>RJWH01001593.1:0-346819 GCA_004363575.1 Solenodon paradoxus
CCCAGCACTCGACCTGGGTTAGAGAACCCTGACCCCTTTTCCTGTGGCTTCAGAGTAGACTGGGCAGCTTGGGGTGGTTTCTGCCTCAGCTGTGAAATACAGGAACGCCAGAAATTCTCCTCCAACCCAGCTCAGGAAGTGGGAACTTCCTACCTGCTTTAACATCAGAAAGGATTGTACCTGGGTGCCTGCAGCCCTGCACACTCGGGCAGGATCTATGAAGACCTCAGAGGCCTAGGCCAGGTCATTAGACCTGGGTAGACCTGGCTCTGTCCTGAAAACCTGAGCTGCAGCCTGGGGCTCAACTTTCCCTGACCTCAGGTGTCTCCAACTGTAAGATTCTGGGTCCACAGCTTTGCAGATCCTCGTTCCCTCCCACTGCTTTCTAGAAAGATGCAATATTGGCAGAACCCACTGTGCTGGAATTCAGAAGGGTGACTCCCTGGATTCCAAGAGGCTTGGCCTTCCAGGGTGGAACTGGGTGGAGGTAAGGCTTCCTAGAGCCACCTGAGGGGGCGGGGCCTGACTGAGCTCTGCTGAGAGCAGGGAGACACCCCCCTGTGCATGCCTGGGGAGGGAACTCCCTGAGACTAACTCACTCTGCCCGTCTCCAAAAGAAACTTTGGGGCGCGCCCCAGAGGTGTCCAGGCATTCGCCCATGTCCCCCCAGTACTCCGTGATGGAGGCAGAGCTGGAACCCAGGGCTCTGGCCCCCAGGCTCTGCACCGCTTTGTTCTAGAACCTCAAACAGAAGCGCCAGCGCTGCTGACTGAGAGGCCAGGGGAGGCTTCTCACGAGGTGCCATTCAAACTTGAAGGACGGCACTAGGATGTGACTTGACGGCCCAGTTCTTTTTGTCCTGTGTACCCTGGCTGTGCTGTATCTCACTCCGAGCAAGGCAAACACATGGGAATAGAAGTTAGATGAATGGATGAGATGGAAGGCCACCCCAGGAGGTGAAAGGGCAGTGGTCTAGGGCCGGGGGAAGTCCAGGGCAGATGTAAGGAGCCTGCAGGCCCGGCCGTTACAGTACCCAGGAAGGGACAGAAGTCCCTCAGGCCAGAATTCGGCATTTACTCTGGCCGCTCCCCCTGCCCGGTCCTTGGGCAGCACCAAACCCGATACCAAGCCGATGGGAAGGAAAGCCTATTATCTACAGAGCCTTTAAAATGCGCCCAGCATGTTCTAGGTACTTTCCATTCATTAGCCCCTCAAAGCAGGGCTACAACCTTCCCAAGTGACAGATGAAGCAACTGAGACCCTGGGTTCAGCGGTCTGTCCTAGGTCGTACACAGGAAGTGTTAGAGCTGGAATTCTGACCTGGGTGTGGGTCTCAGTGGTGAAATCCCAGGTCCCTGTCCCAACCCCTTGCAAACACACACACACACACGCACGCACACACACATGCACACACGCGCTGGCTGCAACACTGCAGCCCACCGACCAAGCTCCAACAAGCTCTGAGCCAAAGGTGACGGGAGAGACAAGACAGAGGTCTGCTGCCCTGGGAAACCCCATGCCACCAAAGCCTCCCCGTAGCTGCCGGCCCCCAGCAGGGATGCCGAGGGTCTCCCCATGCCACCTCGCAGGGCACTCGGGCACAGGGCAGTCGGAGCAAAGGCAGAGTTGGACACGGAAAACCACCTGGGGAACGGGCGTGCGTCTCTGCGGGGGGCTCTGTGCGCATTCACCCAAGCACAGTTTATTTTAAAAGCTGTGGTTTTCACAACCAGGGAATAACCTGGAGAAATCCCCTGGATTCCATGTCGAACTGTGGGTAGGAAAAAAAGAGTCTGAAAGTGGGTTTGAAAGAGCTGGGTCGGGGATAGAACTGTGGGAGATTTTAGTATTTTTAAATACTCTTCTCTGCTTTATTATCTTTTAAAACAAAAGGGAGAGGCTATTTTTTTGAAGGGAAGGAGTGATGTCAGGATGTCAATTGAACTTGCTCATTCACTAAGATGACAAAACCCAACAGCCGGGAAGAAACAGGCAGCGAATAACAAGTCACCGCTCTGAAAAAAAAGGACTGTGAGTCCCTGACCTTCCTGGTCCCTGCTCCGGAGGCTGTGCCACAGGCCCCCTGGCCTCCGCTGCCACCCCAGGAGTGCCCGTGACCCGAAGTTCACCTCTGGGACTGCCGACAAACACTGCCTTTCTTGGTTGTCTTGTAAATCAGATTTCAGAGAAAAACACTTCTGGGGGTGTCACGGAAGGGGTTCGGAGCTGGGCTTCAGGAGCCCGCGGTCCTGTAAGCTCTGGCCTGGACTCTCACTTGCTGGGTGTCTGAGTGACTTTGTTCATGGATGGAGCAAACGTTTTTTCGAGAATTGGGGTGTGTTAACACAGTAACATCGGGAGGGGGCTGGGGGCGGGGAGGATGGTGAACAGATGACAGAAACGAGTGGTGCCCAGCAAGGGACAGACAGAAGGACACACACAGCGACCCCTGCAAAAGCAAAAGAGAACAGCCCCCACGGCCCAGGAGGGGACCCCAAATTCTCAAGGGTGTCAGACCGGTGATGACCAGCGGCAGACGGCCCGCTCCATCCAGCCGTGTCCTTACAGTGTCAGAAACCTGAGCTGGGCCGAGGAACGGGAGGGCAGGCCACGGGGAAGGGACGCCCCAGCCCTCGGAGTGAAGGACATGCCCTCATGCTCTTGACAGAGACATCTACCCGCCCAGGAGGGTGCGGCTGACCCCGCTCACAGCTGGGAAAAGTGAGGTTAACGTCAAGCCCATCCTGTACTTCTCTTTTTCGTTCTGACTTATTTCACTTAACATGATCCCCTCCAGTTCCATCCAGGTTGTTGCAAAGGACGCAATTTCATCTTTTTATAACAACTGCATACAATTCTTTTGAGTATCTGGACCCCAGCTTCTTTACCCATTGTCTGCTGCTGGGCATTCTGGTTGCTTCCATGTCTGTGAGTGTCCTGCTAGGGGCACAGGGGTGCAGGTGTTTTTCCCAACAGCAGACTTGTCTCCTCTGTAAATGTCTGTGAGTGGGACTGCTGGATCGAGTGGGAGATCCATCTTTATTTTTCTGAGGTGTCTCCACTCTGGTTTCCAAAGAGCTTGCACCAGTGTGCACTCCTACCAACAGTGTAGGGGGTCCCTTTTTCTCCACCCCCGCCAGCACTTGTTGTTTCTAGTCTTTTGCTATAAAGAGAAGCACAGATGGCTTCACTCATATGTGAGTTTATATAAAACACTAAACAGACAGACTGACAGGCTGAAAGAATGTGGCGGTGAGGGGGGTGGGGAAGGGAGGGAAGGAAAGAGGGAGCAGGTGGTGACTGAGGCCACGGAACCTTGGTGGCAGGTGTGGTGTGAGTTCAATGCTCTAAATGCAGACAGCGATGTAAACAAAATAAATGATGCAATTATCACAGAAAAAACAACTGAATGTTTTCCTGGATGGATTCTCTTTGATAGAGAATGAGTAATGTGCTCTCTTCTGCATGCAAGCTGTCTGCTTAAACTAACCAGCAATCTCTGAGGGGCGGGACCGCCTGCCAGGCAATGCCCCTGGGTTTTAATGCTTAGACAGATTCTGAATAATCTCCTAATAAATGTGTCTTTATTAAAGTTGAAAAACAAAAAATGGTCCCCCTTCCTAGTCCGGCTCCGGCAGCCTCATCCCACCCTCCGGGCACGACCCCTGCCTGTGCAGGAGTTTTGGTGGACGCTGCAGGCTGGCCCTCAGTCAGCTCCTCCCGCCGCGGGCACGGCTACTCCGGTCCTGGGACTGACCCTGACCTGTAGCTGGTATCACTAACCTGAATGGAAGCGGAGTGCCATTTGGCTCCTGCACACGAAAGGCTGTAAAAGAGAAATACAATGGCATATTAGTTTGGCTAGATTTCCGGCCAACTGCGGCCCCAGGCCTGCTGTCTTTGTAGAAGGGGCATTGCAAACGCCAGCCAGGTGGCAGCCACACCAGCCCTCTGGAGCCCTCTCTGCTAAGCAGATCGAAGTTCATTACCACCTTCCACACCCCTGGCTGGCGTGGGAACCACCTCCAGCTTCTAACACGAGCCACAAAGGTGAAGCGAATTGGCTACAAAGTTGGGGCCCCCACAGAGGTCAAACTTGGCCCTGGAGAAACCAGCCCTGTGTGTTTTGTGGCGATTTTATAGCAGCTGCAGAGCCCCCCAGATGTGGATGCTGGGGGAACCATAACCCTGCGTGATGGCAGGCAGCCACCCTGCCGGCGCCGAGCCCCAGTGTTTATGTGATGAAGGCAAATGCTTTCGAAGGAAGTCTTCCTGGACAGAATTCTGAGGGAGATGGAAAACAAGGGAGTGAGAATGCTGGCTGTCCCTTCTAAAGCATCAGTTCGTAAACGAGGAAAGCTCAGCTGCGCAGGATCCCCTCTCTGTCCCACTGGCCAGGAGGACTGGAGTCTGCAAGAGACCAGGCTGCCCCTGCCCCAGCGACTCTGCCACAACACCCTGACATCCCCAGAGACGTCCGTCAGGGTTCCTGTCAGACAGGGAGGGCTCTCCCCACAGGCAATGCCAAGAGAATTGATAGAGACGGTCTGTTTGCAGAAGTGATGATGAGGGGGCCCGGGGAGGGTCAGAGCCAGAACATCTGGGCCTTACTGGGAGCTCCCCTCCTCCCTCCCTTCCCAGCCTGAGTCCGCAGACAGGAAAGGCCCCTGGTGGAGCTGTGAGGCGGGCAGGGAAAATCCCCATCCCTCCACCTTCTTGAGCAACTGGATTAACCAAATGGATTCACAGGAGAAAGGGAACAAGTTTAATGACACACGGTAGAGCGTTTTTCAGGGCTATGAATTCTAAATGAGAGCAGCCTGAGACTTAGCCAGTGCTGAGGACAAGGAGAAGGGTCTGGGGTGTCATCCCATGAAAGGATGACTTCACAGGACAAAACCTGGCCTCTCGATGTTGGCCTGCCTTGAGACAGGGCTCCCGGATAAAAGCTTGTTTTGGAGTTGACTCTAGATCCTGAATCTCTGTTATTTAAAGTGATAAGAGCTTCTATGAAAACCCTCGATTAGCTTCTAACTCCTCACACCAAGGGGATGTGTATTGGGAAAAGTCTGCTCTGGACATCTTGGGGAAAGTCCAGCGGACCTTTTGGGGTCAGACGAAGGCCTGCCCAGACCCGGCCAGCCCCAAGAGGCCCTGTGGGGCAAGCCCAGGAGGAAGCAAGAAGGCAGGGGGTCCAGCCCAGGCCAGGCCTCCAAAGCAGGTGCTGAGGAAAAAACCCTAGTTCCCCCCAGGCCTTAGACTGCCTGCTCTCTGCACATCTGGAGAAAGAATAGCACTTAGCTTTGTTTTGAAAATGAGAGCAATGTTTACAGCCATTAGCAAGCAGTTAGGGTCAGATACCAGATTTGGCCAGATCCAGGGACACCCAGCCAGGTGGACCCAAAGGAGGGCAGAGAGGAGACAGGGTGACCGAGCCGGGAGGCCCCATGTTACCTGGGTGGCTGTCACTGGCCTGGTGCAGAAAGGCTGGGGGTCCCTCCCTTGGAGAATTCAGTAAGAAGACACCCCATGCCCACCCCAGAGCAGGGAGACTCACCGCCGCTCTTCCCACGGCATCTCCAGTGCGTGACAGCCACTCGTTATTGTGAAGGAACGAATGCTTCAAGTCAGGACCTCTGCCCCCGTGGATGTTCTTTCCATGGACGGGGCGGGGTGGGGGTGCTGGAAAGGCAGTGTCCCGGGGCTTCCCCGCTGCAGCGCCCTCCCTGAGGGTCAGGACATCTGGTCGCTCAGGCCATCTCTAACACTGCTCTGGTTTGGGGTATAAACCTTTTCCTGGTGCCAATGGAATACCTTCTGTTTACTGATGTGTTCTTTTTCCAATGTGTTCAAGTCTCCTGAACTGTGCCTGCCTTAGCTTCACGTCCCATAGCTGGGTTGGAGAGACAGGTTTCTAGAAGCCAGGGTGCCCACTGGTTGTACAGATTCCTCAGCTGAGGAGTGGCTGCACGCATGCAGACGCACATGCACATGGATGCACACGCATGCACAGCTTTTCACACCCTTCCTAGAGGGGGCCAAAGGTCACGTGAGAACCTGGAAAGAGCTGGCGGTCTGGCACCAGAAGGTGCCACACAGAAGGGGAGCAGGGTTTATGTTCCACCTCCAGGGCAGGAAGGCTCACGCCTTCCACCTGGGGCTCAGGTGAGACCTGATACCCCTCGCAATGGATTGGAAACACTCATCTGTAACGTCTCCCTCATTAGACTAACAGCTCCTGGAAAATCTGTGTCTGATGCGATGCCCTCAATCTGAGTAAACCCACTGTCCAGCCCAGAACCCTCCTCTGAGCCCCACTCTGGACCCAACAGCTACTCATGTCTCCACCTACAAGTCTCCACAGAACCTCACATGTAACAGGCTCTTGCCTAAACACATGATCTTCTTTGTCCCCTGCAGAAATGACAGCACCCACAGTGGGGCAGTCTCGGCACTTCATCACTGATATCCCCTCCATGTCCATTCTTGCAGTAGGCACAGCAGTTTTACCCTCTAAACATCTCTGGCATTCATGTTTTCCATCCACCTGCCCCTAGACAGCACTTACCAACTGGTTTCCATGCTCCTGCTCTGCTCCCATCCCAATCTTATCTCTCCCAGCAGCTGCCAGGATCGAACACACATTCAAGGCTATTTCCTGCCCCAGGATCTTTGCACCTGCTGCTCCCTCTACCCAGATATCCTTCCCTCCACTGCCATCCTTCCACCCTGTTTATCCCTGCTCACCCTTGGTTATCATAATCAATATCCACTCACCCCCTGCCCCAGACTGGATCAGGGCACCAACTTATACGCCGTACAGGATCTTTTATTTCACAGTGTGTATATCAGTTTGCTAGTATTTAGGAACTATTTGAATACAGTCTCGCTTCTCCATTAGAGTATAAATGCCTATTCTCACCATTGTGTCTCTAGAATCAAGTATGCAGTAGATGCTTAATAAACATTAAATGAGACTCCATTTCCCTTCCCTGGTGGAGATTTTGTGTGCGTGAGGCCCCCCTCACCCGCCTCTAACCATCTTTTCTTTGATCAACTCAGGCAAGGCTTCACTCACATCACCCAAATGTTCCCTGCCTGGAAGATACCAGTGTTCATGTCTATTCATGAGGACTCTGTGCCCACCGCAGCCCCTCTCACGTAAGTCAAAGAGGTTCCTCTCTCTGGGGGAGGGCAGGGGAGGCCGCCAACCAGGACAGTGTGACCTCAACTCCCGGACATCAGCTGAAGTCACAAGCAACACTAAAACCAAAGACAAAACCTCTCAAGGGCGGGTGAGGCCAGAATTCACGTCTCTTGCAGACCTATCAGGAACAGAGGGGCAGAGGGAGTGGTTTGTGGGAGAAGACTGGCGGGAGAGGAGGTGCTGAAAGGACACACTATCAGCGCCACTTGTGAACTGCTCTGGAGAGTCTGGAAGTGAAGAGTGTGACACTGCTGTCAACACAGAGGAATAAGACCGATGAGATGTCCAACACACTGCTGACATCTGGTGGAGGCAGGGCACTCGCGAGAGAAGGTGGGGGAATGGACCCCAAGTAGAAGGAGAAAAGGAGGGTCAGTCATGAGGGTCTAACCTGGCCTCCTGGCCCTTGGCAGACGCAGCCTACTACAGAGACGACCAGATGGCCAGCCAGCCCCACCGTGGACACAGGAGGTAGGCCCTATAGCTTCCAACCATGTGTTCCCTCGGCCACCCGCCGAAGGCCCCATGGCTTCTCAGAGCCAGTTATGGGTCAGGCGCCCTCCCTGTGGTCTGCAGGCTGTCCTGCTGGGAAGTTTCCAAGCAGCCTCTGGGGCTGTACTTCAGTCTCCAGGGAGCTAAGCCATGAGTGACAACTCCCCTCGCCAGGACACTGAGCAAACAGACTCTGTAGACGCAGACGTGGGGCTGAAGGCTGGAGTGAGGGGGCCGACCAGGGAAGGTCTTTCCATGGGTCAGGAATTCAGGGCCCCGTGAGGATGACTTGTCTCTCTTCCACAATATCTGGGGCCTCACTGGAAAATGCAAAGGCTGGGGGACCCAAATCAGCAGGCTTAACTGGGCCAGGGGATCCATTTCCAGGGCATAAGTAAGTTCCTCTCACGCACTGCTTGAGTGTCCTCACAACATGCCGGCCAGCCTCCCCAGAGCAGCAGTCGAGAGGCCAAGGAGCAAGTTTTAATTGATGTCCTCACCAGGAAGTCACCCCCATCACTGCTTCCATGAGCGGGCGGGGGACAAGCCACGAAGTCCAGCCACACTCCCCCTGAGAGGAATCAGACTCCACCTTTAGAATCGAGGCTCGTCGAAGAATTTTCAGGCCCATGAAAAACACCCTTGGCCCACCCTGGGGGAGGAGCCATTGGGTCCATCCCCTCCCTCTGAAGGAGTGTAATCCACACGCCCCTGGGTCCAAGTCCAGGGTGTGGGAAAATCAGTGTGAACAACTAGATGAAAATAAAATAAAGTGCTTCTTCCTTCTCTTTCTTCCTGCCTGCCCGTCTTTATTTCTGTCTGCACCCTTCCTTTAAATACAAAAAAAAAAAAAAAAAATTTCGTCCACCAGAAGGATGTTTCCAGAACATACTTTCTATCCATCAATCACTCCTTGAAGACCTCTGGGGCAAAGCCTCACTTAGCACCAGTGAAGACCCTCCTTACTCCTTTATTCAACCTTATTTCTTGCCACTCCCCACTTTCCGTCCAACAACTTTTGCCTTTCAGCTTCCTCCCTTCCGCGCCTCTGCTAAGGCTGTTCCCTCTGTCTGCTCTGTCCTTCCTTCTTGCCCCTTGTCGACGCTCATCATCCTTCAAAATCCAGCTCCGAAGTCACCTCCAGCTTTCTCCAAGCCCCCTATTCTGCTCCGTGCCCATCCTGGTGGCCTCGTTTCCTGCTGAGACACAGCTGTTGGGCACCTGGGCAGGGCAGGGGATGGTGGCATCCTCTCTGAGTCCCTGCAGCCTGGATGGAGCTCGGCACAGGGGAGATGGCCTAGAAACATCTGAAGGCCAAACTCACTGGTGAGTGGGTTCATCATGGGTTTCTGGTCTGGCTTTCAAGCCAACCAGCTGCTCCTGGGAGTGCAGGGGCTTCACCTGGGAACTCCCAGAGGCTGTCAGAAGGTTCCTAGTCAGGAACAGTCCGTCTGCCGCCACCCTCTCTCACACAACCCACAGGGCACTCGGAAATGTCTGTGCTATCTGCTGAGTAGTGATTCCTGCTGTTTGTTCAGTGTGTCTCTTGGGTGGGAGCCTGGCAACAGCCCTGCAGGGCAAGTCAGGTGGACAGTGATTCTCTCCTCCAAAGAAAACTGGAAGTTCAGAGAGGTCAAGCTATTTGCTCAAGACCACACAGCCAGAGTGGAACCCAGGTCCGCCCAGGTCCCGTGCCTCTTAGCAGAAGACAAGATGAGTGACAGTCTGAAAAGTGAATGCTCATGGTCTGATCTCACTCAAGAGGGGAAGAAGATCCAGTGTTTAAGGATAAAGTCACCAAGACAGAAGCACAGACTGTGAAGCATTGGGGCTAGACTTTGACGTCGGCTGTTTGAATAAGTTCACAGAAACGGATCGTTATTTCTGGTTATTGAACCAAACGCAGTGCTCGGGGCTTCGCGCACACTGTCAGACACCCCCAAACCACCACCCGGAGGAGTAGATTGTCGTTCTCATTTACAAGTAGGCTCAGAGAGGTTAACGAACTTACCCAAGGTCGCACAGCTGAGGAATGAGCAGGAAAGAGCAGGAATGAACCCGGGGGATTTCTGGTCCCCGCCTTTCCTCTCCAGCCCGCAGCCCTGACGGTCACCAACACTGGTGCTGGGAAACGCACGCCGCCCTCTGCCCCAGTTGCGCCTCCCTCCTCTCCTGGCCTTGAGGCATAATAGCTTGTCTTCCTTTCTCTTTCAGCCCCGAAATGCTCAACAGCACCTCGCCAGCCCTGGTGCCCACTGTCAACGAGACCCTCTCCCAGGGCACCGCGTGTCTCCCATCCGAGTGGTCGAGCTGGCTCAACACCATCCAAGCCCCCTTCCTCTGGGCCCTGTTCACGATGGCGTCGCTGGAGAACATCTTCGTCCTCGGCGTCTTCTGTCTGCACAAGAGCAGCTGCACGGTGGCGGAGATTTACCTGGGCAACCTGGCCGCGGCGGACCTGATCCTGGCCCTCGGGCTCCCCTTCTGGGCCATCACCATCGCCCACAACTTCGACTGGCTCTTCGGGGCGGTCCTGTGCCGCCTGGTGAATGCCATGGTCTACATGAACCTGTTCAGTAGCATCTGCTTCCTGATGCTCGTGAGCGTCGACCGCTACCTGGCGCTGGTGAAGACCATGTCGGTGGGCCGGCTGCGTGGGGTGCGCTGCGCCAGAGCGCACAGCCTGGTGGTGTGGGGGTGCGCGCTGCTCCTGAGCATGCCCATGCTGGCCTTCCGGACGCTGGAGGGCTATGCGGACGAGGGTCACAACGTCACCGTCTGTCTCATCAGATACCCGTCCCCCAGCTGGGAGGTGTTCACCAACGTCCTGCTGAACCTCGTGGGCTTCCTGCTGCCCCTGAGCGTCATCGCCTTCTGCACCGTGAGCATCCTGAGGGCGCTGCGCAATAACGAGATGCAGAAGTTCAAGGAGAACCAGACGGAGCGGAAGGCCACGGTGCTGGTGCTGGCCGTGCTGCTGCTCTTCGTGCTCTGCTGGCTGCCCTTCCAGGTCAGCACCTTCCTGGACACGCTGCTGCGCCTGGGCGTGCTCTCAGGCTGCGGGCACCACCGCTCCGTCGACCTGCTGACGCAGGTGGCGTCCTTCGTCGCCTACAGCAACAGCGGCCTCAACCCGCTGGTGTACGTCATCGTGGGTAAGCGCTTCCGCAAGAAGTCGCAGGAGGTGTTTCGGGGGCTGTGCCGGGGAGGCGGCTGCGCGCCGGAGCCCAGCCAGCTGGAAAGCTCCCTGGGCACCATGCGGACCTCCGTCTCGGTGGAGCGGCAGATACATAAGCTGCCCGAGTGGGTGCGGGGCGGCCAGTGAGCCAGGGCCACCAGGGCAGGGGCTGCGTGCGCATGGACGGACACTCGCCCTTCAGCGGAGCCCAGGAAGGAATGGAAGGCACCCCACGTGGCACCCTAGGCCCTGAGTCTGTGTCTCTGGTGAAAGATGGCAGCCTGCGCTGCCCAAGCGGCAGGGAGCATGGCTGCGAGGATGGGGTGACCTCCTGCACAGTCCAGGGCTCCCTACGCACGGCAGTATTATTGTCCCATTGCTGCCGCTGCTGGGCCACTCTGCTCCCTCCCAGGACTGGAAGGGACCTGGGAGCAGGGACAGGAGTGTCTGAGCGTCCCTCCCTGCTCATCGACCACCCCATCATGACAGCTCAGCTCGCGGGAGAACTGCACCCCGCTCCAGCGGACCTGTGGCGCCCAGTGCATGACTGCCTAGGTCTCCTTTGAGCCGCTGGGCCAGAACCCCAGAGGGCGATTCCTCGGATGAATGAAGGCTCCACTTTGAGGGCTCTCTGATGAGAACCCAGAGACCAGGATTCTGTTCTCCGATCGCCAGTGGACAAGAGGATCTGTACCCAAGAAGAACCCAGGACGCACATGCCCCGCACTTGCGGTGTGGACAGCAGGGTGGGCAAGAGGAGAGAGAGAGCACAGCCCCCCATCACAGGACTCACAAACTCGCGGAGGGGGTGGAGCCCTGGCAAATGCCAGCGAGCTGGTCTGGGGCCCGTCGGGCGAGGGCAGGTGACCGCGGACGTCTCAGTTTGCTGCCCTGTGAATGAGCGTGTTGGGAGGCGGCAGGGGTGATAGACATAGCAGAGTGAAAGGTACTGTGAGGCGTTGTGTGCGCACAGGACCCATACATTTATCAGAAGGAAAAAGACACAGGTTGAAGAGCGTCATGATTGTAACTGTGTCTGTGTGAAGCTCCGACTGTGTCTGACACACGGTACGTGCTAAACGGTGTCAGCGGCCTTCCACCTTCCCTTCTCGACACTTCCCCGCCATACACCCCGCCGCACACACACGCTCACCCATACGCACATGTGCACTGGTGCATGAGCACACACACTCGTGTGTACCTGATCACACACACGCATTTTGGCAGCAAGCCACCCCTTTGCTGTTTGCTTGTGATGAGGCCGAGATTTCTGCCATCTGTCAGGGAAGCAGTGCGCAGGCGCCCCAGCGGCAGGGAGGCGGCCCCCTGCACCCGTGTCCCTGACTCAGCAGCCCCGGGCAGCAATCACTAGTGCATATGAAGGTGGCCCAGGGGCTCCCAAGGGAGCAGACCAGTGATGGAGAATGAAGGTCATCCACCCCAAAGCAGGCTCCCAAGACTAAGCCCCTCTACTCAGCGGGGCACTGGGGTACCTCACGAGTGTCCCCCGCAGCCCTGGGCCGGGGAAGGCCTGGGTCCTAGCTCGTCTGCCTGGACCTGGGCACACGTGACCATGAGAAAGCCCAGGAGAGACTCCACACTTTGAACAGGTTAGAGTCTGAACAGAGAAGGGAGAACACCCTGACCAAGGGGCCTCCCAGCCAGGTTCTCGCCCATAGAACCACCTGCAGGGGTGCTGAAGGGCAGCTTCCTGTGGGCGGGGCTGGGGCGGGGCATAGCGACAGGGGGCGTGGTTTGGGGGGGCCAAGACTTATTAGCAGGGGAGGGGCATCGTGGCAGGGGGCGGGGCGGGGTGATGGGCGGGCCCCAGATGTCAGACTGGAGGAAGTTGGACCAGCAGCCTCCACCTGAGGCTTAGGAGACAGCCCTGCCAACTGTAGGTCCTCCAGGGAGATTGGTTTATTCTCTTTGCGACACGTCTTAATAACCTGCCCGCCGGGGCCAGCACATGCCAGGCCCCACAAAAGATATGTAGAACACACCACCCACCCGGAGTCCGAAATCAAGCTACTTAGAGCCACGACAGGGAGGGCACTCAGCGCCCTTGGCTTGCAGGCGGTAGGCAGGCCCGAAATGGAGGGAGGGCCCAGGCAGCGCTCACTCACTCCGCAAACGCGTGTCTTATCAGGCTGTCTCTGGGGAGGACAGAATCTGAAGCCAGGGAGGAGTCCATAGGGCAGAGTCCATAAAACCTAGCTCTGGATTTTAAAACAAAAGGGGTCAAAACGATTCCCTCCCCATCTCTCTTCTCCCACTGCCCACACTCCTCTGCCCCAGTAAACACACGCACACTCGTACCTGGAAAAAGGAAGCCGGTGGAATAAGGACTTGGTTGGTATTAGAATGGAGTGGAGTCTGCGCTGTCCCACCATCCTGAACAGGAAAGGAGGCCACTCCTCGTGATACGTAGCTTCGACGTCAGCAGGAGGGGTGGACTGAGGGTCTCTTGTGAGCAGAGCCCCTCAGGGCCTTGGGCTCCTAATGTTCATTCAGGCTCCACCTGTGGGCTGAGGAATACTCAGGCTGAAGGGAGCCACCTGTGGGTCCTGTTGATACTGTGAGAAGGAACATCTGTGCTGTGAGCTGTTCCCTTGTAAGAGGAAGCATTTCACATACAATGAGATTGGATGAAGTGCATACATATGTGTCTTTTCTGTACATAATAAATGGATGAGGTGTTTTTGCATGGATTTTTCATTCATGACCTCTCCGAACGCAGCTCCCCAAGTCCTGTGTTTTGCTGGGCACCGCCGCGGGCAGCTAGGAGCCTTGAGCAGGAGGGGATTCCAGTTGTTACCACTTAGCCTACTTTTGTCCTGTAGCTCGAAGTTCATGCAATGAACGGGAACCATTCTGATTATACATACATGATATGTTTACTGATGAACATGTTTACAATTGCTCTCTCAAATATTCCCAAGTTGAAATCGAAGGAAATTTAATAGGGTTTGAATATTTTCCCACCATCCTATATTCCTATGTTGGAAATTTTTACAAGCTCCCATGGGTGTCCATGGGCCCCCACGAAGCCCTAGAATCATAGGAGCGATTTGGTCGCTCACGCACGCAATGCATGTTCATTAAATGCATTAACCCCTCTTCAAGTCAGGACTGTCTGCTACCCTGTGGGGAGCTCTTACACAGCTGTCTAGCTGCTGCTTGACGCTCCTGTTGATGAAGAACTCCATCAGCAATTTGGGGTCCCTTCAATACCCATGTTTTCATAGTTTACTCACACATTAAACAGAACTGAAAGTGTGTCTCTGTAGATGACACTGTTCCATCCTCCTCTTCACCCACCCATACCAGAGACGTGGGGGCACCTGTCTACAAGGCACCCTCCCTTCATCCCTTCTGCCTTGTGGATCAGCACCTCGTTTAGATTCCACCTCTTGTTTCCTGAGTCTCTTTCTATATCTCACCATCATCTCTTAGTGGCCTTCCCGTCTCTAATAGAAACCAGCCCATCTCCCAGTTTTCATTCTCCAGTCTGCGGCCAATGGCGTCTTTTAAGAACACAGGCATGATCACAGGAGGTGTGCTTGTGAAGGACAGTGTGTGGGAGCCGTGGCTGGGGGATTGGGCAAACCTGGAGCCCACTTCTGGTTCTGGCTTGGTCTCATATTTGCTGTGTGGTCTTGGGTATTTCACGTGTCCTTTCCGAGTCTCCATTTCCTGTAACATGGAGTAATGGTGGTCTCTACCTCATAAACCATTAACAGGACTCTTGTAGGAAAGTGTTCAGCACAGTGCCAGGTACAGAGTTGACAGTGAACATGAGCGAGCTGCCATGATGGTGATGAGGGTGATGATGTGAGGGCAGCGATGATGGTGAGGAGGATGGTGGTGATGAAGGCTACGGTGGTGAAGATGGCGCTGAGGTTAATGATGATGACACTTTTAACGGAAGCCCTCCCGTGGTGTCCCACCACCCTCAGGACTAAGTTCCAAATCCATAACGTGTCTTGCAAGAATTGACCCCGTCGCTCTTCCTCCCTCTCTTCCCTGGCTCATTCCCTACCTTCCAGCCATAATGGACACAAGCCCAGCAGGTATTCCAGTCGTCCTCTGGTACCCACACTTCCTGCCCAAACTGTCCTCCCCAGTGGCGCTGAGCTGGGAGAAAGTGGCGCACCGGTCCCTGAAGGAGCTCACTCATCCCGGGGCCTTTGCTCGCAGACGTGAGCTTGGCGGCAGGACGACCGCGATCCAGAGGGGCGCCACCTGCTGGACACTCTGCGCAGGTGGAAGTGGGCTGATGGGAGCGCCTCCCCCAACCCCTCCCCGCGCTGGGCGGCAGGAGAGGGGCCCCGATTCCTGGTTGACCCCCGCTCCAGCGAACTGCAGTCGCCCAGGAGCCCCTGCAGAGTCCCAGTCCGCTGTGGTCTCTCAACAAGCCCCGGGAGGATTTGGGGGTCAGGATGAGCAAGAGGAGCACGGCGGAAACTTAGTGGCTCGTCTGTGGGTGTGGGGCTGTGGTCAAAGTGACCCATGGACAGGGCTCGCCCAGGGCTGAGCTCTTTTAGACTTGACCCTCGGACCACTCGGTAGCTGCTCACATCATCGCATCGACTAAGGTTCGCTTTCTTCGGGAGGGCGCTCCGGAAGCCCCCAGTGCTGGGTGGGTTCCTGCCTTAGAGGGGCCACTTCTCGCACAGAGCAGCCGTCGTGGGCCTTCCGGCTCGAGGCGCTTCTGAGCCAGGATTTGGGCTGTTTCACCTAACAGTCAGGCCCTGTGAGCACTTGCGTCCCCAGCTTACCTCTGGGCCTCTTCTTAGCAGCTTATTGAGATATTGCTCACATGCCGTGCAGCTCACCTTAGACTCACAGGGCCGTACAGCGCCCTGCTCTCTGGCTCCAGGACATTCATCTCCCCAAAAGGAAATCCCGGGGCCTTTAGCAGTCACGTGCCAACCTCCCTCCTCATGGCCCCTGGTGGCTGGAGGCTGCTTCTTTCTGTCTCTGTATTTGCCTGTCTGCACATTTCATTTCGGTGGGCGCTCTGGCTGGCTTCTTCGGTCTCTTGTGCTGAGACACAGTCCTGTGTTGTAGGAAAGGCCTTTGAGGGCCGGCCTTGAGTCCCTAGCATCCCCTTACCCACTGGGTGACCGTGCAGGCCCCCAACCCCAGTCCTTTAGCCTTAGTGTCTTTATCTGTAAAATGGGCAGATAATGCAATAGGCATGCTCGCTCACCCAGAGCCAGTGCCTCTGGAAAACAGGCTTTTAAAACTATGAAGAGCTGGCGCCCCCTGGTGGAGTTGCGTTTAGGACAATCGCCTCTGAAGGACGCAAGCCACATACCCCTGGATTGGAGTCCTGCGTCTTAAAAATGCCTTAGAAATGGAAGTACCTTCTTTCTCGTATTTCCTGACCATCCAATAATTTTAATATAAATGGCAATTTTATTCCATTTTAATAAACCAGGACCATCTTTAATGTGGGGCAAAAGGGTTAGTTGAGTTGCTCCAGGCCCAGTCTGTTTAGGGGGCCCAAAAGCAGCCGCCCCTTTTGCCCCGCGTTAAACCTGGCCCTCGCCAGCGCTGACCGCAGTGGGCCACGGCCGCTACTGCTGTTCCTGCCCCTGTGCGGAAACAGGAGCTTCTGTAAGAGGGTTCCCTCCCGTCCTGCACACATGTTTCTTCAAAGAAGCAAGACACTGCAGTGTGATTGAGTCTCGGGGTTACTCTGGCACTGTGAGGATTACTGAACATTTCTGGCACTGGGACGGCTAAAGCAACATGTTTTAGGCAGGACTTTTAGAGTGATGCAAATAGGGGCCCCAAATTTGGTTTTCACCTAAGGTGCCAAATCCCTTGCACAGGCCCTGGTCATTTGTATGAGGTCCCACTGGACCATATGTCATTACTGTGCGATCACCCATCGAAATCCATAGCACTTATTTGTTGCAGGGCTGGCTGCTCTGCTCCAGCTCGGATTGCTCCACCTCCCTACCCCTTAGCCACTGGCACATAACTCCGACCCATTTTTGCCATCCTCATGTTTAGCTTTTGCCTATTGAGACAGGACAGACAAAGAGCAGAGAGAGGCTGGAAGGCAGAGGCGGAGATTGGAGCAATGCGTCTACAAGCCAAGAAGCCCAAGGTTGGCCTGACACCACTGGCAGCCTGGACAGAGGACAGAGAGCTTCTCCTTCAGAGCCTCCCGGAGGGGCCCTCCTGGCTGACACCTTGATTTTGGACTTTTGGCCTCTTGAGTTGGGCGAGAGAACATTTCTGTTGTTCTCGGCCGTCCCGTCTGTGGGACTGGGACAGGACAGCCCAGGAGGCTAGCCTGGGTAACTTGAGTTTCAGAACCTGTCCTTCAGAAGCCACACACTGTCTGTCTTAGCAGGGCAAGAGAGTCGCTTTTCTTAGGTCTCCTGGGCTGGTTGATGGGAGACGTTTCCTAAGAAAGAATAGGATGTGTGCCATCTTACAGAATTTAGAGATTTTCCTCAAAAGGAGAATCTGGAGACCTTTCCCAAAGGCACATAAAATTTACGGGACCACCCAGGACCCCGGAGTGTGTGTCCCACGGGCCTGGGGGTGCTGGGTCTGAAGCCCCACCTCTGCTGACCCGAAACAGAGCTGCCTCGCCCAGGCCCCATGGCAGGCTGATTGGGGGAGCTCAGACCAGCTTCAGAGACCCAGAGGCCCAGCTCCTCACTCCAGACGGCCCAGCCGCAGGCCCCCCGGGCGAAGGCTGCCCGTGGACAGCCTTGACTGATGACCAAAGATGTGGCTTCCAGCCTCCTCTGCACGCCTTGCCACGCTGACTCACTCTTCACGGCCCCCGCTGCCGGCCAGCGGGACGCGAGCTGCTTCTCTCTGGTCCTGGCCAAGAGGGGAGGACAGCTATGAAACACCCCGGAGGGCGCTCACGCCCCAGCCTGTCTGGCTGCCAAGTGATGGAGCCAGAGGCACTCTTGCCGGCTGCTCGCCAAGGGTCACCACCTGCTCTCATGTGACCCCAAAGTCTGAGGCGAGAGCCGTTTTACTGATTAAGAAGCTGAGGCGCCAGAAAGCGGTGTAGGGCGTGGTCCTAGTTCGCCCCACTGAGCGATGGTGCTGGAGTCTCAACCCAGAGAGTCCGAGCCGCCTCCCGCAGGCCAGCCGCTGAGTGACCTCTGGGCTCGCCTGGCTCCCCCTTGCGCTCCATCCTGGAAGAAGAGAAGCCCTCGCCCTGCGCCGTTAGCTCCCCTGGCGCCCCACAGCCACCGGCGTTCTTTCTCTCCACCTCGGGCCTGGCGTCGTTTTCTTCTAGTGCTGCCAGATCACCTTCCAGTTTGTTCTTCTGGTGCCGTTGTTTCCTTCACCGGGTCCCCCAGAGTGCACTCTGGGGGTCTGAGACACGCAGCCCCTGCATCTTCCTCATGGGGTGTCGCCGTGCGCAGCGCACACCGAAGACCCCAGAAGTCCTGCAGGGCGATTCCTGCCCGCTCTGCTGTCTGACCCGGGCCCTGAGCGGACCAGCCCGGACTGTGCTCCACGGGCGCCTCCTCCTCCCCTCAAGTGACAGGTTGCAGTGCTTCAGACTTAATAGAAACCCCCTCTCATCTCCCTCCATGGCCCCCAACTCTGAATGCCGTCGGCAATGGTCAGTTGTGTCGGTCGTACGTGTCCCTGTGTCTGCGCCGCACCCGGTCACTGACGTCGTCAAACACGACGGTGCCACATGAGGGCGTCTGTGGATGCGATGAACGTCTCCCACCGCTGGCTTCAAGTAAGGAGGCGCCGTCCTCTGTCAGGAAGGAGAGACGCAACAGCCCATCTGGAGACCGCAGCATCCATCCTGCCTGCGTCTCTGCCCACAGGCCCGCTCTGTGGTCCTTGGGCTTGTCCCCACGGTCATGTGAGCCCGTTCCTTAGTCAAGAGCCAGAAAGATAAACTGCCTGAGTGAAAACTGATGTAAGAGGGCTTCCGGGCGGGTCAGCAGCTCATCTGCAAATATTTATTGAGATCTGCCTACATGTCAGCCTGCGGTAGGAGGGCGGACATGACCCTCATCCGACGAGATAGATCCCTGGCCCGGGGAGCCACGGTCTGCGGGGAGAGGCAGGAAACAAAGTGTAAACACCCAAGTGTGTGGCGCTGCTAGAGGCGACAAGTCACTTCCAAGAACCACGAGGAAGGTCAGAGGGCCCGAGGGGGCGCGCTGGCCCCGGGGGAAGGGCTCCCGGCAGAGGGAACAGCCGGTGGTGCCGAGGCCTTGTCTGTGGTGGGGAGGCTGTGACATCGAAATCAGAGCGAGGCGGCCGGCGGCGAGCCCCTGAGTAGCACTCTGAGAGCAGCGGGCGGGCATGTGGCCTCGTGGGCCGCTGTCCTGTCTGTGCCCGTCTGAGACAGCGCAGTGGGCTTGGCAGATCCGGGTTAGACTGAAGAGCAGGCGCATCAGACGGGCTCTGAGTCCAGCCCAGGAGGCTCCCTGCGCAGCCCTCATATCCCGTGCACCCCCGTGCACCCCTACACAGCCCGCCGCACCCCCGGACTGTGTTAGTGCAGGCGTGTCTCCCAGCCACCCTACGAGCAGTGTCTGGTGAACCCCACAGTCCAGGGGACTTCACGGCAGGGCCAGCACGGGCACCTAGCATTTTCGGTGCATTTGTACAGGCCCTCCTGGTCCATGCAGCCCCTGCAGGGCAGAGCATGGGCCGCCTGGTGTCCAGGACACACTGAGCCGCCCTTGTAGGGGACCAGGGTCTGTGCGTATGGAGCCTGCGTTCAGGTTGCGTCTCTCCTCCCCGACACACGGCTCCGGGCTGTGGCCTTTGCCACACGGGATGTGCTCTGTGCCGGGGGTGGGTGGGACACAGCCCGACTGCGCTCCTTCTCCACCTTCTGGGGCCTATTGTCACTTCACAGACTTGGGGCTCCCTCCCACTCCCTCCTTCTTCCCTCGGCCCCCCCAAACCCAGGCTCCCACTCCCTACAGCCCAGATACCTCCTGGACCAGACTCGGGTCCCATTTCCCATCCAGGACAAGTGTCAGGGGACTTCCCCTTTAAGAGAACTTCCCATTTGCCCATGAGGTGGGGCCACCACGGCCTGGCACGGCTGCCACCCAGTTGCCTCCCGCCATCGCGCACTCAGCCCTCACTGCGGCGCGGGCTGTGCCCGCACTTCCACTCACGGTGCATTTTCCCTGCGGGATGAAGCCGGGACCCCTGAGTCAATCCGCGCTCGCTCGGGCAGGAAGACGCTGAGGAGCAAGCACTTCTCACAAATAGCTGGGCAGAAACTCCTATCGAGGGAGAAAAGCCAAACGCTTTCTGCAAAGGGGCTCTGCAGCGGGGCCCTGTCTACAGCAGCGTGGGGAAGACCTGTGGGGACGTGGGGACTCAAAATCCACTGCCGTCTCCTGGTATCAGCACGCCCAGCACCGTCCCGGCCTCTCCGGAGAGGAGGCGCCTTCCCCCAAGACAAAACTCACCTTCTCCCGAAACACATATCTGCTACTAACCGATGGCATTTTCCCCTTTGCTTCTACAGTTTCCATATATCCAGCAACAGGAGAAAACAGCTAGGAAATTCAGAAGTGCTGTTTATTTCCAAATTGAAAAACACAACACACTAAGTTCTAGATTCTAAAGACGAAGGGGACATGTTCTTCTCAGACACCAATAGGGGTATTAGAGCGTCCAAGAGGCAGGTGGGGAGAGCTGAGGGCCTGCGATTTGGGGCCACCCTTCCAGAAGGCAGCGTTCCAGAGGGGTGGCTGTCTCTCCTGCCTTCGGAGAGGGGCTGGAGGTGTCTTCTTTTTCACCAGTGGAGACAAGGTCGACGCCATGTGATTTTCAGATCCTGTGGCCTTTCCAAGAAAGCCAGACATTTCTGTTGGTCTGAATCATGAGATCTTGAGAAGTTCAGCTGAATGAATGGGTAGAGACTCCTAGCAAAAATGGACTTCAGAGCTGCCAGGGACTTTTAGAGGAACATGCATCTGCTTTTACTCACGCCAGATATTGCATTGAGTCAAACTTTTTTCCCACCACAAGTTTGTTTAACAGAATCCACACTGATGGGTTCTTGGCGACAGATCACTCATGACCAAAACTCAAATGGGACATCCCAGTCGGTTCCTGGTATTCCGCACCCCCGAGAAAGGGGCCCAACCATCACTCAGTGTACACAGAGGCACCATCAGGCTCACGGGGACTTGGGGAAGCCGAAGTGGGCCTTTGGGGTAAGTGGACCAGTGGGCCATTTGGGGCAGGACCCCGCGCCTCCCCCATGTCACCCCAGAGCCAAGGCAAATGGAAACTGAACGCAGCCCCAAAGTGCAGAGTAATTTTCCTTTCAAAACTTCAGCTCACCTCCTCTGAACAGACTCATTTTTTTGGCAACCCCTCTGATGACATCACCGCCGGAGAGGTTATGTAAGTCAGGCGCTCGCTTCCACCAGACTGCTCAGAGCAGAGGACACGTCCACAGGCCGCGCTCACCGTCTGCGACCCGCTGGAGCGTGAGCCCTTCGTTTTCTGAGTAAGTAAATGACCGTCTTTATTTTTTTCTCTTCTGAAAAATAAAACCCAAGAGGCGAACCACATTGCTTAGAAAAGCAGAAAGCTTCCTTGTACACTCATAGCTTTCTGTCGGCGTGTGTCTTCTTGGGAAATACTTCTACATCACTTGAAGAGACTTGTATTCTGTGTCTCTTTGAGTTTCACCTGAGTTTCCAGAAAAGAAGGGAGGGGAACGGGGCCTCTATTTATCAGGATCCTGGGAAACACGCTGGAGAGCCACACACGCCCTGCCCAGCGACGTGTACGCGCGCCGATTTTCACAAGTCCAATCAGCCTACCCACTGAAAAGATTTCAGAGGACCAGTAACGGGTGGGTACTTGTGACTTGAAAATCATGTCATGTGGTCGTGCTGATGGTCTCAGCTACTGCGTGTCTCTTCTGAAAGTCTTCTGCTTAGCCTCGCGCTGGGATGACTCTGAAGGCTAATTAGTTGAAGGGAGTCATGCCATCTCTTGAGTGAGTGTGTCAACGCGAAAAGGTACAGTGCCCAGACAGTATCCCATAGAATCACGGCGTTGTCATCTCTGGCGGGGCTGTCCAGTGTTGAGTCGACTAGCCTCTGCCTCTGGTTTTCAAATGGGATCAAATGTGGCTAGTTAATGGCACTGGCTGCTGTTTATTGAGCACCTACTATGTGCCAGAGTGACCACTAAGACCCGGCGAAGGAACATTTCTCCTCTCTGGCCAACTTTACATAAACACAGGCAGCAGGTGGCGAAGACAAGCTTTGCCAAAACAAGCCCAGCTGCAGCCATGGCCACAGTCGGGTGCAGTGGACGGAAGGCAGTGTCCTCGAGTCTGAGTGCATTCGAGCTGCAGTCAGAAGTCTCTGATGGTGACATTGGTGGAGTCCTCAGTTTCCTGGGTGGGGTACAGTCCTACCCCTTCGTGTTAACTTCCTGTTGCTGGTGGAAAAAAATTAGTCCAAACTTAGAGGCTTAAAAACCAGTCTTGCTGTTCCAGAGGTCAGTTCGAAACTAGTTTCTCTGAGCTCAAGCCCAGACGCCCACAGGCCATGCTCCTCTGGAAGCTCTAGGGGAGGACAGTTCCAGGCCTTTTCCAGGTTCTGGAGGCTGCCCTGTGCCTTGCTTCATGGCCCCTCCTCCGTCTTCAAGGTCAGACACTGCCATCTTCTAATCTCTCCCTGGCTCTCACCCTCTGTCTCCCTCTTTCACTTAAAAGGACCTTTGTGATGACATCGAACCTAGAACCACCCTCCCAGCTCAAGATCCTTGACTCAATACATCTGCCAAGAATTTTGTCACATATGGCAACATTCCCGCAGGCCCCAGGGACAAAGATGGGGACGGCTCTGGGGGCCATTATTCCACTGATTCCACCTTCCCACACCCCTGGGGCAGCCAGTCCTCTGGTTTGCTGGTGTCTGGCCTGCTCCTGCCTCCCATTAACCTTGGCGGTCTCTCGGGAGGATGCAAGAGCCATGCACCGCCCCTGCCCCCCCACAGCCCCAGAGTCAGCCCTTCCTGCCAGGCGCCCGCACTTCAGAGGGGACACAGCTCCCACTCTGCAAGCTCAGGGACACCTAGTGAAAGGGAGGGAGGGGTGCGCATTCATGGGCTCCCCCGTCTCCACAGTGAGCCCCTGCACTCTCATCCTGCTCCTTCTTACACCTCCTGTGGTAAAATCCACTGGAGACGAGAGAAACGAGCCCAGTGTCTTCTTCAACCTCAGCTTCGGAACTTGGGCCTTCGTTTCCTGGGAAGCTGGGTCCCAGGCAGTCCCGGGCTGTCCCATATCTCAGGAAGAACAGAAAGTGGGGACTGGCAGTCTTTTCAGCCTCAGGCTACAACATGGGCGGTCCGCCTGGAAGGGGACACTCCATGGTCACCACACTCCGGTTGTCACCATTGTCACCGTGGGTGTGTTCATCACCGCTAAGCCTTGGACCTGAGGCGTGACTGCCTATGGATTTTACCTGACCTCATTCCAGCCTCCCAGGACCCTTCACAAGAGCCACCACTGTTCCCACTTTGCAGATGAGGAAACTGAGGCTCAGAGAACTTAACTGACCTGGGCAGAACCACACCGTTCAGTGAGCCAGGACCCAAGCCCAGGGCTGCAGATGCCCGTCCCTCCTCTCGGTGGTCGCCGTGTGCTGTGTGAGAGCCCAGGCTCTGGACTGGCCCAGGGAAGAGCTGTGCACACGAGACTCATTTACCGCCGTGAACTTGGGCAGGCCACTCCCCTTTCCTTGCCTCAGCGTGCTTGTCTGCACCCTCAGGCACGCTGTCAGGGTCGGGGACCTAGAACCCGTGACCCCACACACAGGTCACAGATGGATGCGGAAGACTCAGACCAGGGTGTCAGAAGCGGCTTACCGCCCCAGCATGGGGGGCGACGGGGGCTGAGACGAAGCCATCACCCAGGCTTTCCTCCACGCAGACTTCCGTCGGGGCGTCCTCAGCATGTGCAGGGACAGAGGGAAAGGCCCAAGGCCGGGCAGGAAGCAGCCTCCACACGAGCGAGTGCGGAACGCAGCTGTCGGGCCCCCGAGAAGTCAGGCTGCTGGTTTCCTGGGACCGTGGCTCTCGGGGTGGCTTGGAGCCAGTCAGTTATGTTACATCGGCAGAGTTATAAAGTCATTCTAGTCAAAGCCATTTTCAGAGAAACTCGTGTCCTCACACACATAGATGCACCCGTATATATGAAGCAAAACATTGTCTTCACAGTCATTCACAGAACAGTGAAAAACAATAGCAAATTCTCTATTCTTGGTGCAAACCACGTGCGACCACGAGTTTCTTAGGTGGGTGCCGGACTCAGAATGTCACCAGCATTTCCCTGAAGCGTGTGTCTTTCTTTCCAGGAGGTCTGATGTTCCCTTCCAAAAGCCAAAATCACTCTCTGCAAAGTTTACAGTTAACAAATTTAAATGAGCACCTTTGATGAACAGAAATGTCCCCTATGCAACTGCTGAGGTTTCTGATAAGTTAAGCAAAATCTGCCAAGCAGCGGTTGTATCTCAGATCCAATTCTTGGCATATCATTATGTAAATATTTCAGCCCAAATATTTCACTGGCGCCATCTGTAAGCCTTAGTTCGGAGCTCCTTTCTTCAACAGCTATTTTTATCACATTAAATTCTTCAAATAAGTTCTAGCTATTTATCATTTCTGAATGCTTTGTCAAACTGAGCTGCTGCAAATCAGTGGTTTTCTCCATTCCATCTTATTTCTGTACAGACTACAAATTGAGAGTTTCTTCCCCCAAACTGAGATGTCTCAAAGCGCTTTTCAAATTTCCAAATTAAATCTTGGGTGCTATTTGAGTTCTCATCACTTAAGTGGATTATTTCCTCCCTTGCTCTTTTAGCAAGGCATGCCAATAATTTTCTGCATCAAAGTTTTTGGTTTCGATAAATTACAGTCTTCCAACAGCTTCTGAACCTGATGGGTTCGGGCTCCATCTGTTGAATTCCTTAAAGATGTCCAGTTGCAAGGGAACACAATTCAACAACAATTCAAGATCTGTCAGAACAAATGGTTGATTCATATTCTCGGGCACTCAGACGTCTTGTAAAATTTCCCATCATGGGCAACAAAGAGAAAACACACACACTAAAGGTGTTTTTCCTAATTCATCATCTTCATCACCAAATGTAATTCAGTAACTGTTTCTAAATCTAGTAACTGTTGTCAACTCTGACTCCACTTCGGTGACAGGAGCTTATAGAACTTCTGGTTGTCTGAGCACAGCCCGATTCCAGCACATTTCTGTCCCAGAGGTCTCTTAATTTAGTGCGGCTCTGCTGTGACCACGACACACTGTGCCTCGCCCAGCTGGGCAGCAGCAGCGGAAAACTGCAGCCACTTCCTCTCCAGCGTGAACCGTTTACTTTAAAACAGCCTTCACAGAAAGTCCCTTGTTTCACACTGCTAGCACGAACTTCTGAAAACTGTCCTGTGATTCCATAAACTGGATGCAAGAAGTGAATCATGATTGGAATGGGATGGATTTTTCTGTTGGAAAAAGCCAAGCTGTTTCTGTTGCTATCGTCTCACGGTCTGGGAGCTGACCTGCCTTCAGTCATCACTTTCACTGCGATGTGTGCATAAACGGCGATGGGGCTAAAAAGCAGCTGAGCTGACTTACAGAATAGTCGCGTGATCCAGGCGAAAAGTCCTGTTTCCCAGAGCGCTGTCCCAGTGTCTCCTGCCGCTCTGTGGGGGAAGTAAGGGTCTTAGAGCACGGTCTTCTCAAAAGATTAATTTCTGAAGAAGCGGCTTCGTGTCTTAGGTTTTCTTGTGGTCACTGAAATTGCAGCCACCCTTAGTGAGGTAACCATTAGCATACATCTTGTGCAAGTTACATGTCACCAACTTCCTTGAAAAACAGAAGTTCAATCAATACATTTTCGTTAAACATTTTTTTTTTTTTTTTGGCTGATTGCTACCAGCAGGGCTCATTGCAAAACTGAAAAGTTTAGAATAAATATGTAGCCGTGGATCTATGTTCTGCAGGAAATGCCCAACAATCAGAGGCTGTGGATCTGAACTTGACACGTTGCTGATACTTTACAAACACCTCGCTGCACTTGCTATGCTTCGCCAGCCGGGTAGCTGGCAGTCCAGTGGTTTGTCCTCTTCTCTGTCTGCACTCTTCCTTGGTGGCTTCACCCAGTCCTGTGGCTTCATACCCCACTATGTGGCTGTAATCCCCATACTGTATCACTATCGCAGACCTTGTCTCTGAATGCCAGACGTGGACAGGTGACCTGTGACAACACGGGTGTGAATTGCAAGGCTCCACTGAGAGGTGAGTCTTTCCTGCCCTAGTGTCCCCATTTATGATCCAATCGAGGATGCTGGTTAATTTAAATTATACTCAGATTTTCAACTGCTCAGGGCCCTTCACCCAGAGTTGCTCACAGGTCTCCTGTGGATCTAATTTTACACGCTTACATTCCCACTAGATGTCCAATAGAACTCTCACCTGCAACATGGCCAAGAGTAGACTGCTCATCTTTCGCACAAACACCTGTTCCATCTCGAGTCTGTCATCTCCTCTCAGTTGATGACAACTTCAGAAGCCTTGGCCCTCTCCTGCTCTCCTCTCCTGGGACCGGGAGGGTGGACGGGTCAGGGCAGTGATGGGGGTGTGTCTGATTGAAAATCTTGCTGCTGTTACTTTCAAAATAGACCCAGCATCTGATCAGGCCTCGCAACCACCTGCTGCCCTGCCCGCTCCCAGACTCATCTAATGCGGGTACTGTGATGCCTCCCGAGGCGAGGAGCGCCCTGAGCATGGGGACCTGCCAGACTACAACACTAGGTGTCCCAAACACCCAGGACAGGGCCTGCATGGGGCAGGTGAACTGTAACCACATGTGCGGGGGGTAAATGGGTGGAGGGTCTGCTTCGTTACACCTGCTGTGAATGGCACTGCGTGCACAGCGGTTAGTTACCATGTCAGAACGGGTCATCGACAGCCAGGCCATCGTGTCAGAATGTCCCGGCTAGGTCCTCATGTCCTGCTCGGGTGAGAAAGGTCAAGCTGGGAGATATGAAGTGATTGCCAAAGGTCACACAGTCCAATAGACTCTTCCAAGATTAGTTCTTGTGTCAGACGTTCAGGGCTTTGTCCAGCGGACGGGATGGCAGTAACAGCAATGATGCTAAGAGTTGACCTGTAGCAGACAGAGGCAGGAGCTGTTTTAAGCACTAGTAAGTGTAACAGGCTCACCCAGGAAGAGGAAGGATTTTTACAGGTGAAGACCCAGAAGTCCCACAGCTCACTGTGTGCAGGACTGAGTGGCCCCCCATTTGGCTGTGGTCAGGCCTGCTGGAGGCCGTCACAAGCACCCAAGTACAGGACAGCATCCCACCTCTCCGTGGGTGACGAAGGACTGGCAGTCGTGTCTGCTTCTCACCAGTCACTCCCGTCTCCCACTGAAATCAGCGTGGGTGCGCAGAGGGCGTGACCTCCGGGGTCGGGCAGACTGCAGGCCGTTGCCGGGCGCTGGGTCTCACCAGGGCCGCCTCCTCGAGCCAGACGTTTGCGTCCGAGCCAGCTTACCCGTCCACCAAGTGGGGACGAATCAAGTAGCAGAACTGAACTGACCAGAGCACAGGCTGTCGATCGGGTCAATTCAACAGCTGGAGCTCAAACTGATCCCGTGAGCTGGACCAGTGACTCAGTCTCTCCTCTTCTGACGGGCCATACGGAGATGGCAATGCCAGCACCTCAACTATTGCTGGGCAGATAAAGTGAGGGAAATACTAAGCCCTGCAGCTCTGAGAACAGTGTCTGGGACACAGAGAGTGTTTCAGACGTGCTAGGGATCGTTACTTGGGTCACACAGGTTTCACACTCAGCTCAAGGGCCGCTCGGGTGGCTCCCCCACCGCTGCCCCGGCCCCGTCCCAGGAGCAGCCGCCCAGGTCCTCTTCCAGCCCTTGTCTGGCCCCCTCACAGGTGGTCGGCTGTGGGCCCTCAGAGCACCCGCAGGGTGGGGTCGCTCTGTCCCGTGACCCGTGTGAGGCTGCAGCACCCAGCGAAGTGTGCGTTACACGTCTGTTCATGAGACGACGTGCATGCCTCTGCCCAGTGAGGGCTCCGCAGACACGATCGCCTGTCCTGGCTACGGCCTCCAGGGGCCACCTGCTCAGCTCCCACTTTCAAAAGGGAAAATAAAACTCCGTGGGTGTAAACAGCCCGCTCCAGGCGCTCGTGCCAGGATGTGCATCAGGTCTCAAAAGCCTGGTCCTCGCTTGGTGCCAGGGGCCGGCACACTCCTCCTGCCGGGAACAGAGGTAGGCGTCCTCAGCGTGGCAGGCCAGGCGTCTCCTGCTGACAACAGGGGAACACACGGGTCACCTCCCTTTCCCAGCAGGCGGGTTTGGCCCGCAGAGTGTCGTGTGGAGTGCCACATGCTGTTTGTCCACTGCAGGTCACTGCGGATGGCATCCCGGACCCTCCTGGCGTTCCAGCCCCCCAACCGCAGCCAGCTCTGGCCGCCCAATGCCACCTCGTCCTGCGACAGCGCGGAGGAGGCCTGGGCGCTGCTGCAGGCTCTGCTGCCGGCCTTTGCCATCAGCATGTGCCTCCTGGGCCTGCTGGGCAACGTCTTCGTGCTGGCCGTCCTCCTGCTGCCCCGGCGGCGCCTGACCGTGGCAGAGATCTACCTGGCCAACCTGGCGGCGTCTGACCTGGTGTTCGTCCTGGGCTTGCCCTTCTGGGCAGAGAACATCTGGAGCGCGTTCCACTGGCCGTTCGGCGGCCTGCTGTGCCGCCTGGTCAATGGCAGCATCAAGGCCCACCTGTTCATCAGCATCTTCCTGGTGGTGGCCATCAGCCAGGACCGCTACCGCGTGCTGGTGCGCCCCATGGCCAGCCGGCGGCGGCGGGGGCGGCGCCAGGCCCGGAACACCTGCGCCCTCATCTGGGCCCTGGGCGGCCTGCTGAGTGTCCCCACGTTCCTGCTCCGCGTGGTCACCGCCGTCCCACAGCTGAACATCTCGGCCTGTGTGCTGCCGCCCGTCCACGGGGCCTGGGCCGTGGCAAGGATGGTGGAGCTGAATGTGCTGGGCTTCCTCCTGCCTCTGACGGCCATCGTCTTCTTCAACTACCGCATCGTGGCCTCCCTGCGGAGGCAGGTGCAGGTGCCCAGGATGCCGGGCGGGGGCCCCGCACGGGGCAGGGGCAAGGCCACCGCACTGATCCTCATGCTGGTGGCTGCCTTCCTGGTCTGCTGGGCCCCCTACCACTTCTTCGCCTTCCTGGAGTTCCTGTTCCAGCTGCAGGCTGTGCGGGGCTGCTTCTGGGAGGATTTCATCGACCTGGGCCTGCAGATCACCAACTTCTTCGCCTTCCTCAACAGCTGCCTGAACCCGGCGATCTACGTCTTTGCGGGCCAGCTTTTCAGGACCAGGGTCTGGGAGCTCTATAAGCAGTGCACCCCGAGAAGCCTCGGTCCGGGGTCCTCGCCCCACAGGAAACAGATCCTGCAACTTTTCTGGAGGAACTGAAACAGCAGGGGCCACACTGGCCTCCCCCCCCATGATCCCACCTGAGAAAACAGGGGTAGAGGGCTGAATAACGACACACACCCTCCCCCCGCCCAAGAGAACCAGCACCTGGTCCCTGACACCCGTAACTGTCCCCGGGGTAACAGGGAATGCAGGTGAGATTAGGACAAGGATCGTGAGATAAGCGACGATCCCGGGGCGCCTGGCAGGGCCCAGTGCGGTCACAAAGGCCCTTCTCTAAGGGGGCAGAGGGTGAAGGTCTGCGCAGGGTGACAGCTGGAACCTGGAGCGAGGAGACACCAGGTCCACAGTGTGCAGGCGAGTCCAAGGACAGCGAGACAGGACAGGCCCGCGGACAGCTTGACTTTCGCCCAGGAGACTGATTTTGAACTTCCCGCTGCAGAGCTGGAAGAGAATAAACAAATGTGATTTGAAGTCTCCGTGTCCGTGATGATTAACGCTCATATGCCAAAAACTCAGGTTCCCAGGAAGGGTCTCAGGACTGTCCACCAGCGCAGCCCACACTGTCCAGGCTCACGTGAGGAGCAGACCGCAGACACGAGGGAGCCCGAGACCCTGCCCACAGGACGTCACAGGTCAGAGCAGTTTTGATGGAAAAGGGGAGTAGGAGGTGGCCGGGCGTCCCACAGATGCTGCAGCTTTCGTGGGAGGTGAGGGGGGTTCAGGCTCCTACAAGGATGTCAGAAAGACCCCAGGAAGGGGGCCAACTGAGTCTTACGAAGGGTGGAATCTGGATGCCAGGAGAGAGGGAGGAAGGGCCGGTGGAGGCAGAGCAGACACACAGGCAGGAAAGCGTGAGCGTCTATGAAGGAATAGTCTCTGGTCTCCTAAATGTGTCAGTGCTCTTCTCACTGCTGGGGACCAAGGGATGAACCTAAAAAAGTGTGTCTTCCAGGAGCTTGTGGCAGCAGGGCCAATCATTAGGAGACTGTCAGGGAGCAAGGCCACTGCCATATCAAGGTGGTGAGGCACCCTGAGAGCTCAGAAGGGGCATCCAGCTGGGTGGCTGGAGGAAGAGACAGGTAAGCTGAATCCCGAAGAGCAAGCAGTTGGCCAAGCAGCATAGGGGAGAGGAGTGTTCCAAAGAGACTCAGCCAGGGGCCAGTGGTTCACAGGCTCGGGGAGAAGGCTGAAGGAGGAGAGGAACGATTAGGAGATCTTCAGCGGCTGGGCAGGAGGGCGCTGCAGGAAGCATGGCAGGGTTCCAGAGCGCTTTGAGGGCCCGGCTGCACACGGACGGTGTGCATTTGTTGAGTGAGATCTCGCCATACTCAGCAGGCCCCCAAAAGGCAGACACCTGGGTTGCTCCCGAGTTAGGATTTTTCCAGGTGGATGGATGACCACAGCTCATGAGAGTGGGAGGAACCAGTTCGACTGGGGAATGGCTGATTAGGAAGGAGAGGACCATCAGTGGTGAGGGAAGGAGCGTGACATCGATATGGTTCAAGAACAGAGAGGTGGAGGTGATAGAGCGAGAAAACTCAGAGAAGTTGTGGCCACAGAGCAGGAATGTTCTCATGGAACATTCCAGAAAGAGAGCCATCCCAGGAGATGACAAGGACCAAGTGTGGCCTGGCACCAGGTGACTGGAACAGACTGCAGAGCCCATTGCAGGCCATCACTGATGACCACAGGGCAGTGCTTCAGTGCCGGAACGTCCTGGAGACACGGTGTGGCTCAGTTGCCCTGGGCGTCAGACACAGCCTGCAGGCTGCAATCGTTTTAGTGACTCTGATTTATGAAAGAACAGGAATCTAGACAGGCAGGCTCACTCTTCATCAACTCTATTACCAACACAGCACACCCGCCAGCAAACTTTCAAAAGTCCTCTCCCACTGCCCGCTGGACCTGCCCTCTGGCGGCCTCAGGTCTGTTGTCAGTGTCCAAGGGCTGGGTTTTGTTTTGTCAGTTCGTTTGCTCTGTTCTTTATATTCCACCGTATTTGTTTTTCTCCTCTGACTTATGTCACTTAGCATAGTCCCCTCTAGTTCCATTCACGCTGTCACAAATGACAGGATTTCTTTCTTAGGGCTGTGTGGTGGTCCATCGAGTATATGGACCACATCTTCTTATCCATTCATCCGATGATGGTCCCTTAGGCAGCTTCCGGTTCTTGGTTATTGTAAATAATGTTGCAATAAACATGGGGTTTGTATATCTCTGCAAATTCATGTTTTTGTGGGGGTCTTTTGGGGGGGGTAAGTACTCAAAAGTGGGACAATAGGATTATATGAATTTACATTCTCCATTATTTTTTAATATTGATAAATATCTCTCAGTCTTCTCTCTCAACGTGTGAACTTAATATTGGATCATTGTCAAATTCACCATCATGATGGAAGATTTTATCAGATCCGTTTTATAAAGGGATAAAGACGCAGGTTAAGGCTGGGAGGCTGGGAGTCTGTTCCCGCCTGCTATTATTGGATAGTGACTCATCACAAACATCAACCCTTCATTAGTCGTTTTTTTTTAGAGACGCGTGCGGGCTGGCATGAAGGTCAGTGCACAGGCAGGAGGGAGCGAGAGGAGGAAGCAGCACTTTTTTTACTTTGTTTTTCATCGCTGGCTGTTTCCAGCCCTGGGTCTTGAACCAGGGACCTTGGGATGTATGTGGACCGCACCGGTTTTAAACCACTAGGCCAGCAGGCCACACCTCCATTCTCAGCTTTGTGAGAACTCTCCATACTGCTTTCCATAACGACTGCACCGCACACGTGATTATTTTAATGACATGGTGTCCGAAAAGTGCTCTGCGTCAGTTACCGATATTTAAATATCCATAAAAATCCAAATTTCGGGCTTCCCTTGAACATTCAGATCTGGTCACACGGAGTCTGCACGCATCCATTCTGTCTTCCTGCAGAACGGACACAGGGGAAGCAGGCACCACCTCACCTGGCCAACCCCTTTGCCACAGCCCCTCCCAGTTGGGTTGAGTTTGCGGCTTGATGGAGCCCTGCTCCTTCACTTCACTGCCTGGGACGCGGGGCCCAGGACCAGACAGAGCAGCAGGTCCTGTCTCCTCCCTCTTCTCAACATCCCCCTCACCCCCTGCACCCCAGTGGTGTCTCCTTCATTATGTCCTTCTGCCTGGGGAGGAGGAGGAGGCTGAGGAAAGCCGAACTGCCCAGAGGTTGGCGTCACCCAGCTCGGGGGGCCTCCCACACCAGTGCAGTTCAGAGCAGACATCAGTGAGCCCAGCGCAGCCGCTCAGAGGCAAGAAAAGAAAAGAAGCACCAGCAGCGGACTCATCAGAAAGGGATAGAAACACCCATCCATCCCTGATCTGTGCCAGCTGATCCAAACATGCCCTTTCCTTCTTCCTTGGTCCCTGTGGTAAATCTGTGGTTTATCAAAAGCCTTTTCAGGGGTTGCAAAACACAAACCCACATTCTAGAAGAGTGTGCTGGCCTGAGAAGGGAGAACATTGCTCAGAGGCCCGTAGGGAAGCCGACCGACTGACACAGGCCTCTGAGAAAGCAGACACCAGATTTGTGGGACACACCCAACATTTTCCAGAGCTGGGCACACAGCCCGCAGGACGAGAAATAGGCTCACTGCCCCGTAAGGGTTCTGCTGCCCTTCTGTTGGGAAGGTCAGTTGCCCATTTGCAGGGAGAATTTCTGTCCTGGTTAACAGGAGAGGTGGGGGAGTGAATGTGTTCCAGTCCCCATGGATCTGTGATGTGTCACTTGGAGTATTCACTCCTGGGTGCAGGGCGCCACCCCTGGCAGGGCCGACGCCCGCGTGGAGCGAGGAGTTAGTGCACAGTCTCCCAGCCGCCCCTGCGCCAGCGCCCTCCTGGGCTCCCACGTTCTCTCTGAGAAGGGCCAAGGGGAAACACGGAGCCCCAGATCCACTCCCTCCCAGCTGTGGGTCTAGGGCGCTCTCCTCCTCCTCCTCTCCTCCTTGGCCGCATCCATCACTGCATCCATCATGTGCACAGAGCAGAACTCAGCCCCCCACAAATACCAGGCGGGGAGACTCCCAGGTGTTGCAACAGACACAAGCAGATTCTTGTTCTCCGGAGATGAGTCATGAACTTGATGGGGAGCAGGCGGCAAATTTTCTCCTACAGTGAGAACTGAAAGAGGCTTAAATGTCACACCATGAGTGCAAGTCAAGTGGGGACACCCACTGGATGAAAGTGGAAGAATGAGACCGACGTCTGCTTCTGCCGCGCGGTTGTACCGCACCGACGCAGCGGTTACCACGAGGAACCTGGGGAGGAGCGTGAGTGATCTCGCTGGATTCATCATGTGGATCTCAGAAAAAGCTTCAGAAAGACAGTGTCAGGAGTTCATCCCGTCTCAGGGATATGGAAACAGTGCTGAGCAGAGACTTACCCCAGAGGAATCTCCCGGGCAGGCCTGTGTCCAGACCGCAGGAGACCCCTAGGGTAGAAGGTCAGACAAGAGGCCTAAGTGCCAGGGAGCCAATGTTCTGAATGACTGTGATGGTGACAGAGACGCCCTGTGGCTAGGGCAGGGCTGAAGGCAGTGAGCAGAAAGCCAGGTCTACTTACCAGGCGCTTCAGGAGACAGAAAGATATCACAGGTATAGCTTGGGGCTCAGCAAGTGTGATGAGAAGACACTTTGTGGCTTTAGTTGACAGAGTTCGGCAGACTCTGTCAAGACAGCTGCGGGATCTTGGGCTACATTAATAGGAGTAAAGCATCTAAAATGAGGGAGGTGATAGCCCGGTTTGTTTCGCTTTGGGCGGGGTATTGAGAAGTAGTGTGTCCAGTTCTTAAATGATTCAGAGGAAGGGCTCAGATGATTGAAGGGACTCAACACCATACTGTCTGTGACATAGTTAGGGCTGGAGGGGACTGAAATGAAGACGGTAAGACTTGTGGGGAGAAGGGAACACAGTGTGACCCCAGGAGAATCAAAGTGAAAAATCCCTGAGAAACTCATCCAGCTTCACCTGAGGAAGCACTCTCTGACATGCAGAGATATCCCCTGTAGAACCTGGGGGACTGTGGGTTCCCCATCTCTGGAAGTGTCCCCGCAAAGCTGCAGGGTCCATTGGCAAGATGATACAACAGGATCCCAGAAGTATCTACAGCACATCCACCCCCGAGGCGCTCCCTGCGCGCCCGAGAGGCAGATCCATAATCTTGGGGTAATTGAGTCTGCCTGGGAGGGGTTCCAGAAGGAAAGGGTTAACAGAGGAAGTGGCCTTGAGCAGGGCTGGAGGCTTGGACAGCCAATGAGGGTGCTGACCCCCTGCAGCCTTTGACTCACCCAAGTTCTCGTCCAAGAAAACCAAGCGCTGGAAGAATGATGTCAAGGTAAGAGATTCCTGTTCCCTATCAGTAAATGACTCAATGGAGACTCTGAACCAGGGAGGGCCATGCTCAGACCTGCATTTTAAGGTCACGCCACTAGAATATGGACCATGGTTTGACGTGCCTCTGTTATCTCTCACTGCGTATAACAAACCGCTCCCAAATGTAATGGTTTTAAACAGCGATATGAGCTCACAATTCTGCAGCAGACTGTCTGCCTGTGTTCAGCTGCGGGGGTCTCCTGCTGGCCTTACTGGGCTTACTCACGCCTCTGTGACCAGCAACCTGGCAGCTGGTGGCTCTGCCTCTGAGGTTACAGGAAGGCACGACAGGTACAGAGATGGAATTAAAAACCATCAGTGGGCTGGGCTTCGGGGGTAGCTGATCCACGCATGGCCCCGACTACACCTGTCGAATGTCCAGTGCCTCCAGGTGTGGTATCCAGATGCAGAAAAGGAGAGCTCATCCTGCATCCTGAGACTTTAGAGGACATGGGCGAGACCATCTAGGGCAGCCTGCTCCTTTGATAGGCGGAGAGACGAGGCCCAGAAACTTGACTCCGTCTCACAGCGACACTGTTAGCGCCAGCCCTAAAGGTGTAAGGTAACAGGAGCCCCTTCCCTGGGGAGCTCTCCTTCCTTTTACCTAAAGGCAACCCTCACCTAGAGTCCAAGCACATGTAGAACAAATGTGACCTAAGACCAATCCCTGTGGGCTGGGACCAACCATCACTCACTTCCTAACGATTCGCCCACACCTTCTACAATCTGGGACCGGTCACCACTCACTGTCTCATGACTCACCGCAGTGCCTCAGACCAATCACTGTTCACGTCCTCAACCCAGACCCTGTAAAGCCTCCAGGAGCAGGCTGGGAAGGTGGTGCTATGAGGGTCATCTCCCTGCAGCCTTCTGTGCTGCAAATAATAAGGCTTTCCTCTTGAAGGAACTTGGTCTGTCTTTCAGTTGGTGGCCCACTGAGTCCTCTCGCAAAATCACTGATGTGGGGTCTGGGGTCCAGCACCAGTCTTCCACTGTCTGGAATGTTCTGGAGTGCGGTGCCCTACGTACCGCGTCATGAAAACATCTTGTCTTTCACCATTATTGATGGGGGAGGTGGAAGGAACAACAAAATTCTTTGCTCTTCCCCAAGAGACATTACAGCTACACCCAATTCCAGCTCCCCTGACCTAGGAAACGGGAAGACTGAACTTCTCACACCACTGAGGTCAAGAGTGGCCTTCTCTCTCCCTCTGACCGTTGTGAAGGGACCTGAGTGTCGCTTCTAGGCAGAAGCGTCGAGGAGCTCAGTTCCACGCTCTCTTGCCTCTGCTGTAGCGACCCCGGAGCCTCGTGTCCAGGTGGAGAACCCATCAGCTGGGACCCCTGAGTGACTGGTACGTGGCTTGGCCTAGAAAGGGGCTGGAATGAAGAAAAGGGTGGAGGACACCTGGCCAACCAGATCCTGAAATAGTCAGATAAATTCTGACCCATGGGAGAGCAGCACGTACATTCTTGCAGCCAAGAAACAACCAGACGCGACCTGTCTGCACAGGCGCACTGACTCCTGTGGTCCCCTTGGGGTAACCTTTGCATCATCATAATCTGCTTAACATGAAACTGCACAGGAGCCGGTCCACTGAGCGCTTTAAAACAGGGAATTGTGGGTAAGGCGCATGTGCAATAAAGGGAACACTGATCCCAGAATCCGCCACCTCTTTCCTGGAAATCCCCGCCCAGGAGCACCCTGAGGGGACCGTTGTCAGAGTCCTCTAGAACCGGGCCGCTCCTCCTCACCTTGAGTGTTCCAGTAAATTCTCCACTGAGCTTTCGTCTGCCGCAGCACACGTGCTAACTTTACACCCGGGCGCGGGAACCTGGAGTGAGGCTCCAGTCTCTTCCCACCTAAACCCACCTTTGTTGTTTCTGCCGCAGATCGGGGTGTTGTCGCTGCTGCGGGAGCCCTGCCTGGCAGCCTGCTGATGCGGCGGCAGGTGGCAGGTCCAAGGAGGAGGCTGTGCCCTGACCCTGGGCCTCGCCGCCAGCCCTGACGCCTCTCCCCGGAGGAAGAGGGGTGCATCTGGGTGCCCTTTCCAAAAAGATATGTCTCTAGATCCATAACTGGAGCGGATCTTGGTTTGGAGATCGCTGAGGTCTAGAAGCAAAACTGGAAAATTGGAAATAACAGCCCAAAGATGTGTAATGAAGAATTATTCAGATTGTCTGGGATTCGGAGCAAATTCAGTCATTAAGGCGACCGTTTCAGCACTGGGGCTTCGCTCACTGTGCCTGCTCCTTTGCTATGCTCCTTCCACCCCGGGTGCGTGCATTGCTCTAATGTTTTTAGAAAGATGTTTGTAATTTGCTGCATCATGATAATCACAGTTTGGCTGCCTGGTTTTTAAGTTTAAGTACAAGTAAAGGAAATATCTGTTTTGAAAAATAAATAATTGAGTCCACAAAGCTCAGTTGATCCCTCGGGGCACTCCGGGAAGGGCCTGTCTAGAGACTCTGGTCACCCCGGTGCCAGCGGCAAAGTTTAAGGATCCAGGCTCTGCCACCATCAGGGAATTGTCCGCACTGCGGGTGTATGTGGCCAGGCATCCTGCTTCCAGACTCAGGTCAGAAGCCCATTGCCACACACCTGGGGCTCAGGCATGAAGGCTGCAGCGCTGGCATGGTCTCTGCAGAGCCCAAGGACCCGGGTTCACACCTCCGGGCCAGGCAAGCAACCAGAATGAACAACTGACTAAATAAAAGATGCTTCTTCCTCCTTTCTACCTGCCTGCCTACTTGCCTTCATTCCTGCCTGCTTCCTTCCTAAAAGTTAAAAAAAAAAAAAAAAAAAAAAAAGCCCATTTTTGTCACACGCCTAAGTGGCATCATCCAGCATGACTTTTCAGTAGTAAAGATGACACGCGGCCCCTCTGCTGCCTCCAAACTCAGGTGGGAAAGCAGGAGCACCCCCACACCCCAGCCCTAGAGGTCTTCCCCTGCCTCCCTCCCTGAGATTCAAACCCCTAAAACTGCCAACCCTTGTGCAAAGCGCAGAGGCCCAAGGCGAGGCGCGGACCTGGCTCCTGGAAAGTTTGCACAAGCTACTGAGTCACGTTTTATCAAGTTTTGATCCAGTCTCCCGGCTCTGTGGGCACCTTGGGTCAGAGTTCTCGGCAGAGGGGCGGTTCCAGGAGGTGAGAACAGCTGACACCACCTCCAGCTCTGCCCACCAGATGCCAGGTACAGCTGCAGTCCCCGAGTGTGACAACAAAAACCTTGCACACATATCCAGGGTCCTCTGGGAGCAAAATCCCCACCCCCAGCCCCAGCTGAAAACCATGTTTCAGCTGATCTGCTCCAATTACTCAACAATGGGCTCGAGAAAGGCAGGGGATCTGGGAGGACTTCTTGGAGGTGGTGGGACTTCAGCCTCTGAAGGAGGGAAAAGGGGAGGCTCACATGCTGGGAAAGCATAAGCGAAGGGAGAGTTGGAGGCACACACTCGAGATGGAAGGACAGGGAGGACCAGGCATCAAGTCAGGATGATTAAACAGTCTGATATGAAATCCTTCGCCCCATCGGTGCGTGACTGCACACACATTCTATATTTGCTCATGTCGCTATAGCAGGGCCTCTCCTGAGACCAGACACTGACGTCAGTCACAGCACACGCCATGATTGAGTCTAGCTAGCATCCTTCCCGGAGCTGAACCACACCCCGGCCTACCTTCCTCCCGAGTCCCACGGCCAAGCCCCCCGGAGGAGCCGGGAGGGAGTGGACCGGGAACACACAGGAGAAACGCGTTTCATCCGCAGTGAGCAGATGTCAACATGCTAAGTAAAGGCAGGACTCCCTGGACCAGTGGAGAGTGAGGAGGAATGGGGGTCAGCTGTCTTCACGTAAAATCCGAATGATTTGCTCATGTGGATGGTTTTGCATTCATATAGACTTTTTATAAGGACCACGTTAAACTATTGTCTGTCTCAGAAGAACCAAATGAGTGGTTCCCAGGGGAGGGGGAGAAGCTGGGTGAAAGGGCGAACTATGTGGTGATGCCTAAAATTGAACTATTGGGGTGAACTCAGTGCTGTTGACTTACAATGAGTCATAACCCTATATAATAGCACCATGCAGTGTTTCCTAGGTAGAGGAATATATGTGCATATGCATATATATATTATGTGTATGTATGTGTACACACACACTCACACGTATATATAATCTCGATTACTGTATGTGCCCAGCCCACCGCTCCTTACTCTTTATGCCCAAGGCCTGTGCTTTCCCAGTTCTCCCCAGCTGTACCCTCAGTGGCTGCAGTCTGCGGGGCTGGGAGGAAAGACTTCTAGAGAGGTTTTGTTTGAACTTTGTTTCTGACTCACCTTGGGAGACCCCTGCGGGGGTGGGGGTGGAGGAAACAGCAGATCTTTATTGACTGTGAAGCACATTTCCACCTTATCTCATGCTGCAGGTGTTCCCTGGTCGATACTTGGCATGGCGACGGCTCCACCAGGGGCAGCTTCCACCAGCCTCAGAGACTGAGAAAATGACCTGTTGTACCTTACTTGCCAGCCCAATATTTACAGAGGGAAATTAGTGGTGAAATAAAATGACATTTTTCTTTGCAATTTAAGCAGTGTCCTCGGCTAAGAGAGAGATGCCACTGCAGGCCTTGGGAAACGGTGAGGAGACTCGGGATTTTTCCCAAGTCTTCCCACGTGTGTGGGGTCAGAACTGGCGCTGCCCCGCTTTGGGGTGGGGGCGGAGACGGTGATTGGAAACCGGTCCCACTTTAGAAGGCAGCGGGCGCCCCCTGCTGGCACCGACCGCGGGTTGTTCATTCCTCGGAAATGATTGCGCCCCAGTTCTCAAGCCCTTAAGTGGATTACAACGGCTCTGTTCCAGAACAAGGAAATAGGAAAAAACAGCGATTTCTCTGGAATAGTATGGTTTAAAGATCTCGTCAAAAAAATGTTTTAAAAAATGATTAGCCTTGTTAATGGCTATGTCAATAGGAACAATTTCTACAGGAGGGTCATTGGCAACTGACACCCACATTTAAAATAAAGGGTGTCAGGTATCATCGACTCAGTGCTTCCGCTTAATTCGGGGCAGCAAGGTGACTGGCCCAAGGTTACTCTTTGGGGTGGAGACTTGATCAAAATGCCAGTTCAGCACATAGGACATAACAGCTAAGAGGATGGCTTTCAAAATGAAATGAAGGACTTTGAAGAAAATAATATGTCCTGAAGCAGGGAAAGAAAGAAACACTTTAAACCTAAATGGGGAAAAGAGGAAGCTATGTATTTGGCTTCAGAAGTGCTCATTATGAAGGAAAGAAGAACTTCTGACTAAGGCACTATGACAGTGAGCCCATTTAAGACAGCAGAGCTTTAGGAGTGTTGGTACATGTCTAACTCAATGTCAAATGTTTCTTGGGGTTCCAGCATTGCAGCTCCATCATTCTAAAAATAATCGGGCTACATCTGGGCTGGCAAAAATGCTCGCGAGAGGCTCTGCTTCTTTACTCGGAGCCCTGCTGCTTTCCGTGATAGCTCGGTGGTCTCCAAGTCTGGAAGGGCGGCCTTCTGCTCAGAACCTTGGGCATGCTCGCTGGAAGCGTGCGCTATTCGCTTTTCCCAGCTTCTGCCTTACCTCCAGGACCCACCTGACTTTTATTCCCAAATACCACCCCAGGTGGCTCCTTCAAGTCAGCTCTCACGGTAAAAAGGGAGCGGCTACCACCCCACCACCCCTGCCAGGCCAAGGCGGCCCAGATCTGCGTTTGAGGCCCGAGGGGCAGATGTCGAGATAGGCGGGTAGTGTCTTTCCAGCCAGGAATTCCAGTTATAAAATTCCCTGAATGGTTCTGACTCCCTCATGAAATACAGCTCAATTTGTGGAGCCAGGGAAATTGATGTTTATGAAGAACACATAGCTGAACGATTAGCTGTGTCTCATCTGTTTTACATTTGAGTTTGCTGTCTTCCCGCTGCGTTCTAAGCTCCTGAGAGCAAAGACCCTGTCTCTCCTCTTTACCCTGGGTCATCGCCCGCAGCAGGCATTCAGGAGACAGTAACAACATTACCTGAACATGTCTCTGTACTTACTACGTGCCAGACACTGTTCTGAGCACTTGGCAGAATTTAACCTATATGATCCTCATTACCATCTTATTATCTCTAATATAGAGGAAACTGACACACAGAGAGGTGAAGCGACTTCCCCAGCGTCACACAGCGAACAAATAGTGCGGCCTGGGTTCAGCCACAAGCTGCCTGATTCTAAAAGCTACGTTCTTAGCCTCAATACCAGAGGTTCCCAAATTCATCTGCATGTTAGTCACCAGGGCAGCTTCAAAAATACATCCAAGGGGCTGTGATTTAATTGGTCTTGGGCGTGGCCTGGTTTGAGGAATTTTTAAAAACACCTTTGGTAATACCAATAGGCAGACAAGTTTGTGTTTTTGTTTTCGATTTTTTTTTTTTTTTTTAAGAGGAAAGAAGGCAGGCAGGCAAGCAGCAGGCAGGAAGAGAAGGCAGGAGAAGAGAAGCAGCATTTTATTTCGTGCGTTGTTCATTTTAGTTGCCCCGCTACCCCCACAGCCCCAGCATGAGAACCCAGGTCCTTGGGCTGCATGCGGACTGCACCCCAGGCACCGGCTTGACCCCCTAGTCACTAGGGCGCACTGCAGACAAGTTCTGGGGCCCACTATGTCTCCGTATCCCGCCTCATTTCCCAGCTAGTGTTTGCTGCATGGAATTTGTCTGATGCGGGTGGTACTGCTTCCAGGAACATAAACAAGCCCAGAAGAAAAACAAATGCTAACTTTGCAGGGGCCAATCATCTTAGCGGGCTGCTAACTGGATTCCAACAGAGTTTAGCTACAGCAGGGGGATGGGAGACCTCCCTGGGCTCGAATTCGAAAGGGAATGGTGTTCAGTAGCGGTGCGCCCCCGGCCAGGTGCGCCTCCCGGCCAGGTGCGCCTCCCTGCCCGGAGCACAGCGTGACTGCATTACCCAGGGCCTCGCGCGGCCGAGTGCGGCCACGTGACCTAGCCGTCCAATAGCGCGCGGGCCTCCTGGGCCTCGTCTGGGCGCGGGGGCGGGGCGGGGCGGCGCGGGGCGGGGCCTGAGTTCAGGGAGGTCGGGGAGCCGGACGCTTGGGCTCGTGCCCGTTTCCCCTTGCGGGGCGCTGTCAGCTGTGCAGGAGCACGACCCGACTCTAAGTGAATGGAAAAATGACGTTTTGTTCAGCGGCGGGCATGTGGGGTGCATCTGTCCTGAGTAAATGGTGTCACTTCAGTAGCACAGTGTGGCTCTGGGCGGGTTGTGGTCCCAGCCTGTCGCGTCGTCTGCGGACGGGGACGCCGTGCAGACACAGATGAGGCCCGCCGCCCTCCTCCTCCGCTGACTCGCAGGCCCCTCGTGGGGCCCAGCGGGATGAGGTGGTCACCGCTGCTGCCCGCAGACCCTCCTCCAGCCACGGTCGTGGCCCCGCGCTCCCGCTGTCCCTTCAGGCCTGGGTGCGGCCGCTTTGCGGCGCTGAGTCTCAGGATGGACCGGATCGGCAGGGGAACGTGGTGTTCCCTCCTGAAGAGCCAGGGGAGCCCGACCTCCCCGCTGCCGGCGGAGGCGGCCCCAGGCTTCCCCGGGACCCAGGACAGGCGAGGCACACCCGGGGTCTCCCCTGCCCGGTGGCCTTGGCCCAGTCGTCCCTTCCTCAGACACCTCAGCTGCCCCTGTAGCCGTGACTTCCTCCCAGGACCCCGCTGACACTGAGTGGACGCCACACTGCCAAGTGCTGCACAGAGTAGGGCACGTAGTAAATACTCGGCAAATGCTGGGCATTTACTTTATATAGATTTCTCGTATTATTGCTAAAAGAAAACAAAACAAAAAGTGAAAACGCGTTAAGGGCATCTTCGGGTCCTGGTCATGTGGTCGTGGGCCAATACCTGCCCTCTGGGGACATCACGCTCTTCAGATGCAAAGTGGTTTGAGGAGGAGGAAACAAATCAATATGGATTTAGAAAATGATTTTTTCTTTTTTAAAAGGAAAGGTGCAGGCAGGAATGAAAACAAGCAAGCTGGCAGGGAGATGAGGAAGAAGAGGCATTTTAATTTTATTTGTTTAGTTGTTTGCATAGGCTGTTACCTGCCAGGAGCCCAGAACTCGAATCAGGGGTGTGGCTTGCATCCTTCAGAGGCAATTGACTTAACCACTGCTCCACCAGGGCGCGTCAGAAACACTATTTTAGTTGTTCACTCCGGATGTTACCGACCCAGGGATGCAAACTGAGGTCTTTGGGAAGTATGTGGACTGCACTCAGCTGGAGGCAGAGGACCCAACCACTACTCCACCAGGGCTTGCCGAAAAGGTTTTAAGGCGTGTGTGCTGTCATGGAGACTGGAGGGCAGCTGGGCTTGTCTGAAAATGGCAGCCTTTACGCCGAGATGAGGAGGAACCAGGCAACTTGAGCAAGTTGCACGAGGGACCTCTTACACACTGTTCTCTCCCCAGACTATTATTTTCACCAGGCCGGCTTTTAACCCAATGGTTTGCACCAGGGGCATTCGGGTGCCCAGGGGACATTTGGCCATCCTTCGATGTGTTTCTGGTTTCCTAACTGGGGAAGATGGAATCCACTGACCCCAAGAGTCAGGCCAAGGGTACTGCCAAACCACCCCACCCTGACAGCCCCGCGGGAATCACGCAGCACCAAATGTCGGCGCTGCATCCCCAGATTTAGACTCACCTGAGTGGGGACCGAACTTCAGCACTGAAAAGTTCTCCAGGTGGCTCCACCCCCGGGCTCCAGGTAGAGGTCGAAGGGGAGCCCAGCCAGGAGGGGAGGAGGAGCAGAAGGTTCACTCTGGTTCAAGATTCTAGGAGGCTTGAGTTGCAACCTTCCAGCAAAGTTCCTTTGTCTCCTAATTAGTTCCTTTGTCTCGTAACCTGAACAACTGGCTCAAGTTCCTCTCAAATGAAGCCCTGAATGAACGTGGGGTCTGGGAGTCAAACATGTGACGCTGAACGAGTTAACTGACCGCTCTGAAGCTGTCTTGTCCTCAGGAAAACAGGGACCATGATCACTGTCTGAGAGGCCTTGAGGTCACAGAACACAGCGGGCACACAATAACCGTCTCGCAAAGTTGCCCTTCCTTTTTTTGCAAGGGCCACGTGTGAAGTGTGACTTCTGATCTTCCCAACTGCTCAGACTGGATGGTGGTAAGTTGACGATGGTCTCATGAAAACTTCCTCTACAGGTGTGCCCTGGTGGAGTGGTGGCTGGGGGCAGTCCACGTACATCCTGATGATGATGACAACTCCTGATCTGCTGACCAGCAGACTGGCGGAGAGGGGCAGTGGGTGGTAACCTGTACCTTCAGCATTTTTATTATTTCAGGCCCTTTTACAAGAGTAACTAACTGCAGCCCCGGAAGTTCCCGTCGGTGACCACGATCCATCCCCCCTGCCCACAGCGGTCACCCACCATGGCCTTTGATTGGTGAAGAGCTGCTTCAAAGACCCAGCCCGTGGACACTCAGATGAGCAAGCACAGGCTTCTATCCCCTGATTGTGTCCCCCCGTGGACCCTTAATGAAAGTTGTTAAAGCTGTTTGACCTGTGGCTAATCTCTACAACCAAGCATCAAAGAACTCACGGGGTCGTGAATTGGCCCAAAGGCCTGTACGGTCCTAACCCCCATCACCCCTCAAAGACACTTTTATACGGATTTTGGGAACAGTTCTCGGCGGAAGACAATAACATCTAAAGCAAACTCCAAAGAGTAAATATTTTAATTTTCTTCAAGAATATTCTTAATTTCATATTTTAAAGTCATACTAACAATTACATTTGCACAAAAATACTTGTACAGCATCAGTGTTCCTACATCCATAATCATCATAATGAGGAAAAGGAGACTCAGCTGAGTTGACAAAGACAATGTCTGCTCTTGTACTTGGAGGATGGCCAAGTCAGTGTCTGACGTCAGTCAGGATGGATTGACTAGGCGCTGAACTTGGCACCCCTAACAAATTTCACAATGGAAAAGCAAATAGTCTTGTGACCATCAAGTTATACAAACAAGATAAGACAAACTGGACTAGAATTTGGACAGAAGCTGCCATTTCATACACACAGAACCCATGTGAACCAGCAAAGGAGACATCTGTTTTCAAGGAGGGGGTGCTGCTCCAGCCACCGGCGCATCAGTGGCAGCACTGGGTCAGCCAACGCCACATTCACAGTCTCCTGAAACACAGCAGGCGGCAGGCTGGGGCTTCCTATGAAACCACAAGCTTGAATCAAGGACCAGCAGTTGTCACAGGAAGGGAACACTGCCGACATGTCAACAGATGAATCGCTGAAACTCAAGAGTTCTCATCCCAATCGGTTGATCAGTGTCAGGGGGCCTAGATGCGACGTGACAGCATACAAGGAGAGCAAAACACTTCTGACTGAGACTGGCTGACGTGCAAGTCCTGTAGAGAAAGTCTACTAAGAGAGCAGTGTGCCTGGAAGGAGCCTGATAATATTAAAAATGAATTGGCGTTCCACGACTCCATTGTTTCCTACGAAAAGACGAATAGCTTCCAATAAGCAGAAAGGAGATTTTTGGTAACGACAAAGAAATCATTTTTTCCCTTGACCAAAGAAATCATTTTTTCCCTTGACCAAGAGCCTTCTTTTTAAATGTCAGGCTCTCAGATTTGTAGTGGCCTCACAATGCTTGATGTCGGTGGACCCGCTGATGCATGTGCAGATACGAGGGGCAGTCCATGCATAGTCGCCACGCGCAAGGAACTTAAAAGAACTGTGTAGACAATCTAATGTCTTAAGCAGCTCGAGAGGATGTGAGGGCCAAGAGGAAGACTGGTCCAAAGACAGCGTGGGCTGAGGGGCCACACGCCCCACGATGCAGAGGAATTAGACCCCGTGGGTGTAAGCAAATGAGAAATAAGTCAAACTAAGTCCTGCAGCCTTTCACATACACAGTGTAATGTGAAGACAAGAGTTACTCCTGAAACTACTTCGTGGAAGTGTGGATTCACTTCAGTTGCCTGGATTCTCTGGGGAGAACCGCCCAGTGCATGAACCTCATGGAAGGACACGAGGGAGACACGCCGTTCTGGACCGGCAGGCCCTGCAGGAGCAGGTGGGTTGGAAACGGGACCAAGGCACTAAACCTGCAGAACACGGCTGCTGTTTTGTTTTCTCTTTTTGTAAGAGAGGAAGAAAGCGGCATTTTCGTTTGTTTCCTCTCGGTTTCCTTGGGTCCTTGGGTTCCACGTGCCCGCCCCCGCCACTGTCCCGCCACGGCGCGTGCCCGAACACAGCTGCTGGAGAAGACGCTGGAAAAGCAATTCCCTTAGAATGCTGGGACTATTTTAATGGCATTTTAAAGCGACACATGGCAGGAGCCAGGAGACACTGGTGTTTCAAGTTTTTGTCACTCGGGAAGTGCTAAAGCGCGACTTGGGGAGATAGTTCTCGCAGAAGGAGTTCTGTATTCTAGAAATACTGATGTCACATATATGCACTTGAGTGGGAATCCAAACTGTACCCAGGCGTTATTAACAGGGCTGCTATGCTTCTAGAAAAACACTGTTTATCCTAAAAGGCAGCTGGTGCATGTCTACCAACCGGTAACAACACCCACCGAGACAGGAAGAGGCTGGAAGACCCAGAGGAGCCCACTCGGGGCATCGCCAGGGCCCTCGCCGCCTTTGCTTTGTGATGGCAGGTGGGCTGAGCAAGTTCCAATGAACTACAGGCTCTGAAACCCGAGGGCGATGCTGACAACATGCGGACCTGCACTCCTTGGGGAGAGACCTCGAACAACTCAGCAGCGACAAGCAGACAGTCTACTCCGCTCACCAGCCAGCACGTCCAGTCGACCCGGCTGACACAGCGACACTCGGAAGAGCTCCCGGGGCTAAAGGTGCATGTGGGCACTCTGTGTGGGGTGTGGCCCCGTGACCGCCTGTCTGAGGGGTCACTGTGCTGGGAAGCCTACTGAGAATGACATCCCGTCCACCATCACACAAAGTCTGGTTGGCATTAGTGTAAAAGTCCTGCCATCACCAGGAGACACCAAGGCTCGGAATGCCGTCCTCGCCGACCATCCACCTGATAGTCGCAGACCCGACAGCCCGTGGGCCCGGCCAACTCTCAATGGTGTCACTGCCAACACAAATGCTTGAAAGGACACTGTTCCAAAAGGAACTGGTAAGGAAACTTAATCATGCTTAACAACGCAAAAGTGTTCACGGTTAAGTCCCCTACAAAAACGTCTCAGGCCAAAGGCATCTTGGATGAACTGACAACGAATAGGCCCTTCAGACGACCCTTCTGAGTCGCAGGGCTTCTGCTCCAAACACGGATTCCAGCAACAGCAGAACAGAGAAGGAGCTGTGGAGACCATTGTAAAGAAAGAGGAGCAACTGGAAGTATAAACCTCATTTGTCAAGAGAATCCATTTGGAACTCTGTGCAAAGAGGAAGATGACTCTTCTTCCCCATAGCGAATCGAACTCAGATCAGTATTACTACAGAAAATACTTAACAGTTCAAGATCACAATTTGTGCTGATCAAGTGTTTTCTAGCCTGACCAGTCATCATAGGCAGCAGACAGCACGCCCACTGTGGGGACACGGGGTCCCAGCTGACAAGCGGCAGCACCTCCTCATACCCCACAGAGTGGGACAGAGGACAGACAGCTGTGGGGTGCGCTGATCACTGCCCTTTTTCAACAGTAAAAAGGAAACAAGGTAAAAATAAAATTAAATGCTATTTAATGCTCCTCTACATTTTCATTGTTCAGATTTGGGGTTTCCATTGTTTTGTTTAGAAAAGTTATAGGATAAAAGGATTCCTCTCATTTTCCAGACCCGACCGAATGGAGTTCTGAAATCCAAAATCACCTCAATGATCCCCCAACTTCCAGAAACACTCCCGCCAAGCACTCCCGGCGGAGGTGAGCACAGCTCCGCACTGCTGCAGGTGAGTCCAGCGTCAGAGCAATCCCCTCTCCTGGTGATGATCTACTGACAGTAACTAAAATTTTGAGACAGGCTTCCCAAGCAGAAGTCAGTATTGCATCTATGAATATGCTCTAAGAGAAGCACAATATTCATGGAAGCATAAAACAATGTCACCTTTAAATAAAAATACTTTATTCATTCCTGACAGGTAATCAAAATGTACATTGCTAACCAAATAAAAACGATACTTTGAAATAGTTAACTAGGGTATGCGTGAATGGAGATTTTTGTTAATTTTAATAAAGTAAAAACCGCTTCCAATCCCTCTTTTCCACATATTCCTAACAAGTGTGCACTGAACCTGCCTAAGTGTGAACACAGAAATGTGAGCTGGGCCCCGCTCATTAGAGAATGCACATTTTCACTGACACAGAAAAGAAATGGAAACTGTGACGTCGGTTACCTTTGCCGAAACTTCAGGCAAACGCCGCGTGGCAGTGGAACTGCGCAGGTCACACAAAGACTAGCACAGGACTGCATTATCTCAACTTAAACACGGACATCGGCTAAAGAGCGACACAGCAGACAGGTCTGCACAACGCCCCGCAGCCCCACAGAAGGGCTCTGAGCAAACGGACATGCTGCGGCTCTCGAGGCCTGGACGCTAAGCCAGCGGCCTGGGCTGTTCTCTCCTCGCAGGTATTTAGACTGAAAATTGATTTGCTTTGCTCACCCTGTGGCGTCTGTCTCCCATTCTCAGCTGCAGTTCTGAAGCTGTGCTGCTGGCTAGCCTGGAGGACCATGGACGCCTCGAAGCCACGGAGCTTTCAAAGGGCTCCCCACACCCAGGATAGTGAGGGCGCCTCCGATGACGCCTCATCTTGAGCAGGAGGATTATGTTACTGGATGAAAGCAAGCCTCCCGCGAACTTGGCAGCTAGGGAGGGATGGACTTTTGACACAGGTCAATAGACACTTCTGCAGGCAAGCACTAAGCTAGCCCTCACGTGTCCAAGGTTTGCATGTTGATATGCTGTTCAATTATTTCACTACGAAATGCTTGTTCCTGAGATGAGCACAATAAAATTAAACGCGTCCCCCCTCAAAGCTGTCCCCGGGACACCACGCTCCTCACTTCCACCCCACTGTCCCCACACGCTCACGCCAGCGATGTCAGTCCTCCCCGTGGCGCCACTTCTGCGACTCGTCCTGCCGCACGTCGGGCCGAATCTGGTTTCTCATGCCACCTAAGACGTTGGACGTTGCTTCTGTGGCGACGATCAGCGGCTTCACCACTGCCGGGGGAATCTGGCGCAGGACCTCGCCCACCGCCCCGGTCACCCCGCGGCTCTCGTGCTCGCGCGCCGCGGTCTCGTAGATGGTCTGGGCCGTGTCGGTGATGCCCTGGGGCGGGTCGAGAAGGCGGGGGAATCGCGAGTCAGGAAACTCAGCTCCCCTGAGTACACACTTCAGGGGCGTCATCGCCAGCATGTTTGCAACCAGACCAAGGTGAACAAAAACTATGCTTTCGAGATAAGAGATAAGATAATTCTTTTTATGACAAAATTCTAATTATAAGGGAAAGTCAGAAGCAGCTGCTATGATTTAGTATTCTGTTGTGAGACCTGCGTGCAGAAAACGTGGCTGAACTGCAGTTTCACCCAGGGAAGCTCACAGAGATACCTAACGACCCAGGAGAAGCTTCTCTGGTGCTGGTGATCACTGTCGCTAACTCGGCAAACAGGGCTTTGAGTGAACTTGATCCCAAAGGAACTGTAACGGCAAGACCTACTGTACTAAACTCCAGAAAGTGATTTCACTTGCTTTGCAAATTACCGGTGATGTACTAGAAAAGACAACTGTGGAACATTCAATTAAGTTCAAAGGCTAAACAGAACATTTTACTGGATTCAAGAGAAAAAATGCTTAAAAACATCAAGTAAGAATATGTTTAATCATCAGAAAGTTTGGGGAGCATTATTTCATGTTCCTTCTAGCGGTGTAAAAGGAAAACAGAAGATCGCTACGGTTTAAAGCTGAGTGTATGCCCGTGAGGGTCAAGCCAAGTGGTAAAAGTCCCATCTGTGTAACCTGGAGGGCCCTGGGAGAGACAGACGCTTGCGACACCTGCCATTGCGACTGCCAGCGACGAGCGCAGGAAAGGCACTGGGCGCTCACTGGGAAGAAGGGGCCTCATTGGAGAAGCTAACGAGAGCATCACTTCGCCCAGCACAGCGGGCAAAACATAGGCTGCCACGGGGAAAAAATAAGTCCAGAAGAACTGAAAAATAATCTGTGCTCTTTTTTCAACTATCTACGAGGCACTAGCCAGAGACACCGGGAGTACAATTAAGAAAATGCTTACAACAGTTTATACGTTTGCCCACATTCAGTTTCCTCCTTCTCCTCCCCCCAACTCCCCTTCCTGAGCCATCAAAAATAACCAGGTATTAGTTTATTATGATACAATGATTAACACCAAATCTGAAGACATCAAAAGTAGATTTCAGTGTCTGAGCTCCATCACTTAGCTGTGTGACCCTTTAAATGGGGGATTAAAATACTCTGGTGACTGGACAGTGGGGAAGAGCACTGGTGGTGTGGTGGAGGGCAGGGTGTGCTGACATCTATCTAAGGAACGGGGAGCCTCTACACAGGAAATTATTTTAATGTGTAGAATAACTACAATAAAAAATGCATTAATAAAGTGCTGTGGTGACTGCCAGAACTAAAGGAAGGACTGCATCTGGAGACCCTGGCTGACTGGCAGGTACTGCGCGTTCACTGAGCGACCCCTAGATAGCCCACTACTCTGCGCTCGCTCGTCACAGCCAGCTGGGTCGCGTGGCACAGAATCGTGTAAAGCTGGGCCAGTAACCTCTCTGGAACGGGCCAGATGGTTCCTAACTGTGGGCCCCACAGTCTCTGTCAGACACTCTATTTTTTCTTCTTTTCACAGTCCTTTAAAATGGTGGAAGTCATTCTTAGCTAGGCGTCCTCACAAGACAGGCACAGGCCACGTCTGGCCGTTTGCCAGCCCCGGACATAAAGGATGAGCCTATCTGTCAGACACGGGGCGTTTTCTCTTGAGATGTGAGTTGCTAACATCTGAAAGGGACAAGAATTACTGATCACCGCTCAGAACCTCTATTTTCAGACAGAATTCAGGTTCCTTCTGATCAAGCACACCCTCCACCCCATCACAACGACTGTGGCAAGAAGAAGGGACAGGCGTCCAATCCGCTCTACTGCCTGCTGTCTGGAGAGCACACGGGGGTGCGGTCGTCCATCCCCCGTCCCCCCGTCCCCAAGTCAGGAACCCAGCTAGCTCTGAGTTTCCTGGACACGTGGCACAAAGCAGACACACAAGGATATAACAGACTCGCGCACATTTTGCAAACCGAGAGCACTAGCTGTCCAAGGACGCTGCCACTGCCATGCCCGAACCGCAGGGTCGCTTTCATGTGTCTGATCTCTAACACACTTATTGATAAATACTGTCCAATCCTGACATCTGGAAGAACAGAATTCTCTCTCCTTTTGTCCCCACTAAATCTCTCTTTAAGAAAGGTGACTGACCACTGGCGCACCCCGGTGGCCTAGCGGATAAGGCCACCAAACACAGTCCACACACGTGCCAAGGACCCAGGTTCAAGATCTGGAGCCCGGGCAGCGCCAAGATGAACATCTATTAAAGTAGATAATGTCTCCTCCTCCTCTCTCTTCCTGCCGCCTGCATCCTTCTTGAAAACAACTTCCAAAAATAAAAGAAGAGGAGGGTGACCATCGGCCTTGCCTTTCTCTATTCACTAATAACACGGGTCTGGGATGCCTGCCTCCGTGGGCTGCCTGTTTGGAACCCGCGAGGTTACTTCTGTCAGGTAAAAGGCCAGTCAAGGCGCTTCAGCCTGTCACCAGCATGTGAGACAAAGCATCGTTCATGAAATCGGAACACAGGGGTCGCAGAAGATGGCCTTAAACTTTCTCACGTCATATTTAAAAGGTCAAGCAGATGAAGACAGGGAATGCCCCTCACGACACTCAGAAGAAACCAGGGTTCGCTGGTGTAGCTCAACTGTGGCCTGGCAACGCGTGATGCTAAAATTCATGTCACAAATCACCAATCCCACCCTAAAAACTCTTTCCTACGTGAACAAAGAACATTTGGATAAGCGTTTCCCACAGTGGCGCCTTAGGGGGAGGTAAATGGACACCAAATGTCCACCAGAAGGAAGACAAATAAATGGTGGAATATCCACAATATCCATAAGCAAAATGCTGTAAAGAGTTTAAATTAGATCAACATGCAATCAACAGGGTTGTACCCTGAAAATAGGAGGCTGCAGAACGGTACTCATGACAGCACTCGTGCTGTTACAGCATAAACGACACTGTTTTACTCACAAATACGTATTCACATAAAAACATAAAAACATGTACAGAAAAAGTGTGCCCCACCTCCGGGACAGCGAAGTTACGGGATCCAGGTGGGGGAGTCACTGAAAAGCTGTGTTTCTTACAGGAGCCCGAGGTGGAGGCAGCAGGGCTGACTCTGTGCTGAATGAACCATGTGTGTTTGGTTTCCTCGCGTGAAGAGAATCCGTCTTTCACGCTTCTCCTGCGCTTACTGGATGGACTGTCTCCCCTGAGGGACTCTGCTCACTATCAGGAGCAGTTCCAAATCCAGTCCCAGGGGTTTCTTGAGGACAAACGTCCTCCGCTGACGGCTCGTCAGAGGACAGCACACTGGCTGGCTCTGGCGTGTCCACCGAGCGCTCACTCGCCTTTCACAAGTCACTCACCTCTTTCACGACGCTGTAGGCCTTGGCCACACCTTCCCTCAGGTCTACGGGCTGGTGGGCTAACCGGTGATGGGGAAACCTTCTGGCCTTCTTGGGCTCAACAGCAAGGGTACCAGGAGACACCATGTCATAGGCAGTCTCTGCTGCTGCCTGGATGATTCGGTCAGAAATTAAAAACGGAATGAGCAGAAAGTCTGGACACGTCGTGCGCGGCAGGCAGTGAGGACAGGGGCACACGTCCTAATACAAGCACTTCGCCCGTCTGCATTCTCTGCAGTGAGAATCTTATTTCACGTGAGCCATGGTGGCTCGGGCTAAGCGGGCACCCAGGGACCCAGGTTCGTGACCTGTGCCTGCGAGGACCAACCATAAAAATAAATAAAAGTGATTCCTCCTCCTCCTCCTCTTCCTTCCTTCCTTGAAAATGCTTCTTTAAAAATATTTATCTGTGTAACAAGGACACCTACACGTGCACATTAAAAACCGCCGCCCGGACTTGCAGAGCCGGTATTTCTAGTCCTGTCCAGGAACACGCTCCACCTTACTGGCGACTCACGAATGCGTCTGTGAGCAACTGGACTGAGGTCGGCTGAGTTCAGTGCTCAGTGTGACAACACTTAACACAGCTACACGCGGATCTACAACGCTTTCTCCACCGCCAACCATCTCTTTATATTTCACAGTGACATAAATCCTCAACTAACATAATGGTTCTAATCTACCTGAAAAAGGTAAACAAATCTGAAATTACATTCTGCTGCTGTATCCTCCTCATCATTTAACACGACACTGCTAAGCAATGAAGCACGCTCTCGAATCATTACACAGAAAGCAGCCATTCTCAGCAGGGCGCTCCGGATTGTCCGGCCGGCCCTGGCTCGGGCGTCCAGCGGGCCGCTCGGGACTCGTCCATCCCGCCCTGGCTCGGGGGCGGGCGGGCCGCAGGAGCGTACCTGTATAGTCTGGACCATCCTGTTGGTGAGCTCGAGAGCAGCCATCGCCGTGGAGGTGCCGAAGGAAGCAGCGCCTCTCTGGACCCCGCGGACGATGCGCCCATCCCTGCGGTACTGCTCTATCGGCAACCAGACCAAGTCCTTCAGGCCTTGCACTGGAACAGCGGGCAGCACAGACGTCAGCAGGTGCCCTCGCTCCGGCTCTGCCCTCGCTCCAACCCCGAGGCCTTAAGCCTGGTGCTGGAGGCCAGGTGTGCGCGTGTGACCACACAGCCGTGCTTTCTACAGCTGCTGTTCATGAAGACTTGCGAATGCATCACTAATTAAGAGGGATGAAGACTCACTACCCAAGTAAACTGAATTATCTGTTGATTAAAGAAAAAAAACTCACCTAATTGCACTAGTGAGTGCATCGGCCCGACGCCTCCCAGGATTCCTGGGAGCTGGTTCTTCTTAATGTCAGTAAGCCACTCGGAGATTGCATAAGAGAACAGTTTGTCAACACCTAGCAAACTAGAACAAATCACCATCAGTGTATCGAAAGGAGAAAGAAATGCGTGGGTTTTGACAATATTTAGAGATCTTTATTTTTTACTTAAGACAAAGAAAATGCACAAATTACAAGAACAGAATATTACAGCGCTCAGTCTGAATTATACAGATCAACGAGGTACATAAGCCACGCGTACAAGCAGGTTGTCATTTCTTGAATACACGCGCCGACGCCGGGGCGACTCAATGTTTGTAAATGCCACCTGGCTCACGGCCACTAGGAACCATTTTCTGGGGAACTCCCAATCTCTTCACTAAATAAGCTAACTTACAATGTTGGGAAAGTTAGTACCGCAACTATGGCTGTTTCTGAAAAAACCACTCTGTTCAAACTACTTCTACTGTCTTAGGAGCAAGTTACCCCTGATCAGTAAGGAATCTCTGAAAATGAGCTCTGTACAGATAACACTGCAGAATAAATCATGCACATTTGCTAAGAAAACAATTTTTAATTTATTATAAACTAACTTAAAAGCACCGCCTAAAAGCCCCAGATAATAAATCAACTTACCCATGCCGATAGAAAAGCCTCTTCAGCTTCAGTTCAGAGCAGTTTAACTGGGCCAGACCAATCAGAATCCCAGCTAATGTCCCCTTTAAAATTAAAAAAAAAAAAAAAGGTCAGATTAATCTGTAAACTGAGAGATTTAACATTTAAAATCGTAGTTATTTGGGTAAGTCAAAGTAATAGTCCCTAATGAAGCTAAACATAAAATATTTACAGCAAAAACAAAAGAAAAAAAGTTTTATAATCTATACGACCCAATTTAGATCAAACTTTACTAACGGGTTCTTCAGTAAATGATATTCAATTTACTTTAAAAAGTTAAATCTAAAAACTTAAACCACTTCAAACATGCATATAAACTGTGACAGAGCAAGTTTTGCAAGATCAAGAGTCCATGAGAAAAACATATGAGATAAAGTTGTAGGGTAATTTATGCAAAGTTTCCAAACCTGGCCCATTGATACGTGTTTCCCATGATAGTCAAGCCGCACGGGAACTTCTGCTGTGAATCTAAATTCTCTAAAGAAGAAGAAAGGAGGGGAGTTTTTTATTCAAAATTACTATAAATTAATCTGTTCAAGTGAAGAATACAAACACAGAGAAAGTAATTTGAATACTGTAGACCTAAGTAAAAGAGAGTATCTTGTAGCCCTACCCTTTCTAAACCAATGTTAATCATCACATATATTGCATTTATTTTACTATATTTGAATTTTTTCCACTAATGCCTTTTCTGAATTTACCAAATGATGTGTAGCTTAGAAATATTTATTTAGCAGAAAGTCTCAATTTACAAAGAGAACAAATAAAAACAACCATAAGAGTAAAGCAAATAATATTTCATTACCAAGAAGTAAAACTCAAGAACCTACAGTAAAATGGAAGTGCTGTATTAACATCAACGACTAAAGACAGATTCTCAACTTCCAGAAACTCCCTCCATTTGGTTCTCTGGACAATATTCCCAGACCCCACCTCCTCCTCCTCCGGGGCAAAGGACAGGACAAACCATGTTTATCAGTTTCAGTGTCACACAGGACCGTTCCTTACTTTGTTCACTGTGCATTCAGTAAGCGCTCAAGAAGTGGTTGGAGTGAATAAACGTGCAGGCGGGAAGCGGGGGACTACTATGCCATCATTTAGAAATGCACTCGATTTGGCCTGTGGTCTAGCTGGGCTCGTCCACTGACTAACTGTGGTCTAGATCAAGCCATCTCAAGCGAAACAAATGGACTGTGTCACTGATTATCACCCCAGGGTCCCGGACCTGCCAGGAGCTCTTGAGAGCAGAAATGGAAATCCATAAGCGTTCCATTTTAAATAGTCTAATGAAAGAAAAAGAACATTTACCCAAGTAAAGAAGTAAGGCTTACACAAGCTGGCTAAAAAGTGTCAAATTTCTTTGCTTTAGGTCAGAAATCAAACAATTCCATTTCTTTTATACTGTTTATTCAGTGCGTACAGAAACCAAACTGGTGGTTTACATGTGATTACTGTACAATGAATATTCAAATTACTACTTAAGACACAATTTTTTGGTAGAAAAATTTTAAGTAAAAAGATCAATATGGGAAAATATGGAGAGGGTCCTGTTTTGTGATGGAAAGAAAGGTTTAGAACAGCAGATCATCTCTGCCAGAATCTTTACAATGTCATTTTCCTCTCTCGTCAGTACACAGCTGTCAGAAACATGAAAACACTCAAGTCCTCTGCCCACTCTGGCCCGTACTAAAGTCACTTCTTCGAAGCGAAGACAGAAGTTAGGGACGGCTGCTGTTGGTGGGAGAGGACCTGGGCTTCCTGATGGTGCCAACTGGCCAGGGAGCAAAGGGCCCGCAGAGACACAGCTGTGACGGGGAAGGGCAGACAGAACCAGATGGGACACTCCCACGACGGGGAGGCCGGGATGGCAACGCTGAGGTGTGGAAAGAAAAGAGGAAAGAACATCACGGTGGAGGACAGGGCCTGGACACAGGGACAAGAGGAGAAAAACCGGAAGAAGCTCAGCGGTCAAGGAAGCTCTGGCCACAGTGTCGAGAGGTGACTCCTGGACCAGGTTACATGTGCAAATGAGGTGCACGCTACCAGGGGCCACACCGAGATAAACGCAAGCTGACTGCTTCCCAGAGCAAAGAAAAGCTGATGTGTTCCCCATGATCACTGGTGCAAAGAGGCACAAAGAAAATCTTCAAATTCTAAAATCACTTCATTCGTTATCAAAATTAAATCACTTACCTAAAAAACACAGGCTGATCACTGAATGAAACTTCTTCAGCTGAGAAGTTCTTCACTTCTTCCCCATTAACTGTTTCCACCGAATTGGCACTAACATTTTCAGATTGCTTTGGCCCAGGGAAAGAAAGAACAAGATTTGGCTCTTTCAAAGAACTTAAATGCCTTGGCAAACTGCAGGTGACATCAGCTCCAGGCGACTTTTTAACTGCAAATGTAACATGCACATTTGAACAATTAGTTCTGCTTCTTTAGAGCTCCCATTAGGTCATTCTTGATTTTGGTTCTGCTACATTTCATTTAATAAATACAATTACTTCTACAGAGAAAATGGACTTTCACCTTTTAAATTATTTTTTATAAACTACATTTACATAATTTACCAAAAATAACACAAGACACATTATATAAGTGACAATTATTATATAAATTTATATAATTTATATAGCGACAATAAAGAGTATAGAGTACATTCTCAAAAAAGTCTCATAACAAATTTTAAAAAGTTTAAAATAAATAAAGAGCATCGGGGGAGGAAAATAAGCTTCTTAACAACCAAATCAATCCAAGCACTTGTGATAGATTTTTCCAACTACACATACGGAATACCTTCTGGGTCTGGAGCCGTCAGAATCTCTACTTCTGTAGAAAGACTTGTGAAGAAATCCTTCAGGAAGAACAAGGCGTCCTAACATTAAGAGACAAAATTATAACCAAAAGGGAAAAGAAGGTACATCTGTGAAACAAAGTGTCTTCAATTCTCACATTTTCCTCATTATTCATGTACAGCTGTCATTGAGTCCTTACTCTGCAACACGTAAGAGTTGCTATTCTCTTTCTTTGTGTGTGTGTATCTCTCTTGGGCACGTGTGTGCACACACACACAACCTCATTAAGTCTCACAGCTCTCTGAAAAAATTAATTTATAGAAGTGAAAATTAATACCTATAAAGGTTCAAAGCTGCAAAGATTCTTAGCATTTCTAAGTCAAAGTGTACTTTCACTTTCTCGAAAACACTCCGTTCTCGTCCTGACACGCCTCAGTTCTCACTCTAAGTTACCAGCAGCAGCAGCAGCGTGAATTGAACACATCGCACGTCTCAGACGTTCTCAACGTCTTATCTCTACGTGTACGTGAGCTTGAAACACACCTTCATTGGACATGATACTCAAAATCAAAATAAATGTAATCACCCATTCAGTGCGGCGTCTTCAGAAATCATGTAATTTCAAACAAATGTACAGGTCTCTCTTGACATTGTATATGAAACCAGATTTGCCCGTTCTCATCGGCTTCACTTTGCCTACCTCACTGAGACTGACAAATTCATTTTAGAAAACATGAAAGTTAAATGCCTGGATTTGTTCTTTCTTACTCTTCTCTTCCATTTAAAACAATTGTAAAAGCATTAAACTGTACCCAGAGACCGGGTGAAATGATAGGGCCGCCATACTTGGTAGCACATCAAAAGTTTGACTATGACTGCGAAGGATCTAATCTACTCCTGACCACATTTATCAGAAGTCTAAACAGCAAATGAGAAAGGTGCTTTGTAGATACAACAGCGGATGAAGACTGGGGAGGAGACTGAAGATCACAAAGGGTGGCTTCGACAGCCCTGGAAATACTCTACAGCTGGGCGATGGGTTTGTGAACTGCTCACTATATTATTAGGCCTTATTACATGGATATTCTTATGTGCCTATTTATATGGTGGGGGCTGTGCACTGTTCATTATATTATGCCGCCTTACTACACATACATATTTACGTACATGTTATATATATATTTATTATACACACATATTGCTATACATGCACATATATATCAAATATTACAAGATTACAAGGTTATTAACAGCACATCTCTGTGGCTAAGATGGCTAAGGTGCAGGTCATGCAAAGTCTACAGACCCGGGTTAGAAACGCAAGGCCCAGGGTTAGAGAAAAGTTATTAGTATATAAATTGTTATCCTTTGACTTACTAGCTGGTGATATTTTAAAATCATGAATATTTTGACTCTGCCTTCAAAAAATAAGAGAAAATTTCAAGTATAAATTTGTCCTTTAAAAAAAGATGTGAAGACCAAACAGACAAGAGGCTTTTTTTTCTTTTTTTCACCATTTTTGCTCCAAGTGCACAGGACAACAGATAAAGGATACTAATCATCAGTTTTTAAAATGTTCTCAGAATTTCTCACGGTGGTATTTGCACTCAGCTCTTTACAACTCAAGCTAACTTCAGCGCTAGCAAGATGGAGCACTTGACCAAAGAAGAAACGCACGTGCAAACAAGCACCCGAGAAGGCACGAGTGGAGGCATGCCAGACGCCTAGATCTCAGAGGCTGTCCCCCGTGTCGGAGAGGACGGCAGCCGCTCTCGGCCGCCACGTGCAGCCTCGTGGAGAGCTGCTGGGCAGCTGTTTGTGAGCAATAAACACGCTCTCTAAAAAGTCCTGTTTATATCTACATACATGTACACGAGAGAAATGAAAACATTCCCTAAGATTTGCACACAAGTGTAGGTTTTACTCGTAAGAATCGAAACGAAGAAAACCGTCCTAAACAAATCAGCGAGTAAACGGACAGGCCACGCTGCAGCCACGCACTGAAACGCCTGCAGCGGCAGGAGCAAGCGCGCTGCTGGAGCCCGGAGGCGCCCTGCACACCGGCTGCGGGGGCCAGACTCAGACACAGCTCCCTTGCACAGCTGTGGAGCAGGCCTGGCGAACCCTGGCGGGTGTGACCAGTGGCTGCGGGGCTGCTGGACACGGGCTACAAAGGCCATGAGGGGACTATGAGGCGACACGAAAGTCTGTATTTCAGATAAATGCTCCTTCCTCCTCTCTGCTGCGCCTCCCGCTCGCCTTCATTCCTGCCTGCACCTTTAAAAGACAAGTGAGTATTTCAGCTGATGGAGTGGTGACTCAAGTGCATGTCGGTCACGCTCAAACCACACATATAAAATCTGCACATTATATGCACATTATAGTCATAACATCTATTTCCCTAAGATTAATATTTTTCCATTTGTAAATCACAACACCTTAGTTCTCAGGAGGTCAAGTGCAATTTTTTTTTTTTTTTAAGAGGAAGGGAGGCAGGCAGGCAGGGAGAGGAGAAAGAAGCGTTTTAAGCAGTTTGGTCGTTCCCCCTACCCCCGATGGCAAACTGGGGCACCTGGGCTTTAGGTATTCACTGTCCCAGCTGTCAACTTGGCAATGGCGCCACCAGGGCACACCTAACGGAAAGGTTATTTCTAGCTTCAAGGTTCTGTGATAAAGGATATATTAACATGGACTACGACTGAAAACGTCAAAGTAATCACTTGCAGTGTCACACTCAGACAATTAAAAAGGATGCAGACACCACCAGAGTCAAACGGGTACTGCGGAACGCCCACCACATCCCGCCTCGGCCGAGCACTCGCTCATCCAACCAGAGTTATCACACCTCATCTCACAGACTGAACTAGGCCCCAGGCACCTTTACAAAAGTCTTAAAGGCGGCTAACTCCACTGCGTTCGTTAAGACCCAGATAGATGGTCGGCTCATCCAGAGAGCTTTTTCTGATCATCTTGCCTCTTCCAAACTCTGGCCTATCAGGAGTCCTTTTCAGGTGGGGGTCCTCCAGAGTCAACACTTATCCCTGTGCTCACCATGGGTCTAAAGTATCTGCTTTTTGTGGGCCTCCCACTACACACAGAGTTCTCTGAACCCCCGGCAACCTATCACAGACCTTGGAACAAGGCTGGCATTCAGCATGTGGTCTGAAGTTAACAATTCCCTGCACCGAATTCCAGGCAGTGTGACACTGGAGCAGGAGAGCCACTATCTGGGTTCTTTGAATTTAGATCTTAAACTGCCTGGTGACATGACCTCCACCGCCTATCCCCGCTAGATAAGGATGCTCCATCACCTGGTTTCCTGCCTCCTCTAAGTTGCGTTTAACTTCAACAGTAAGGCAGTTTTTTTAAAAACCTGGAAAGCGAAGTGTTGCTTTCCTACTTCTTGTCTATGATCCCACTAAGACAGAGTAAGAGATGAGTCTGTGTAAGAGAAGTATTGCCAAGAGCGTTATCATCCATCAATTGAATCAAAAGAAAAAATGAAGAACACAAATAATTGATTTTCTCTTCAGATGACAGTTTGCTATCTCAAAATATGTCAATCTCAGAAGACAGAAACTGGAAAGGATTTTTCTGCACAGTAATATACCTCATCAAAGCTCATCTAACTGTAGCACAGCTGTTTCCTACGTTTCATATGACAGGGAATTATGGGTCATCTCTGGTTAGCCATAACATTCAGTTTCCTGTTTTCACCAATACTACTACTTCATCATTTTAGAACTTTTATAGTCCTAAATAAATTAAACTCAATAGTAAAGAAAAATGTATATAAAAGAAAGTTGGGCTTGTTTCGTCTGGTTAAGTCAATCCATAAAGATGTGTATCGCTCAAATTCTTGCTCAAAACAGTGATTCCTATAGAAATCAATTTTCTCATAAATACATCACCTATTCCTATTAGCAGATATTGGATAAATTAAACTACTATGTGGCTATCAGAAGATGTTCTTTTCATAATGAGAAACATATCTGAAGTTCTCACTGGAGTACTCTGACCCAGTTCAGAAGCACAAATATTAAAGTAGTCAGGCTAAATTTCTGTGCTTCCCAATACATATTCTCATAGATGCCTATATTTTTTAGAATATAAACCCTGTTATTCCTTAAATGTGTTGTTCAAATAATCAACATTATTTAAACAAACAAAGTCTCCCATGTGGTCTCTATTTCCAAACCTGAGCGCGCATCAGTATAATAGGAGAGAATTTTGTGGTTTCAAAGCAGATTATTTTGAAACCCCATTTACTGTCTTTGGTTGTTACATGCTTCTGTTCAATAATAATGATCAAACTCTTCTGATTCTCTAACACTGTGCCAAGCACCCAACTGTTTCAATGTCCACTAGTCTAATTCAACACTCCTTTTTAAGAACTGAAGTTGTATGTATTACTGTTGCTTCCCTTTTATCAACCAATATGGAGAGACCTAAAGAAGTCAGCTAACTCAGTCAAAGTGCCACAGCACGTTGAGGAACTGAGACTTAAACCCAGGTCTGACTCCAAGCTCGCGCCGCAGCGCTACACTGCACAGGTTCCCTGACTGTGTTCTCGAAGAGGCGGCGAGTATGTCCGAAACAGTTCTCTGGGTGAAACCCAGAGCAATCCAATGGGACGCCTGCTAGAAGAGGGCACGGGGCTCTCCGCCTGCCTGTCCATAATCTGTGTTTGTGACCTCCTCAGGGACCAGCTCCCTAATGCATCACTTTGCCCAGGAGGAAAGGAATTCAGAGATGCTGTAATTAAGATATACTACCTGACATTTATATGTCCTACATATTATATTACATCCTGTATATTCTTACATTATCTAACCAAGGAGTCCTTAGTACGCCGAAAATCCTGCCGCTTGAATCGGCATGTAAACAGGGACCAGAGAGAATGATGAGCAAGCATGACGTGTCGTGTCACGCAGCACACGAGGCGCCGAGGACAGGGCCACTAACGCTCACTGCCGAAGCGCAGACGAGCCTGCCGGCATCCGCTCAACCCTGCAACTTCTGCAAACATGCAATCAGTCAGCACCGCCTTCCCTGCAAAGTCACCGCTCCCGATGTGACACACATCCAGCCTGGGCCGGCCGTGCCCTCCCAACACACACCTGGTCGATGTTGAGGCGAAGCGGCATCAGTGACACTCTCAGGCAGCATTCCTGGGGTGACCTGCCGGACTCCGGGCGCACATGTAATGCTTTCACTGTCAACTGCGAGAGAGGAGACACCCCCTGAGCACATTGTGACCTTGATTCCATTCACAAAGGAAAAAGAAAGAAAGAAAACTCCTGCTTCTATTTCTCCTTAGAACACAGGTGGAATTCCACAGCTGTTGTGGATCACAGCTCCCCTCGAGAATTGGGTGAAGTATACGGCTCCCCTTTCCAGGGAAAAACTGCACATGACAAGGGGCCCGTGCTTGCAGACTACAGGACCCTGCTGGCTCCCCGCACGAGCCCGCAGAGCCACCTGCCAAGCAGCACCTCCACCTCCGGAGCATCTGCAACCAGAGCACTCCAGCAACACTAACTATTTTGCATCGGGCACTATGGGTCTAGTTTTCTTCAGGCATCAACAAATCGGCAATTATAGCTCACAGATCTCAGAGGTAACATGAAAAATAATTTTGAAAACATCGAACATTAAGCTGCACATCTAACAAGGATTTTCATATTAAAATGAGAAAAAATATCGAGTATTTTCCCCGAGCTAATCGTTAAGTCACTTAGACGTAAGAACACCTGCTGCACTGACGTCAGAATAAGAAGTCATGCAGTTTCACGGCTCACCATGTTGGAATGAGCTTTCCGAGGCATTTCTTTACTGCAGTACAGGTACAAAAACTTGTTCATCTGCGAGGTGGCCAGGCGGTCTCGAATCTCCAGGTCCTGCACGACAAACACCTGCCGGGAGACAGGGTGCTCCACGAGGCCGGGGCCGGGGCCGCAGTCCGGCCTGCATGGCGGGTAGACCTCATGCTGAAACTTCACCTGCACAGGCGAGAGAAGGGTCACAGAGCAACCGTTACGTTTCCTTCAGTTCGGTTTCCTCTTTAACATGCAGACAGCGCTCATGACTCTTTGAATTCTACTCAGCTCTCCACCCCACTTTCAGAGGACAGGATAATGACCTCCTCCGTTTCTCGCTGACCTGAGGGCACAGCCGCACCAGGAGAAGTTTGATGGGCATTCTTTACCCTTTTCAAGAAAATCTCTCTCTCAGTCAGAGTAAGCGAGCAAATGACCATCCTGTCTTCCTATGAAACTGCTCGAGAATGAGTTAATGCAGGCAGGGGTCGAGTTCCGCAGGGGACAAGGGTATGGCTAGAATACACGGGACTGCTTACTACAGTATTTCTGTGCCAGTAAGTGACACCTGGGACACTTCCAGACAAGCCGACAGAACTGAATGCATGAATGTCCCCAGTGGCCTGGCCCTGCCGGTCTGGGCTGCTCACTGGGGCCCGAAAGAGGGGCTTCTCCACGGGCAGGCTTTCCCACAGATACCTCATGCAGGGGCTCCCTGGTCTGGTCCAGGGAACGGCAACAGCAGAATCACCTGGGAACTTATTCAAAATGCAAATACCTGGGCCCTGTCTCAGACCAAATGAATCTGAAAGCCTGGGCCCAGGAGCCTGTGTCTTAACAAGTCCTTGGGATTTCGGTGCTTAGAGGTGGCCTGGGAAACCTAAACAAAATAAAACCCCAACCTCCCCAGAGCATCTGAGAAAGAAAAAGAGTATGTTTGTACAGGACATCGTGGTGCTCTAATCCAGAGGGCAGGGGCTTTAGGCTCAAGGCCAGGGAGGGCAGCGACACGAAGGACCCCCATGCTCCCAATTCAGCTGCTGCTTTCCCTTCACGACACCATCTTACCTTACTTAACTGTATTTCCATTAAGAAGTCATGGTCTCTTCCTTTCCCCCCACAAACCACGCTCCGTCCATGTCTCGTGGGCGTGTGAGATGGTGAGCCATGGGGGCTGCTGCAAATGGGAGAAAGGAAACCTTCTGTTAAAGGAGTAATCAGAATGGTGACAAACGGCATCGGGAGAGGATGAAAGGAGAAAATAAAGATCACAAAACTAGCAGAACATGCTCACAAACTGTATTACAACAAATCAATACCAACCTCTCACGAGCGAGCCATTGAGAACAGGATTTCATAACTGCCATTAGTGCAGCTGCCTGTTGGCTACATGCTGACAGCGACAGAAACGCCCTAACCACGACACTGGTTCATACCACAGACTTAGAAAAGAGCCCTCCTTCTAAGTTCCTTATTACTTCAGGAACCCTTTAGAATCAGAGTACAAGTCCTAAAAACCCCAATAGATACAGGGGAAAAATAGTAAAGTTGGAAGTTTGAAAAATAACCCCTTTTAAAGAGAGAAAGATACTGGAATGCTCACAGAAAGACACTAGGCTTCTGTGAGCCTCCGGAATGTGCCCAGCACCCTACACGCCGCTGCTGCACTGAGCACCCGCCCTTTTCACAAGCACTGCAGGAGCATCAACTCTGACGGCTCACATGGACCACAGAGGAGCTGCAGACTTCACACCTGAGCTATCGAGACACACCTGCTCTCCCTTTTGAACTGAAGGTAGGTGGGTCTCATTTATCTTTGTGAATCTGCCTGTAAGACAGATTCTGGCACATGGTAGGTGCCTGAAAATTTATGCTGTCTGAAAATCACGTAGGTCGCCACTCTAGTAAAAATACAGACAATGCAAATAAGTTCACAAATGGAAAACTTTAAGAGTAACATTTAAATGACATAGCTTGCAAAACTACTTTAAAATGACAGTCTATGCATTTTTCTATAAAAAGAATTATCGGTCTGCAAATACTTAGATCAAAGCCAACTTACATAAAACTTTTAGCGGGAGAAGTAGGAGGGACTGCGCCAAAATCTTTTCCTCCGTAAAGATGCCAAACAAGAGAGACTTCTTTAACCACGTACCGAACTACAGGAATGGGGAAGTGCAATGGGGCTTTGCTGGTATCTGTCCTTTTAACGGGCAAACTAAAATAGTTCTCTCTTATCACAATTGCATCTTCAGCCATTATTTTTACAACAGGTTCTTCTTCCTTCTCCTAAAATAAAGGAACAGGTAACACAGACTTCATCTCAGTAGAAATCACTGATTACAGTATATATCTACATGGAAAAGCGTTTCTGGATTTTTCCATTCTTTGTAATAATGTCAATATAGAAAAGGAGACACTACTGACATGAATCATCACATAAGATACTCTGCTTTATCAACCCTAAAATGGACTTTCTGGCCTATGTAAATCGTCCCCAAGGGATTTTATAGTCTACCATTTGGCTTTCACTACTTGTCTGACAGTAAAAAGAGGCAGATCGTGTGTGTGTTTGTGTGTGTGTTGGAGTGACCTCCTACGTGCAACTATGAGTTGTAAGGACTGCATTGCTAATACTACGTTCATCCTGAATTTGACTGCTTTACTGTTTTCACTTCCCAGAGCTCAGCAAAATAAATACACTCACCTGTGAAGCTACTCTTGGGCAGAATCATATACACACATTGAATGGTGACGCACAGGTTCAATTTCAGTGCCACCGCTGACTGTTCTGGTTAGTAAACTAACTGCATTCATTAGATTCAGACTACGCTTTCAAACGCGAGCACAAGTCTAAAACGGAAGTCCTCGATCAGCCGGCCAGCAGTCTTCGCAGCAGCCACACTTCACCCCTCCCAGTCTGGACTGTGCAGCACTGCTCTGCCACTGCCTCTCACTGTCCTAAAGAGCTGTGTCTAGACACCTGCAGCTCAGTTCTGAGTCTCTAGAGGTGCTGTCAGAGAAACAGGGGAGCATAACAAATATTTGCAAAGTGTCAACAGCAAATTACAAAGTGAAATAATTCTCAATCATTCTCAACCGCAGAAAGTTAGCAAAATCTGAAGAATCTTTTTCAAGGACCCTTTGGTCAACTCAATTTCTAACACTGTTGTAAGGCCTAATATTTTCCACTTATTACCTGAATAGCTGCTTTTGGTGCAAAAAGAATGCAAAAGTCGTCATTCTCTGTGGGCACCCCTGCCGCTGTATCACTCATCAAGTGGTGAGGGAAGGAGGCGTAGGTGGGGTCTGGCTCCTGAGACACATTCCCACTCTCATCTGGAAACAGGAAGAGGTCGGAGCAACATGGCTCCTGGACTTGAGCCTTTTCATCCAAAACACCTAGATGAAAAGACCTTGCATTCAATGCTGGGACATTGTGTAACATCAGTAATGAATGATGCATTTTGAGTACATGTCAGGACCTCATGAAGTTGAGTGCATTCCACCCGCAGGTCTCATTCATGTCTCGCAAGAGCCTTGGGGCCACCAGTGCAAACACAGTAAGCTGGAAGCTCGCGGCAAACAGCAGATGAGAACCTCGGCGTTAAGACAGCCCCCTCTCTGGTATCTGGCGTGAGAGCAGCTCGGGAATGTGGCGGAGGCTGGTGAGGTTCGGCTGGACCCCACAGCATGACTTTCTTACAGCGACAATATTGTCCTCTAAGTGGAGCTCTGGGAGACACTTCTCGGACAAAATTGCAAAACGGGGTGCGGCTGGGGTGGTGCAGGGGCCTGCTGACGTCTAGCAGTGCCTCACCTAACATTATAATAGGACATTTCTGCCGGGGGTGGGGAGAGCGAGCCATGGAGCATGGCGACCAGCCCCGCCCCCCAGCAATAAAAAGATGACTTCCTGGGGGCGCTTGGGAAACCCAAAATGGACACCTGTTTGCAGGCAGTTTTCTCAACATGAAGCTCACAAGAGACGGCGCGCACCGAAGCCTACGTGTGAGTACACTAGGTACTAAATTCACGATTCCTCATTCACTCATTTCTTCACTCAAACCAAACACGATGAAATGGACGAGAGCACTAAGCTGAATAAAGTGACGTCTGGGTCTCAAGAGCGACCAGGATTTTCATTCCTTCCACAGCGGCTTCTCCGACTCACCCGCCCTCCCCAGCCCTCGCGCTCAGCACCGAGTCTCTATGCCGAAGCTGCTCCGCGCACAGTCTTTAAATTCTCTTCCCCATCGGCAAGTTAGCTGCGAATTTTGTGACGAATAACGTAGACCGCAAGAAGGTAAAAGTTCCCATTTGCTTCTTTAGTTTAATGGATTCTAAATTTAACCTCGAACAGTGAACTTTTACGACACCATGAACTAATTTGTTTTCATTCAGATTTCTCAACATACAGGAATAGCTATTTCACCCAACTGGAAAAAACATTTTTTCAATAAACGCTCCAAAATATTTCAATGTCCCGTGACTCCCTGCTTATCAGACTTCACCGTTTAGTTCTTTCCAACAAGACGCGACCTCTATTCCAGTCGCAGCCTGGGCTGCTAGCTAAGTAGGGTCCCGGGGCCTCTGCTGATGCTAAAGACTTGCCAAGAGTACCCTCTCTCCCCTCTGCATGCTAAATCCCATCCGCTTTTTAAAACTCAACTCATCTCCTTTCCAGTAAAGTCTAATGAAACGATTCCAATCCTTTCCAAACCGTGGTGATAGCATGTACCCCATTCTGAAGTGTTGCTTCACGTCTCAGTCACTCGAGGAACTAGCACCAGTCTGGTTTAGTCCAATTTGTTTGACTTAGCTAGAAGGTAGCAGAAAACACAAGTTTTGCCTCCACTGACTCTGCAGCCCCCGCAATACCGCGGTCAGTGTCGTTTATCCACCAGATAATCAAGACAAGCTGGCTAGAAATAGCCACCAAAACCCCGGTGTGCTCTTTCCTGATGAAGCTACTGCAGTGGAATCTATCAGCACACATCTAACGGGAGCTCAGTGACGTCAGAGCCCCGCAACGGAGCCCAGGCCCCTCTACTCACCATTCGACTGCAGCTTTCCAGCCGAGGGGGCCTGGCACACGTCCGTCTCCTCCATAGCATCGCTCATCAGGTCTCGCAAGATTTGCTGATCTGCTTCAGGAAGGACCTGAGCACGCGACGATGGTCGGCCGCTGGAATCTACCTACAGCCAAAAAGCCTAATTATAGTAACTGAAAACGCTGCAAAAAGCAAGCCACTGAACATCTATTTTGTTCTAGAAATACACTACATTACAAAACACCAGAAACAGGAACATACTCTTTTTTCCACATTCTGTCCAGCAGCTGTTACGTTTTCATTTTAAGCTTTTAGTACCGTTATTACCATCCTGACAACTACCAGTGAACAGAAGGAAATGTGGCATCGCCTCAAAGGCAGTACAGGGAACTCAAGAGGAAGTACCCACAAGAAAGAGAAGCTGAAAAGATGGTCAGTAAAGCTGGAGGCAGAGGATATAATGAGCTTAACTTGCTCAAATTTAACAGCTCCGACGACTTCCACCCCGAAGACAAAGCCACGATGGGTCAGTCTCATTTTTTGGAACAAATATCTAAGGACAGTAGGGGAAATGACAGGAGAGAAAATCTAATAAACGGTGATTCATGGGGTTCCACTCCAGCACTCATGCGTAACCATTTTGGTGAGTGAAAGGTAGATTCATTAAATCCAAATCATGTTCTTTTTAAACTTTTTTTCCATCTAGTTAGTAATTTCTGGGTTTTATTTAACTATTTTTATGTCAAGATAGCAATTTTCAAACAGGAATTTTTACTAGCCATGTGTAATAATAACAAATAGTGAAAATAATCATGTGGTAACATTAAAAAGTAACAGTACAGTTATATTTTATTACATAGTGGGAAAAATAGATTACCTTTAAGTTTTTGGCTTTTTAATATAATATATAACCATGAAAAGCATTTTAAAACTATCTCCAAATCTATCTGTAATGTAAAGAGAATATGCTAAAAGAAGAAGTGCAAAGAGGTTCAACATTATCGGAGTAACTCCTCGTGGCCCCTACTACAAGTTTACAAGACACACCCCTGGGCACAGGCAGCTAAGACAGTTACGGTAAAGGCCATGTAAAGGCTGAGGACCTAGTTCAAGGCGCACCAGCAGGGGAAGAAAATAAGTTTATAAAAGGTTAGGCGGTTTAAGAAAGAAGAAAGAAAAGGAATCATGTATAGCAGCGCCCCCTGGTGGAGCGGCGGTTGGGCACAGGACACACACGTCCCGGGGTCCCTGGTGTGTGTCCTGACTTCGTGGGAACAACCAAGATGAAATGAACAAAATGAACGAAATGCTTCAAAAACAATTGACATACAATTTAAATAATTTACACTTTTATAAAATACACCAAAATTTGACCCTCAAAAAAGCTACTTCACATTAATAACCAACTTAAAGTTCTTTAAACCTAGAAAAGAGAGTCAAGGAGCTCCCTTTCCAAGTGTAAGGCGTACATTTCCCTCAGTCACGAGTTTCAGAGCACACGCGTCACTCTTGCAGGACAACTCTGGCCATAAGGCCTCAGCTCAGTGGAAGCACACAATCTGACTGCGCACTGTCAGCAGCCAGCGTGACTCTCGGGAGCTGCCCGTGTTTATTAGGGAGTTTTCACCAGTATCGGCCTCTTTGAAGTCATCTAGCTCATCGACATTAGCAGGCGCACCTACTGCTCCTCTCTCACTGGGGTCTTCACTCACAGACACATTAATCTATTTGCTCATGCGATTTCAATCTTTCTCCCGGGCTCCACCTTTATGAGTCCAGAGCTTTCAGACAAAGAGGAGCTGACTTGCCAGCAGAGGACGGTCGGGGCCTGTCTGGTGTGAGGGTCCTCCCTTGGTCTCCTGCAATGTCTAGTCCAGTATCAGGATTTCACAAGGTGACTCGCCATCATATTCTGAAGGCAGTGTCATCAGCAGAGTGTGGGAATGTGGAGCAGACCAGGCTTCTTAAATGTGAGCATGACTAATGTGAAAGGGACAATTTAAAATAACGAAATAAACTAGGGAAATGTTTTCTAAAAAAGAAACACACTAAGAGGAGGTGCCATAAACACTTCATTTTCAGTGAGAATATACAGGACAGCAATCAACGAGGAAGAACACAAAGTGATGCAAGACGGCCCTGAGGCCAACAAGGCAGGCCAGTCAGACCGTGAAGAGGCTCCCTCACCTCAGGAGTTGAGAACTCTGCTCATGGAGAGGCCAGGAAGGAGAATGCAAACACTGAAACACAAAAAATGCTCAACAAACTAGACCTAAGAGTGAGTAGAAAAGTGACGACAATGGGGGGCATGAGAAAGCACTGAAATGGGAATCAAAGTATCTGGGTTTGTCGCCATTTCTACTACTAATTAGGGCAGATTGTCTGAATTTTCTGGTTCATATCCATCTGAAAAACAGAGATAACATTCTTTCATGGTTCTACTGCCCTGTGTTAAGGGAAATCATGATACTACAGATGAAAAATATTCTACAATTAAGACTTTAGGAAATAATTCTACCACCTGCCACTTATCTCCTCACAGTGTTTTTTACATGTAACAAGCTCCTACATGGTAAATGTTTTATTTTTTCCCAGTGGAAGTCTGGGAAGAAATATGATGTTGGTTGAGAAGATCATTGTTCTAAAACAAAAAAATCAGAAAACCATTTTCCAAAAATCATCTTTCCAGAACCCAACACTCTGAAGTTCGAGGACAGATAAACGATTTTTCAAAGTGTCTTTTCTACCTCTGACGCTCACGGAGCCCTCACTGACATAAACGTGACACTACACAGTGAATGGGGTGGCAGAGAGCGAGGCCTCGTGACTGCAGCTCCCAGCTATACCTTCGTCCTTCGAGGAGGGGTGCCAGGCTTCGTTTCTGCCGTGTCAGCTGCATGCAGGTCCCCATAGCTCGCAATGTACTGAATGAGGTTCATCAACGCAGCACAAGAGTCTGAGCACGTTCGGATGTGGACCACATCACTAGAACAGTGTAACTCGAAGCGTGGCTCAGTCTGGGTGGACACAGGGAGAAAAGGTGAAAATGTTTCCAAACGAGAGGCATATATTTGTTTTTCTGTATAGGGTTACATTAACTGAAACACAAAATGGTCCTTTTTATTGCCACGCAAAACATTCATCTTAATTTTAAAATATTTTTGTCGACATCTGACCAAAATCAGCTAAGTGGGAAATGCCTTAAGAAAAAACTCAACAAAGTTTTAGACATCTAAAAAAAATAGAACTTAAAATAAAATGTTCTGTTTACTTTAATAACTTACTTGCTCTCCATCAGAATCAGACTTCACTGCAGTTATGGTTAATTCCAAAAGCCCCATATCCATCACACGAACATAATCTAAAATTTTTTAAATTCATAAAATGAGCATAGAGTTCAAAAAATGTTCATCCAACCAACACCTAATAAAACTAGTATTTCATGACAGGTAATGCTACAAACATTTATAACACAATGAAAAGACAGTTTTCTCTTTAAAAGATAACCCTCTAATTTAAGTGAGACATCATTTATTAAACATATGTGCCTTGATGCATTTATCAGAGGACATTACAACTTCAAACTGATATTTAATAAGATCTTTAGTTCACTGGAATTATCCTGTAGTTAAATATTTTTAAAAAACATTCGCACACAAAAAACGTGAGCATCCCCCTACCCTAGATTTTATCACTCTTACCTCTAGTCAAGCTGACAGCAACGGTGTTACACTTGTCCGACAGGTGTAAAGCAGCTTCATCCAAGATTATTCTGAGGAAAACAAGACAAAGTCAACATCTGAGAAAACAGCCTTCAACACAGGTCACAGGATCTCTACATCCTCCACTGTACTGCTCTTCCTGATGTAAGTTCTATCAGTCGTACGCAGTTTCTCACTGATAAATGCAGCCTGACATTCCTCTAAAATTGTTGACGAGAGCTAGGAGCATTTAAATGATGCAAGAATGAGGTTAATCATCTACTCAAATCAATCCTAAATTTTCAGCAGTTTTTTAAATAGATGCCCAAATCGACAAGGTTTAAATTATGAAAATTATCTATATCAGGTTACACAGGAAGTTTACATATGCTTTAAAAACTAAACTAAAAATCAAGAATTTTCTTCCTAAAAATGAAATACAATGATGAATAAAATAGAGATGAATCATCTAAGAAAGAAAAACTGAGTAACTTAAAGGAACACACAATCAGTAAAAAAGTTGTTTTAGCGGAAAAGTGAGCTGGGCATCGGATGGTTTGGATAAATGTCCATGACCCCTCATGCACCGCGGAGCGGGCACAAGTACCTGAGAGACGACGACGACCTGTCCGGGGCGGCACTGCTGGAGACGCTGAACGTTTCCACAGTGAGGAGCGACCGCACTGGCAGGTACACAGGCCTGACACCGAAAGAAACAACATCAATTCGATGCAATAACAGGCTCTTAAAGAGCATTCAGAACCTTAATGCCACTGGATTGCTGCTTCTTTCCCAAAACTTGGTACACATTTCAAACACCACCAAGTATTTCGTTCCACCTGTAAACTTACCTGTAATCAAGTGCACAGCTCCAGAGATGAACATGGAAAGTTGTCAAAGAAGTTGGAGGATTATATCCCAGAACAGGTTCATCAGCAATATTCAAGAAGTATAGAATCTATAATCACAAAAATACAAAATGCCCTGCTTTAGAAGAAAAAAAAAAGTTTTGATATGATATCCTTAATATCAACATGAATTATAATAAAATCACAATGTTAAGAGGGAATATTATCGTTTTGAAGAAATTCATTCTAAAAAGTCTGCAAAACTATAATTTAGAGTGAAGAGGCCAATCCAACAATTATAACACAATGGAAACCTCAGAGGAAAAAAACAAAGAACAGCACATACACAATATATTCACTTCCACATTATTTTTCTTGGAACAATTCTTGAAAATAAAAAATTTTGCTACAGACTGCTTAAAACTATCCATCTGGTTTTCCATAGAATCCATCATTGAATCTAGTTTTCTTTACTGTGTTTATACTTAGGTGCGGTCTGAAAGCCAGCACCTCCCACCAGCACCTATTCTTCCATATTTCTAATATCAGTAAATAAAGAAGTTAGGCTAAATTTTTACCTTTACAGCCAGTTCAATGATCATCACACCAACCCTCCCTCTACCCCTACTAGAGAGACAGACAGACAAATGATAGACAGTAGACAGGCAGATCTCATCTTCATGTTCCCTAAGTGCTTTTACAGAAAAAGCATTTTGAAAGCATTCAAGTTTTAAAATAATTCATTATTTTCCCAGCACAAAGAAAAAGCTCCTCTTTCTAGAGAAAATGAATAAGATTCCTCGTGCACTAGTTTTCATTCTCACATACAAAGAGTTTGTTTCTCACCCAAGCTTCCTCTGGTAAACAACCAGATATGCTTCATTGACCATCCAGGATTACTGAACCAGAAATTAAACTTAAAACTTAAAAATTCCTAAAGCATGCTACTGGCCGAAAGGAGTAATTCTGAAATCATGGCACATCAGTACATGGTTCTAAGCACCAGTCGCGTGTTGCTGCTCTACGCCAGGCACGCTACACAATGAGAAAAGAATTCCTTCCTTTTAATGACATAAAGGATAATTCTGTCTTGAAATATATAGGGACCAAACCTTAGATAAAAGTCAATTACATCTGGGGTAGTGATGATGTTTTATCTCTTCTCTCCCTCCCTTTCTTTCCTTACACACATGCGCACAAACACACACATGCTCTCAGTCTCTCTCTCTGTTTTGTTTTTATTTGCTTTAAAGGAATGGTGCAGGCAGAGAGAGGGGAAGAAGCACTTACTTCGCTGCACACCTTGGTTGCTCCCCATAGCCCCAGGATGCAAACCTGGGTCCTGGGGACCCAGGTGGACAGCACTGGCCAAAGGCAGCTGACACACTGCTACTGCATCAGGGCACGCCCCGTTTGAAGCTATGAAGCAGTTGCCAGCAGTGCTTACTTCCTGGAAACTGACTGACTCAACAAGCAGGACCCGTGAACTTCACAGCACACATGTCAGTGTGAATTAGACATAGCTGGGCACAGACGCAGAGCGGTCCTTTACCTGCTCGTGCCAGCTGAGCCCAGACGGCAGCATTCTGTGCTGGAGAGTGGCTCCTTTCAGGCCCACAGCAATAAGAAACTCCTAGACAGAGCGACACCAAGAATTACATTATCACCCAAACAATCCTCTAATTCAAAACTCTGAAAGTTTTTCTAAGAAAATAAATATGCTGTCTTTTGTGCGACCCTTTTTAGCCAGCACTGAAATCAACAGCAAGCATTTACTGGGATGAAGGCACAAAGCACACACCTTTGTATTGGACTCAGACTTATCAGATAAGATTTTGACGGCGACAGAGAGCATGTTCGAAGTGTCACCCCCAACACCATCGGAAGAAGTTCTGCCGACACCGTCTTCTTCAGAGGAAGAGATAGTAGGTTCCAACCAGTGTGGGCGGGTCGCACTGGGCAGACAGGCTTCCGTAGGTAGGACCACTCCATCCACTATACCTACATCCGCATCGGAAGGAAAACAGAACAAAATTATTTGAAAAGAGTTCACAGATTTCCAGAGTGGAAAGCAAAAAATCCACAAATTCTACTGAATGTAACTAAATCTCGGAGGAAGAATAAGCAAGAACCATTAGCATTAACAACCCACTCCTCTCTGCCAATGCTGGTCTGGCCAACAGCACCTACCTTCAAAAAATAATTAAGACTGGAAATGCTAGGAAAATAAGTTCAAAGAGGAAAATCTGACAGACATTAAGAATGTGCAAGCGCCTCGTGTCTTTGCACAAAGTAACACAGAGAATGTACTCAAGGAACGGGAAATTCTGTATTGGCTATGAAAAGAAAACATTACATAACAGAATAATACTCAGGTCTTCTACTGATCAATGAAGGCATTAGGAGATATGACACATAGAAAGGAGCATTATTTGACAACAGAAAGGAATGAAGTACTGATGCTCTTGAGTAAACCTTGCAAACATGCCAAATGAGAGATGCCAGTCATGAAAGATGATTTATTGAATGACTGGTTATACAAAGCAACCTGATTATGCAAATGTGCAGAGAGAGAAAGTGGATAATGGTTACCGAGGGGCTGTGGTGGGTAACACTGAGGGCAGAGTTTCCTCAGGGGGTCATGAAAACATTCTAAAGTTGGCTGTGATGAAATAGTAAACACTTTAAAATGTAGCCTTTCAATGGGTGAACCAGATGGCACAGGAATTACATGTCAACAAGAAAGAACACAGAGTCAGCCTCCAGTCTGTGGTATTACTTTGCCCATGGAATCAGAATAACCCACAGGAAACAAGTTCAAGCATTAGAGCTCTCTTTTCAACACGTTCTTAAGCAAACGTTGATGGTGTCGCGACGGACGTGGACAAAACGCACACTTAGCACTTCTCCCACCTTTGTGGTACAGACTGAAGCTGCTGGTATGGAGGCACACGTAGTGCTTGTCATCAAAACCGTCGTATTTCGTCACGCAGAACAGCGAGCCACTGCTGCACTGCAACCAGAACTCGCCATGCTTGTTGGCCAGCACATCTCCACTGTCCTGCTGAGAAGACCAGAAGCCACAGGCGTCACTACTCAAATGCAGAAAAGAAGCAGGAGCTTCGGACGCCCCTCCCTCTGCCTCGGAGACTCTCCCAAGACAGAAGCCAGTGCTCGCACTCTCGTGCCCCCAGCACGGTGGCATAAAACTGTGACTAAGGCTGCGTGCGGCCTCTTCTGCCAAGGGGGTCCCTGTGCTCATCCCCCTTCACAGCAGCTAAGTCTCGTCAGCGCCTCAGGACAGGAACCGGCACTTTTCCAAAAGAAGGCCTGTATCACAGCTTTCCTTTGATGTGAAGTGAAAGCCAGAGTCCTGAATTGCTGTCACGGCGGCAAAAAGTGACCTTTGGTCACTGGAGCACCGCCTCGATGACGGTGTACGCATCACGACAGACAGAAAAGAGGACACGCTGGAGACACGTGCCTAAACCCTTACCTTCACGTCTGTAAACACTGCCAGCAATCCATGATTAATACTCAGAAGAACGGACAGAAAACTCTGTGAGCTCTTGTTCTGAGAGTCCAGTTTTTTCTTCCTACGGGAACGATAGTTGGGATCAACGGTAGAAAAATACTGCAAAGTCTCCTCCTCAGATCCACTTTCCTCATCTATGAGAAATGAGTGTCACGATTACATGGTCCTGACAGTCTACTAGAACAAAACAGCATCCTAAACATGATCTGCAGAGTATTTATTTATATTTACAACCTGCTTATTTTTTATAAAGACTCAGATGTGACAATCAAAATGCACTTTCTATGTTTTACTCTTTATCATGAACTTTAGGCAATTTACATGCTGTCACCACACAGACAGCATGTAATGATCATGATGCCCTCAAGAGGCTGATGGAACTGAGGAGTATTATAAATACTAAAGGAGATTATAATAGTTGCAAATGGAAAAACACAGTCAGAGAAACATTCTTAAATCCATCAATGGAGGTTACTATTTTACTGAAAAATCAGACATTTTAATTCAGAACAAATTTAAAATTAATTACCATAGTGAACTGTAGATTTAAAAGGACTAAAACTATCTTTGTTGAAGGTATTAATCAGTTGACTGGCTACTGAAAGCCCAACACCACATGAAATATTTTCAAACGTCTCCACCGGCGAAGGAGCTGTTGGCTCCCACAGCAGCAAGTCATTAAAGATCCTATAAAGACAAGTTGAAAAAAGAAGTCCGTAACTCAGAGTTCAGCTAAAAGCAAACCAACATATATCCCTTTAAGAAATGGCATGAATGATCATTTTTCTAACTGGTGAAACAGAAATAAGATTCCACAAATTAAAAAAAAACAACCACCATCAATTATGTTCCTTCGATGCAAAAATAACTGACATGGCTATAATGCAGGGCAGTCAAACGAATCAATACAACTAGCCACCTCATTAGATATCTGCCTGGTTTCCTGGTGGACGCCACAAATTACTTACACTTAAATGTACTTCAGAGGAGGAAGTTCATTAAAAATAAAACCTCATATTCCTAAAAAAAAACTGAAGATGGAATCCCATATGATCCCGTCATTTCAGTTCTGGGTATCTACCCAGAAGATACAGAAGCCCCCACCCACAGATGTGTCTGCACCCCCATGTTTACTGCAGCCCTGTTCACAATGGCTAAGAACTGGAAACTACCTAAGTGCCCAACGTCAGGTGACTGGATCAAGAAGACGTGGTCCATACACACAATGGACACTGCACAGCCCTTGGAAGAGATGAAACCCTGTCATTTGAATCAACGAGATGGGATGATGCTCAGTGAAACAAGTCAGAAGAAGAAAGACAGACACCAGATGGTCTCCCTCACAGGTGGACCGTGAACAGACAAAACAAAGGGGCAGACAAAACATAATCAACCCTGAAACACCTGCAACAGAACCGAGATGACCAACAGGGACTGGGCGGGCGGGGGCACATGGTGGCGGAGCCCCCTGGACACTGGGGAAGAACATAGTGATGTGGTGGAGGGCGGGGTGTGCTGAACTATATCCAAGAAACGGGGAATCTATACATAGGAAATTATTTGAATGTGTAAATAATTACTATAATAAAAAAACAGAACCTCATAAAAGAAGAGAAAGCCTGTGAACACGTAGGAGAAGTCTTCGCAAAGTCTAAAGATTATGTAGAGTCTCCTTTGCTCTTCCCATCAACCCTGCAGAACAGCCAAGCGAGAATCAGTGTTCCCATTCCACATCTGGAGACGCTGTCTTATAAAGGTAAAATGAGCTGCCCAAAGTCCCAGTTCAGGAGCAGGAGAACTGGGACCAGGCCGGTTCTTTACCATCACTCGCTTTCTCTAGGGATGTCTGCTCTTTCTTCTCTTCAGGAGAAAGCACAGCTTCGTTGAGAAAACTACATGAGATGAAGAATGTATGACAGGGAAAAAGAAGAGGAAACTCTTCTCACTAGAATGGCCAAGTCAATACTTGTGACCAAAGCGGTGAGATTCTTAGCTAGGCTACTACCACATCCTACTTTTTAAAAGAAATATTTGTCCCTACCCAAACGTCCTTCCAGTCCCACCCACCCGCCTTGTCACCATGCTCTAAACTTTCAAGGAAACTCAAACTTTACAAGGCCCTCTGTGGAACATCTGGACCCTCAGTAGCCTTCACATATAGGATTCAATCACAGCATCCGTAACACTTTCCTGTTTCCGTTTCCTGGTTTCCCCTTCCTGGACTTACCCCCCGTCTTTGTCATCTTATCCATGCCTGACACAGAGCCTGTCACAGAGCAGCAATGGACTGGATGAGGCAGGACCAGTGGGTGACTCATGGAAGGACTGCCCAAAGCCCAGGCTCATCGTAAAGCCCAGTGCGAATGCCAATCAAGGCGTCAAGCGACCATGGGGACCTGGGCCCCTCCTTTGAGAAGCCACTTGTCTAGGGACTTCCTGGGCCAATTCCTGAGCTTCTGAAGCCCCAGGAAGTACAAACCAGGACTGAGTACTGGGACTCTCAGCAGACTGCAACACCACCCAAAAGGCCTCTTTTTGGAAATAACAGCAGGCAAAGAAAACCAGAGATTCAGGGCAGAAATATGTCACATCTCCAAGCTACTGACAGCTCTGCTCCGAAACTGTGGTGCTCATCTGGGTCACTGCTTTGGGGCTCGTTGCTCACAGGACAAAGAAATAGAAGAGTCTGAGTCCAGACCACAGTGTAACTGCCTACAAACAAGAAAGGCAGAAATGAAGGATTTCCTCAGCGAATGCTCTTCCTTTACTTCACTCCCTGAAAACACGCTGCTGTCCCCACAGGTTAAAGAGAACCACGACTTCAAATAAAGCCTCAAGTTCACGGTTTGTGACCTGTACATACAAGTTCCATGTGACTGCATCGTGTTTTCCTTATTTAAATGTTGGTTTATGAAGTTCTGATACCACTGATACTAAAAAATATTGGAGTATGTTTCTGATTTCAAGAAAGAAACCACGGCTTAGGACAGTTAAGGCATCCGCACGATTCTGGGCTATGCACACAAAACAGAAGGTTCTCTTTTATCGTCTATCCTGTTCTACAGGACTTTGGACAGAGAAAACACCCTCTTGTACCTGACCTGAGACAGCCTTTCTAAAAAGAGCCAAGGCATTAAAGGAATAAACTAACACTCTACATATAAAAATAAAGGAAGAATTATCCTAACTGCTGTTCAGAATATTTTTTAAATGTTAGCGATATGGGTCATTGAGACATTTAGCAAAACTTGAATGGCATCTATGGATTAGATGGTAGTGATGCATATTAATTTCCACAGAATGGCTGAATTACAGTTACGTCAAGGAAAGTCCTTGTTTGTGAGAAATATACATTCAAGTGATCCAGGACGCAGGGGCATCAGGTCAGTAATTTACTCTCAAGCGGTTCAGGGAAATAAACTCTTTTATTGTACTTGCGACTTCTAAGTTTGAGGATTTTTTAAAAAAAAATTTAGTATTATTAATCTGGAAAAAAATACACAAAGCTAAATAAGAGTCAGGGAATTCACACCTTGAGAAACTTACATAGGAGACTAATATAATCTACCAGGTAAGGGAGCACTTCTGTATTTAGTAATTCTAGGGGCCGAAGAAATGGAGAATTGGGCGGGGTAAGAACAAAACCTGTTGTAAGCAACCCCATTTCACTGAAGGAACTGATCTCTCCAGTTCCCTTATTTAAGAGGCAACAGCCCCGCCTGCCATCTGACTCTGTCCCCAGATGTTAACTCTCTGATGCAGGCAGACCAGTCCTCGCAAACCTGAGAACCTCTGCTTCCACCAACTGACTTAATACGTGACTTAATATTTTCACCAAGGGTCACCTGTGTGTGACCGCAAATGTGCCCACAGCAGCTTATAATATTTCCTACTGCAAGTTTAATTCTTATTGTGCTGATTCTGTTTTATTTGGTTTTTTAAAGAAAGATGTTAGACAAGAACGAAGACGAGCAGGTAGGCAGGAAGAGAGAAGGGGACGAAGCATTCTTTTGTTTTTATTTAGTTGTTCATTCTGGTTGCTTTCCCACCACCTGACCCACCACCTTGAACCTTGGACTCAAACCCAGGGGTATGTGACTTGCTCCTTCGGAGGCTATTGACCTAACTACTACTCCACCAAGGCGTGCTGTGCTGATGATTTTTAAGACTGGATATTTTTTAAATCTTAAAAACCAAAAAGGAATATGTACCCTACAGATGTCTCTGAAACTTTATTTTTACTCTACTTTAATTTAAACCGAAAATTGTAGTCAAAGCCTTCTGGGTAGACATTACACAGAAGTTACAACCAGCGGCTCACGTTCCAGAAAAGACCTGGCCTGTGTTTTATAAAGGACACGCTAAATGAACACATATTTCCAATTTAACCAATAGCCCCCTGGAGAGAATGGAGTAAGCCTTCTGACTGCGCTAGTCTGAACTAGCCTTTCATTGTGCTCAGTCCTGGTCTTGCACATTAGCTCTTAACAGATACCCCTCAACCGTAAAATAAGGTGAGCAGTCTGCAGACCAGCGGTTTCTAACTTCAGATACACAGAAACTCTGAGTTTAAAAACAATTGTGGAGTCCTCTAATGTGAATTTATATTATTTATAGATGATCTTTATTAAAAAAATATATAAAAATATACACCTTGAAAAATGTTTGTAGGTTAAAGAGAAGCACCAACAGTCTCTTCCTGCACCTCAGTGCGCTGCGCTGAGTCTTATCTTCAAGACGCTGAACTTACTGGATTCCGTGGGATTTAAATGTCTGACTCTGAGGCCAACACCATGGGTCAGTACTGATCAATGAGCAGACCCAGAGCTGATTACTAAGAGTTAGGGAATAAAAGGCCGAGGGTACTGCAGGTTTGCCGATCTACAACAGAACCAACAGTATGGAGTTTTGAAGATCAACAGAAGTAGAATATTCTGCTTACACGAGTTAGTGGCGACAGACCATTCTAGAACACACAGGACCTCTTTCAGGAGCCTAAAGAAGAGACTGCTCCAGTGGCGGGAATGGTAGCAGCAGATGACTACTAACTGCTTGCTCCACACTAGGTACTGTTTTATCTGTGAGCTCTCTCTAGGTAAGTGTCTCCCAGCTCCTTTCTTCCCAGCGCACATACAAGAGATACTACGGAATCTGCCCTGTGGAAAGGTGATAAAGAGACAGCCAGCCACTGTGCAGCGAGAGGGCACACAAATCTCACACAAAAGCAAACTCATGACAGACGGACTGGCCAGGAAGCTCCCTGATGACAAAGCTCACCGTAACGGTAAGGGCTCTATAACCAGGGACACGTGCAGTAGACTGAGATGGCAGACACTAATCAAGCAAGGAAAGAAAAGGGGGAAGGAGAACAGGGAGATCAGGAGGCAGTCAGGTAGAAAAGTCTGATCTCAAAGACTCAACCAAATGTGTTTAAACTTACCGATTATAAAGTTTCTCATAAAAGCTTTTACTGGGGAGTGTTACGTGAATGTTGGGTAACGTAAGCTCCAGCACATAATGAGAATTGCTGATTGCTTTATCCTGAAACTCTGTCATTTCTACAGTGTCTCCTGGCATCACCATCTAGAACATAACAGTTTAGTGCAAAACATCCATCAAATGACCATTTTATGGTTAAAACAGAGCCACAAGTTCTTACCCTAGCCACAGAACTTGGTATGTAAACAAGTAAATACACATGCAACTTTTAACCAAGGAAAATGATAGCTATTATTCAATCTTGGAGCTAAAAATCAAAAACCACAGTATTTTAAAAGTAAAGAAGGAAAGCCGCTGCTCTATAAGACAATTCCTTTTGAAACAAGGAACTGGAAAAACTTCCTATTTGCTGGGTCACTCTGATCTCGCCAGCCAGCCCTGAGGCCCAGCACGTATCAGGAATTTCCAGAATAATGTGCTCTGACCGCAGAATGCTCCAATGGTCACAGACTCGCTAAAAGATAAATTCTGAAAATTGCTCATTCTGCTTCTGTAAAACTGCTTACGCACATACCCCGGCACACTCAGAAAACCCAAGCTATAAATACCCTGCGCTATTTGGGTGTGCAGCTGCTTGATTTGGGTGGTGCTCTCCCCCTTGCAGCCGCCGGTTAATAAACTCCTCTCAAATTCTCTTTAACTCTGGTGTGTCTCTCTGATCTCACTGTTGACTTTGCAACACTTTGTGGCTGCTCACACTTGGTTTTACCTGCTCATTTTCAAACATGACTCTACGGGAGGAGAAGGGGGAAGGGGCTGGCTTTCTCAGGTCGCACACGTCTTTCAGGGAGTGGGCACCGCCCTCCTCTTCCTCCTGATAGTGGCCGTCACTCTCCTCCTCCTCCTCAGCAGCAATTCTCTCCAGAATGGAATGCATGGCTGGTGGGTTTATCTTCAGTACAATTCTGACAGCAAAGACAATTTAAAAAAATCAAAATCTAAGTGTAAACTGCAAAACTTTAACTTTCATGCAAACCAACACAAAATCCACTGGCAGGAAGCAACTTTTCTACAGTCTAAGTATGTCTGATGCAGCCCACTTCTAAATCAGGTGTAAATCTACAAGTGTGAAATTGATGCAACAAGTAAATAAAAAGCATTAACATTTTATACTTGAGTAACTGAAAGCCTCATCTTTTGAGGCCAGAAAGGTTATATTTAAATTTAATTAACAGCCTATAAATTTTACCTAAGAATTCTATTATCACTAAACCAAGTCTTCCACATGCAGAACATTCTGCTATTACAGAATACTTGCAAACCTCAGAAAGCTCCTGTCATATAAACTGCTCAAATGGAATAAGGAAAGACTGACTAGGGACGAGTTTCAGAACTGCAGCAAGAGAGCGACCTTTCCCTTCAGCAATTCCATTAATAAAAGAGCTGCACCACTGATTGTTCAGTTTTTCTAAGAGGAAGGAAGCAGGCAGGAATAAAGGCAGGCAGAAGACAGGGAGGAAGAGAGGGGAGGAAGAAGAATTTTATTTAGTTGTTCATCTGAGCTGTTCCTTCCAGTCCTGGGCTGCAGACCCATGTCATGGGGCTCTCTGTGGACTGCTCCCCAGACGCAGGCTGAGCCCGAGCCACGAGGACATGCCTGCATTGGCTTCTGTAGCCACAAACTTGGAAGCTAATGCCTGTGCTGACATTCGCTTCTGCTCTGGAGTAGTGCGACCCCTGTCCTGGTCCTCGGTGGCACACCACTAGTACAAGGCTCTGCAGTCTGCCTTTATCACGTCAGCCCAGTGCCACAGTGTGGTGTGATACCCACAAACAACAGGCTGAGAGGCATCTGTGACAGGTTTTCCCTCAGTAGCAGTACCAGCTGGTTCTAGCTATAAACTATCACAATGTTCCTGATTCATAGACACCCTGCTGTAAGCTGTGCTTGCAACTTACCTAACCAAAACAACTCCAATTCTTATACGAAACCCATACTCTAAACTTCTGCCCGTTATCAGGCACATGTAAAGAACGCCTGTCCCAGCGCACTCTGGTGGCACAGCGGTTAAGTCAATTGCTTTCAAGGAGCACAGGCCACATTCCCCTGGGTTCGTATTCCATGTCCAGGGGAAACAACTAGTGTGAACGACTAAATATAAATAAAACAAAGTGCTTTGCATCCTCTTTCTTCCTGCCTGTCTGCCTGCTCGCCTTCATTTCTGCCTGCACCTGTCCTTTAAAAAACAGTAAAAATAACAATGCCTGTCCTAAGCGTATGGTAAGTCTGTTACATAGGGGGAAGAGATATAAAAAAAAAGACAAAAAGACCACTTTAATTTTGAGAGAGATTCAGCTACTCAGTTACTAGAATAACTGATCATTCTTTCAAGTAAACTAAATTGTTTTAAATATAACATTATCAGACTAAATGAATTTAAGGAATGATTTCTTCAGCCTAAGAAATCCTGAAGCTGCAGTTCTCTAAGGCACCTCCACACTGGGATCACCTAGTGCAACTTTAAAAGTACACCGATGCCCAGGCTCTATCTCAGATGCTCAGGGTGGGGTCCAAGAATCTGTATTTTCGTCAAAGTTCCCTAGATTGGAAACACTATCCTGTAGTAGTAACGGACGATAAACTCATTTGACAACAAAGTAGTGATGTTTGACATCTCTCCCACTGCAGCTTGGGATTATTTTTCACATGGTTACTGACTCCTTTTTCCTCTAGCACACTAGGTAACTTGAGACCAGAGAATACGTTTCACACTTCCATCTGACAATATCCGACACATACTTTTCAGACACTGGATACATCACTGTGATTTCATGTCTCTATCCTGCTGGGCCCCTCAGCCAGGCTGACTAGGTTTAGCTTAAACTGAATAGCCAAAATGTAGGTTATGAGGAACACAGGTCATTTGCTCTGAAAGAAGACCTCACTAAACTGTGTTGAATGCACTGGCTTACTCACCGTGGCCAGTCAAAGTCATCTGACGATGCCGTTTCTCCATCTACCCCGCCAGACACATGGAAAAACTTAACAGGCGGCTCTCCTTTATCTTCCTGGAAAGAACCTAAAAAAGAAGACTGCGTAACTAGAATGTCTCCTTCTCAAGTACTAAAAGAGAAATGACTTTCCTCCTTAGAGGAGCAAATACTCTCTCAACTGGGGACATACTGCAACATTAAATTTTACAGCATTTTATTCATTTATTCCTGTTTCTTATGTATATGGTAGAGACCAGATGTGCAGATAAATCAAAGATGCCATTTCCTATTCAAATTCAATTTCCTAAGGACCAGTGTTCAATGTGTAAGGTGTGCATTTACGACTTAGCAGCAGAGTACTTGCCAGTTACTGAGTGCCAGTTAATGATTATTCTTTATAAAAGTTTGTGCAGTTAACCCAGGAACAGAGATAATGACTACATTTCTTCAGTTTCTATTTTGTACCAAGCATGGTAGGAATTACCTCTATTCATAGTAACACTGTACATGTTTCTCATTCTATTTTACAAATGCAGGGTGAGTGTCCTCCAGATCCTGAGTTTCTTACCACTGGAGATGAGAGAAGAATAGATAATCCCTTCGTGGCATTTATGAAGTATCACTGGCAATGGTCAATTTTAAATATCTCTGAAGATGTGCAAAACTCAGAGAGAAGGGGTGGGAACCTGTGGGCAGAGGAGGGTGTGGGAGCGAGGTGCTGGGGCAGAGGAGAGGCGCACTGGCAAGGCAGGCTGTTGGAATGGGATAGAATGGGAGGCAACGTGAGGATCTGTCAGTTCTGCAGAGACCTGATTCACTCTGAGTCTATAGATTCTCCTCAGCTGATGAAAGCAGAGTAACAGAGAAAAACTTCAAACAGGTTTTACCAAAAAAAGTCAGTGGAGATCAGTACGATGGTTACCATCGAGCTAGTGTCAGATCCTGCCACTCACTACCGAATGACCGTGGAGAAGCACGTTCCAAGTCTACAGATCCCTCTGATGTTTATAAATGATCAAGTCACCGGAAATTACAAGTCTGCCATAACGAGGGTGATTAGGAGGCCGTGAGATTACGTGTGTGAAGCATTCAGCACAGTACCTAACAGAAAGCACACTCCATAGACTCCATATTGCGGCTACTACTGGCCTGACAACAAGTAACGAGTAAGTAATTAAAATGCAGGCTGAAGCATTTTATTCTCTGTGGCTTCTACACACGCATGCAAACAATACGGGGACAGGGGTCACTCTGGCTCCCTGGCAGGGCAGCCTTTCCTTTCATTGTACTTGGGGCTTGTGGTGCCCCTTCAGGGGGGTCCGCTGCTTGTGTCTACTGACGCCCTGACAGCATGTTCAATCTTACCAACGAGTTCTCTAAAGGTAAGCTCCAATTTAATTTGTTCCGGGGTTGATCCTCCTATAAATTCCGTCTTAAATTCTAGATCTGTGAATTCCAAGTGCAGGATCTCCTTCTGAAGAGACTTCTTAAACCATGGTCCTCTTTCTTGATCTGACCGAAGATCGGGTATTGGGAATCGAACAGAAAGGTTTAACACCGGTGTCATCACTTGTACTGAGATCCGACAATTTGCAGGATTATGTGAGTCATCTAGAAATACTTCAGTGAAAGCCTTGTGCTAAAACAGAAACATTCACAATATGCCAAAATGTCCATAAACATAAAGAACATTAGCATTCAACACTACGACGAGCATAAGCACATTTCCTCATTTGGCATAATGTATTAAAACACAAATCAGGCCCGCCCTGGTGCAGCAGCGGTTAGGTCAGTCACCTCCAAAGGCACGCAGCCCACAGCCTCTTGGGGTCAAGTCTCGGGTCCAGGGGGAAACAACCAGTGTGAATGACTAAATAAAAACAAAATAAAATGCTTCTTCCTCCTCTCTCTTCCTGCCTGCCTACCGACTTTCATGCCTGCGCCTTTCCTTTAAAAATGAAACACAAGGCAAATTTGCTACTACCATGTTAAGTTACTGTGATTGACTTTCTTTTTCTTTTTAAAGGAAAGGTACAGGTAGGAATGAAAATGAGACAGGCAGGAAGAGAGGTGGAAGAAGTATTTTATTTATTTTTATTGAGTTAGTCATACTGGTTGTTTTCCCCTTGACCCAGGCCTCAAACCCAGGGGGATGTGTCCTGGGACGCCTAGAGGCAACTAGCTTAAGCACTGCTCCACCAGGCACACTGTAATTAAACTTTACAATATGCCACTACTGAGAAAAGTCACAACTACTGGCAGAAGTTAACTGCTCACAGAGAAAACAAAACCATGAAATCAAAGCCAAGTGAAGACACTAGCTTTTATGTGCGTCTCACTCTGACTGAAAAGGTGTAAGCTTAGTAATATTAACAATTCAACAGCTAAACACCATGAGAGTAGCCAACATTCAGCCTGAAGACATATACCCCTCTAGGCTCCTTTAAAGACTCAGTGTGAAGTCAGATTAAGTCAAATGCAAAGGCCCATCCATGACTCACCTTTGTATTTCCAGGACTGAGTTCAGAGTCTGGTACACCGCAGGTTCTAAATATGGATTTACTGACTCACCCTGAACTCCCATCCAACCCCAAGGGTATGGTCCTATGAAATGGCTCTTAGAAACCAAAACACGTGCGTACCACTAATTCAAAGTCACAATGTAATACATGGGTCAGAGAACGCGCCCTTCAGACAAAGAGTCTATTTCCAATTTGTCTCCAAAATCTACTGAAACTTCAAGCTTTAGTTTAGTGTATACTGGCGGTGATAACACTCCTCAACTTCATGAACTATTCTCTAGCCTCATTATAAAGTTCTCTTCTTAAGGAAGAAAAACACTTGATTTTTTAACAAATCTATACTTTCTCTTCCCTATTTGACTTTCTAATACCCTTAATCTCAGAAAAAATAATCAATAAGCCATCATCCTAATACATGAGTAACAGTAAATACAGAGACTAGTGCCACATTATTTAAAATAATGAGTAATTGATGACAATTAAAAAAAATGGAATGCTTATTAATGTGAATCCTGATCACTAATAAGGGAAAAACAAGTAGAAATAAATATATATGTTTTCTCCTTTCTTCTAACTCAAAGTTGTCTGTTTGTTCCTGGTCCTACAAGGCCCAAATCCCAAGGCTAACATTCCTGGCAGACTTCTTGCAATCCAACTCCTTGATTCGCTGAGAGAAGACACCGGGAACCAGACTGGAGTAAGAATGACGGAGAGAACCTCAGGAACACAATACTCCTATTTTCAAAAGCATATTCTGTGTTACATGAACCACACTTTACAGGTGGTTTAGTAGCTTATCAGAGGTGTGAACAGATGAAATTTTGAGAAGATAATATAATCAGTCCATAAATTCAGTGAAAACAGAAAGGAAAGGAAATCTAATTCTACTACTCTAACATAATCAGCATCACCAATTGGTTAATTTTCACCCATTCTCTTTCTAAACAGTTTTGTTTAGCCGGGGGTAGCAGAGGGGACAATACCTGCAGGTCATTATTATGTCTCTGTGAGTCACTGACTTGCTGATGACCATGTCTGTAACCATCACTAAGACGGCCACATCAGATTTCACTCAGTTTATCAGCAGAATGTAATTTAGTCTATGTAGACATGAAACATGTCTCCATTTTTTCATTATTCTAAATCATGCTGTTTCAACACCATAGACTATTAAACATATAAAAAATAACTAAGTTCAGAAATGATCTTAAAAAGTCTATTAACTAACTGTAAATACGATTAGTATTTGTAACTTTTTAAATACGTACCAAACTAATATGCTTATTATATGACGTATACATATGAGAGGCCATCATTTCCACTGTAGTAAGTTTTTGTGGTTGAAGCAAGGAATTCAACCTGTCCACAATACTGATATCCAGTTCACAGAACACTGGATTTAATTTAATCTGCAATTCTGCCTTCTGAGGAACAGAACTAAGTCTTGCTTGATTACTCTTTAAAAACAAAAAACAAAAAGGAAAGCATTAATACAACCTCCAACTACTATAAAATTAAAGACTTACATTGTGACAAACGATGTGTCAAAGAAAGATGTACCGGTGGTGATCACACAGAAAGATCTTTTACCTGGGGTCCTTTATTCTCAGAATGCTTATAATGGAGCTGAAGACATACAGGCAGTTGGGAATCAGTTCGTTCTTTGGAATGGAACATTAAAAGCTTCAAAACAAAGATGAAGAAAAATTAAAGCTATTTATTCACATGAATTCACAGAATTGCTAGTACAATAATGAGAAGAACTGCTTGAGGTCCGAAAAACTGGCTTTAACTTTCCATTTTTCCACATAACCAGCAATGTGAACTCTAGGGCACTCGGTATCTCCTCTGCAAAATATTGCAAAAAGTAATTTAATGCCCAAGAATGTGCTTTAAAAATAAAGTTCATGAGGGCAAAATAATAGCAATGTTATCTGGGGCGATTAGAAAAGTTTCTCTGGGATATGCTTTGAAGACAGGGAAAATCAGATTAATAATAAATGAACATATTTCATTTGTCTTACACACTGCTTAGCACACAAAACGCATTCGGTCATTGCTGAACTGCAGACTTCTTCTGAAATTAAGAGTGCTTGGAAAATTAGTGAACTGAACCATTGGTTCTATCACCTATCTGCCACTCTAAAACAAGTCAACTCTAAATTAAAAAATTTAACAGACTCTAATAATGGCTTTGAATGCCATAAAAGTCTGCTTCAATTAATCACAAGCACACACACACAAATCCTTCCTATGACTTCCTGTAACAGTTTTCAAGAAAATCACTACTGCTCATCCAGTGCTTAATAGGCAAGAAAAATAAAGAATGACCCTAAAGGAAAAGCACCTAGATTTACCTCTGTGTAGTGAGGAGGAACAGACTGGCAATCAGCAGGAAACAGACACTCTAGAAGTTCCATCTGCCCGACGGACACGTCGGTACTAAAATGTCGGGAAGCAGGTCTTTGTCGCTGCTCATAGGCCACTCTGATGGATGTACCTATCAACCTATTACAAAAATGCAGCACTTAAGAATATCCACCTACTTCTAAGATTAGACAGTCTATCACACAAGTGTCAATAAAGCCTAACAATTACCCACCTAATTCTAACAAGTTGTTCGTAATAACAATATTCCTCAGGATACTAACCAGAAAAACTGCTTCAAATTTCCCATTCCCTGACCTAAGACAAGGAAATCAGTCTTTGGAATTTATTCTGAATATATTTATTTCCCAACAATGCCCTTTCTTCTACATTTTTAAATTAACACTATAGTGCATAGAATTTTTCAAATATGTAAAATAAATGTAATAGTTTCTTAAATTATCTGTCATTTTTTTTATAAAAACAAAACTGGCAGATATTTGAAACCTTGTCAAAAATGAGAAGAAAAAAAGGTTTTCACAGTTACATTATAAATATTATGATCCTAACCTGTACAGTTTTCTATTAAATCTACTCCGCAAATTAAACACTCTAAAAAAGTTAAAATTAAAATAAACACCCAATGTATTTCCTAAAAATACTAATATGCATGTCTAAACTATTCTATAAAACAATGTGTAGCTCCACAATTTATAGGTCACTTTCATGTGAAATAGTATTTACGCATCAGCAATATTACATTTATAAATTTAATTCTCCACTCACCTATTAGGGCTCAAGTCACAAAAAGATCATTGATGATTTGGACAGCTTTGATTTTCTCTTTAATTGAGTAAGTCTGACTGTAACACTGTGTAAATTTTAAGTGTCCAATGTGTTACTTTGATACAGGTGTATAGTACGTATTTGCCATTTTAGCAGAGCTTTACTTTTTAAGCCGAAACTTAAACCCCAGCATCGAGACTCAGGGTCAGCTTGGTAGCGTTTCCACACACCCACACCGCCAGCCACCAGCGGCATATCATCAATTCCACATCCCTCATGTTAGCCCATCTACTCTCACCACCACAGCCGCCTCTGCGACACCTGTGGTGAGAATGACTTTTTTATTGTAGCGGTGTCAGTGGGATGATGGTAAAACCGATCAAAGAACGTGGACAAGAGCTGGGAGGGAGTTGAAGATAATTTATAAAACGCAACAATATATTGATCTCATAACCGCACTGAATGCCCAATCACCTAAATATGAGGTTCTACCGTGAGCCTCTTTGCAGCATTGCAAGAAAATTTCTCTGACTTTAAAAAATCCAATAAGTAAATATATGGGAAAAAAGAAGATCTCATTCTACTCATTCACAAATAAAATGTGAATTAGAAAAATAAATGGTTATAGGTAGATGGATGGACGCAGGAGTCCATGTTTGGTTCTTTTTCAAGGACGGCGAATTAATGTGAGAGAAGTTACCTAAGGTGATCGTGAGAGCAAGCTTCTGCAAATACTGCTCGGAAAGACTTCAAATCTTCTGTTGAAAACTTTGCTGGATCAATCTTTTCTATGCAAGTAAAGAAAGCTAGTGCCAAAGGTGTCAGCGGATTCAGGTGTGTCGAGGTCTCAGATGGAGACAAAGGGTCGATGTGAAGCACAGAGACGGAAAACGTCCCTACGGCCAGTCTGAAGACCAGCTCGGGCCTGGATTCATCCACTGACGCAGGTCTAGATGGGGGCGCTGAAACAGCGACAAGTGAGTACAGAAATCACCACATCAAAGCCATGAAACATTTTCTCACGCAATGACAAAAGAGGTGACAATGCAATGGATTTACAATACACGGGTAAGACAGTTATCTTCCTGCCCTGCATCTCCGGGACCCTTCCTTGGTCCCTGAAGGACTGATGAATGTGTCACATTAGAAAATGTGTGAGGAAAAAGCTTTTGCATTAATAAAACTACTGAAAAAGTCAGAGATGAACCAAAATTGTTCACCAAATGTTCGTTAAATGTTCATTTAAGCCTTGTGTCTATTTCACTAAATTTCACCGAGAAAACTGAGCTCTTGTTCAAGGAGAGTGTTCAAGCAGGGAGACAGAAACCAAATGGTTGGCTGAAACGCCTAAATCGCAATAGAAACGTGAAACTTACGGTGTACTTTTCCCTAAGCACGCTGAAATTTACAAAGAACACAATGAATGGAAAACTGTTCTAAAAGCTTCACAGTGAATTAGTTAACAACGACTCATTCTAATTTTTGTGAAACAGCCTAAACAAGAAAATCCTATGAAAAAAAAACACGAACAGAAACAGTAGAATGGCAGTTTTTAAAAACTACCAGTAAATGTTTATTGTACTTACTAGCCTTCTGCAGAGAAGCTGGACGCACTAGGTGAGACAGCGACGCTGACCCTCTGACCGGCTGCTCTTTATGACGATCAAGGTAATCCCCCCAAGTTGGCTGAAGCTGGGAAGCAATTTTTTAAGCACATGAATAAAATGCAGGATTTGTGAAGTATCTTTTCAAGAGTAGATTAAATCAGTAATACTTTACCACGGTCGCACTTAATGGAGATCCTGCCGGGCTGTTTGTGTGTGTACTAGTCAATGACAACTCGAGGTCCACGTTGGGGGGGTCCCCCAGGGGCGGAAGTGAAGAGAGGCTGTGAGACATGTCCATCTCAGCCATGGAGAAGAAAACTTCTTCTTCTGGAGAGAATTAAACTTTGTCAGTTGTCTTGACCATGCCGCAGCTTTATTTAAAGGAAGTCAAAACACATGTATCTAATCATCTTTGTTCAGATTATCTGGGAAATAGTGAAACACTAAATGCTATGCTGTTCCCAGTGGGGCAACCTACATGAACTTAGGATATGCGGTTAAGCTAGCCTACTGATGATAAACATTTTTTTTCAAACATGTGACAGTTTTAAATACATGATATGTAGTATCACACGATATATTTTTAAGTGTCATGACAACTGGAGTTAAAATTGAGATTTTAAAATAGTATAAATATCTCTTAATTTCCACTTTTAGTAGATTTCTATGCATTTAAAAAAGAGGTAAATATATTACTTAGAATTCTATTTACATTTCAGTGACTTCTGTCTGGATATCAGTTAACTTATGAAGTTTGTAATGACCAAATTTCTTGAATAGACTTAAAAATTTTTATTTAGTTGAAATTCTATCCATAAAGTGAGGCTTATTATTTATAGCATTACTGCTTATACATTTTGAAACACCTGCAAATGCAAGTAAACTGGATAAAAATTGTATTTACATATAATGGACAGAAAGATTAATGGAGAAATGTTCTTAAAGGAATCTACTATAAATAATTATGTGAACACATATTGATTTGACAAAAAGAATAATTACCCCCAATTAATATTTTGTGTACATCTTCAATTTTGTAAAGTGACTTTCCCTAGAAAAAAATCTTTATTTACAAGAGAAAACTACACAATCCAGACAGATACCGGCACGCCCTGGTGGAGCAGCGGTTAGGTCAATCGCCTCCGCGGGAGCAGAGCAGGCCACACCCCTGGGTTCTAGTCCTTGGGGTTCACTTAGTGAAAAATAAAATAAAATGCTTCTGCCTCCTCTCTCCTCCTGCCTGCCCACCTGCCCGCTTCCGTAGGGAAACGAGACAGATGCCGACGCATGACTGCAGTGCTGGAATTCCAGCAGCTTTGAAACCCAAAGGCTCCGTTGCGCAGATCTTCCGCTGCTTCATTCCTAAGTTAAGCCTGCTTTGCTCTGTGATGAAAATATAAGATTCTGGAGTCAACTTTTGAGTTGCTTACCACGGCTAGACGGTGTACGAGCGGTTTCTGTCTCATAAAAGCTTTGCTCCGAAGACACACCCACAGAGAGGGAATCCTTTCTCAAATAATACCGATTTAATTCCATCTGGATTCGGTATTCGTCTTCCTGCTGCAAGGGTCGATTTTTTCTGTCTTTATTAGCTATTTTGCTAGAATTTTCTACAGTATACAAAAAGAAAGCAAAATAGTAATTAAATCTGGAGTCACTGAACCATTCCTCACTTTAAACCTACGTATTCATTAATGGCAGCCCACTTGGCAGTAAGGAGACCCAATGGCAACTTAAGACCACAGTCCGTGCAAAACCATCATTATTTCTTATCAGAGACCTGAGCAATAGCTTTAAACAGCTAGCTAAGAACCACAAAATCTTTTCTTTAACAGCTGAGTCATTAAAAACATTTAAAATATGTGCTGTTCATATTTTCAAGAATTCTATTTTTCAGTTGTATGGACAATATCCCTGGTCAAAGAAGTCAGTCCATTTTGAAAAAGTAAAGAGTAAGACAGAGATCATCTGAATGTTAATTTGTGTCATAGTAACACGATTCAAAAGAGCCAATCAGATTTAAGTAAATACTTATTTACAACACATCCTCAACGTCACCCCTCCCTACGCACTAGTCACGGACATTCTTAGATGAGATCTGTTTTCACTTGGAAGTTTTACAGAATTAAAAGCAAAAGCAAAAGCGATGGAGTTACACTTGCCTGGTCCGGCAATAGCTGCTAACATATCCAAAAGCAAGTGCACCTGCCTCGGTGACAGGAACAGATGAAGAGAGTCCATCTGCCCATCGACATCCAACTGCCAGAAAGAAAAAAGGAAATTTTCAGGATGAATACTCTAAAACCTCGTTACCCCGATTCAAATATTTTAATGAACTATGATGAATACTGATTATTTAATCTTGGATTTCTTCACTGAAGATTCTCTTTACTAATTCACACACTCTAAAGGAAAAGATTAAAGGCCACCAAACTTGTTCTAAGAGGGAAAATCAAATTCTATGTTGGCAAGTCCAATGCCACACTATGTCCATTTTCCGGGTATTTTAGGCATCTGAAGAGGCCTCACTTAGAGACACGGTCCAAGAAAGAATGTTAAGGTCGCCATAGTGCTAATTCTGATCACAATTTCAAGACTCACATCACAACCCTTTAAAGCGTCACTGAAACCAAAAGCAAATACACCTGGCTTTCGGAAGTTTGCTCATGAATTACACTCCTTAGCAGAGAACTTGGCTTTTTCTACCAACAGTGTATCTCTGCGAATGTGGAGATCGCACAAAGCCCATTCTCTGCAGACAAGGGAGTTCGTGTCACCACAGAAATGCCATCAGAAGAGGGTGCCCATGCGAGCCTCCCTTCTGTTTTCCAGCTATTAGTTACTTTCCCTTCTGAAAATAAAAGCCTATCCCACCCTCAGCCCAATTCCTGTGGCGTATACTGATGAAAGCAATGGCTGTTCTCTATGTCACGTTCTAAAGGGCGGAATATGCCTGACTTACTTTTCATTCCCTCCTCTCAGCTCGAATGTCGAAACTGACTTCTGTTATCTTTATGCCATTTTGCAATTTAAGTATAATTCAATTAATTCACATTCAATTAACATTTATATTTGGAAAATAGCACTTACCCCAGGAGAAAAAAAAAAACTTCTCCTGATTCTAAGAGCAAAAAATTAAATCAATCACATGGTAACTTTGAGATCTAAGAATATAATACATTCTCCAATAATATTCATCATTATTTTCACTTTTTGAGTAGTGGGGCACTGTGCTAGAAGGTTCTATTATATTTCCTCCAGTTCCAAGTACTGTTCTGTTTTACAGAGGAAAGAGGTTTACAACAATTAAATGTTTTGCAGAAGGCCATCCAACAGGTCCAGAGCCAGCATTTTAATCTAGGTTGACCCAGATGGAAAGCCCTTGAACCTTCCACAGGCCTGGCTCCGTCCTTCCCAGAGAGTGTTTGTATTATAGGGCTCCTTATTGACAGCTACCATCCCAGACCATGAATCAGTAAGGAGTGATGGGTGGAGACAGTGGGAAAATCTCTTTCTGATTATATGTCGAATTTAAAAATTACATTTTAATTGCTTAGTATTAAAGAACAGTCTCTGGTCTTTATTAGAATGACGAAGAATTTAATTTCTAATTTTCATAGAAATACTTTATTATTAGTATATTCTGAGCACACAAAGAAAAGTACACATTACATTCCTCTGGAAATATAAAAGACATAACTAAATTAACCAATTTCAAACTCCATGCAACATGGTAATTGAAACAAAATGTCTCTAGATTTAATACAAGCAGTCCCCTATTTTCAGATGTCATATTCCTGAAAACATGCTAAAATTGAAAATGCGAAACAACAGATTTACATACTTGTCCAGGAAAGAATAGTCTCAGAAACGAAAATATGAAATCTTTCATAAGATTCTGATTCCATAGCTGAAAGAATGAAGTCTAATGAGAGAGAGTAAAGATCTGGTCATTTGACAAACTAATATCATCTTTGTCAATATTATTTTTGTGAGATCTATGTCTCTCAAAGCCTATTTTCAAAAACTTAGTAACAAATATTCAAGTTATTACACAAAAACTAACCTAAGCAGGGATGCTGATACCTGCAAATATCACACTGGCTGGCAGGCAATGCCACCAGATAATACTTCCAGATGTTCACCTGCCATGTAATAAATACACGGATGTCCAAAAGTAACATCTAATGGGCATTCATACAAATCAATACATAATGTGCAAAAGTCTGGGCTGCACAAAGATCAAAATATGGAAATGTCAAGAAGAAGCTCTAATGAATCAAAACAAAACTATGAAAGTCAATGCCACGGTTCTTCCTTCCCCCAAAGGCCCGGCTCTATCAGCTTCCCAAGGACATCACCACTGCAGAGGACTCCCCGCTGTTACACAGGCCTATGGAAGGCTTTCTGCTCCATTATCAGTCCCGTCATGTTATTTGAGGAAGAGGCCTGCTGAAAGGATGCTGTGCCATCTGAGGCGGGACAGTATAGAACGGGCTGAGGGTGAGGATAATTAGTATGAGGAATTCTGTCATTCTAATCATCACCTTCTCCCACCTCCAACTCCAGTCACGTCTCCCATTCTAAGAAGAATTTCTAGTGACCCTTCTAGTCCTCTGAAAACCGTTTCATGTACATTCACTGGTACTCGGTGACTCCTCTTCCATGTTCCCACAGCCATGTCTCTACCCCTTAATTTATCTTTTATTAAGGCAAAGATCATATTGCACTCATTTCTGCAACTGTCCAGATAATTGCACAGTGTCTGGCGATCCTGGTCGCTCAACATGTAGCGTTAGGCAGCTCAGTGGACGAAGGAATAAATTCTGGGATCTTCTTAAAGTACATTTTACAAAGATTATATAAAAATTAGCTTTCAAAAAATGAAAAAGCATGAAAAATACATCTTTAATACACTAAGTAAATGTGAGTTTCTTGATTCTCCAAAAGACTGAATGATATTGTTCCTTAAGAAAAAAGTACAGTTGTTTTTGTAGTATCTGCAAAACAGCTATGGACACATCATGAGAAAAATCTTTTTCATGATTACACAAGTCTAAAAACAGTCATTCCATTCAAAATATGCACGCATGAATATTTTAACACATTAATAATTAAACAGCTTCTACAGTCAAGCTCTTGCTTTCCAAGTCTCCTCTCCTTTAAACTTTCTAATTTTATGAGGATAGAGGTCCTTTAATCAGCTCCATGTGATCTGAACTAATACATGACTCTGAATGGCGAGAACGGAGGAGACCGAGTGCAGGACGCCTTCCTACACAGAGCGGTGGCAGAGGGCAGAGGCCATCTGAAGACACGAGCTGGAGTAGAAGTGCTAACTCCACTAGGCAGGCCACCCAGTGACAATAATCTACAATAGTTAACCAGTAGGTCACGACACAGATTAAAGAACACTCTTAGTAGCTCTATTTCGGTTTTCACTGGAGAAAACGAGCTAACACTAACCTTAGCTCCAGGAAGTACTTCATTCTGTTTCAATGTCAGACTCAACTCCAGTCTACCAAGCAGCCCTCCAATCTGCACAGGGTCGGAGGGCGCAACCTCTGTTAAATTTCTAGTTAGTTGTGGGTGAGGCTCGTACACAATTTTCGGGTTCCAGCTAGGTGACAGCTTTGGCTCGGTTTCCTACAAGAATACAACAACGACAACAACAACAGTAAATTATAAACGTCAAATTGAGAAGACTAAAATATCTGTCATGTAAAACTATATTATGCTACAATGGATAAAGCAGTGTCTAAGAGCCAACACGAAGCACAGGGTATGTTAACAGTCTCTTAAGAAGGGCAAACCATGAAAAAGGACGTCATGAGAAAAATACAGTACCTGCTCAAGTTTCAGCAAAAAGAAAGTTTAACAGATATCTTATAGCTAAGAAAATTTCCTTTAGTAAATAATGTAAAAAGCAAGCTATGGTTTATAAAAGGATTCTCTGCTCTTAGAAGGGATTAACAAAGAGTTTCAGAATTATAAGGCTTTTTAAAGACAGAATTTGCAAAACAAATTTTTAGCAATATATTCATTGTGTAAGGTAAGTGTGCAAACTGCTTGACTTTCTGTCTTCATTACAGACGATATTAGATGTTAATATACCATTTCCCCCATGACTTAATAACCGGTTTTTCTCTATCAAAGCAATAAACAGAAAACTGATAGAAACATATCAATTATAAACAAGTATTTAAAAATCTCTGAAATACATGTCTCATTTTTGAATATTTGTGTTAACTCCCAGATCAGACAGCAACTCATCATACATATTACATAAGCTAGCAAAACAATTCAGGAGCCCTCTTTGAAACCTTTTTACAAATCTATGATCTAGCGGTTGTTTTTCTGTTTGTTTTCCTACCACTGGTGCAGTCGAACACACTGGGGAAGACTTTGCAGATGCAGAAAATTCATCCCAGAAGACAGACACCCCAGAGAGCTGAAGTAACTTGTGAGCAAAAGCTGTGGGTTGATGCACATTAATTCCTGAGGACTCGTCAGCAGTTTCATCACAGTAAACAGTTCTGAAAGTCAAAATCAAAAAGAGCATTTGTAGAAGACTCCCAGAAAAACCTACTTGCAATTATAATACACACAACTTTTTAAGTTTAAGCAATTTTTCAAGGGTTGGCACTCCTTAGAATAAGCACTGCGGGTCAGCACTATCATGCTTTATACTATTGTTAATATTGTCATAAGGAGACCTTAATCCTAAAATGACTAAATTACAGTGCGCCCTGGTGGAGCAATGGTTGGGTCAGTCACCTCAGAAGGAGCATATGGCCACATACTCCTGGGTTCGAGTCCCAAGTCTGGGGAAAAAGAACCAGTATGAACAAGTAAATAAAATAAAAATGCTTCTTCCTCTTCTCTCTTCCTGTCTGCCTACCTGCTCACCTTCATTCCTGCCTGTATCTTTAAAAAAAAAAAAACCGTTATGTGGCTCTAAAATTTGGAGGGAAAATGAACAACTTCCTAAAATCAGCTTCAAGATAAATAATTCCTGCACTCTCTCAAAAATCTATCTCAGGAAGAATAAGATGGGATTTGGCTTCAAGTCACAGGGGCATGCAAATCAATCCCCGCCTTAGAGCTGTTTATACAGGCTTGGAGTGGGCACACAGAAAACTAAGCAATGTGTTTCTATCTTTTTAAGAAAATCACTATTGCACATATTGTCCTTCCGATACCTCCACCAAAACCTCAAATTAAAAAGTAGGCTTATCCTTTTTTTTTTTTTTTTAAGGAAAGATGCAGTCAAGAATGAAGGCGAGTAGACAGACAGGGAGAGAGAGGCGGAAAAAGTATTTTACTTTATTTAGTTGTTCACACTGGTTGTTTCTCTCCAAACTCGAACCCAGAGGTATGTGGCCTTTGCTCCTTCAGAAGCAATTGATCCAACTGCTACTCCACCAGGGTGCGCCAGACTTATCCTTTCTCACTTAAAGCAGCCCTTAGATCAAGCACAGCAAAGCAAAAGAGCCTTTCATCTTAATAAAACTGCTTAACTAATGCAGTGCTAAATGAAACTGAAGCTTTCCAACAGGCGTGTCTTCGTTTTAGCAGCACTCAAATATTCATTACCACAATATGTTGAGTAAAAGAAAGGTACTGCTTTGAGTTCAGTGTGGCATTAGACATAACTACACGACAGCTGGCGCTTTACGTTTCAACACTGGGATGAGGACCTAACTGGGAGAGCCACATTTCACTCTGAAATTATACGACAAATTAATTTAGTATCATCACCTCTAATCTCCAAAAGTCGACTGAAGTCTAATGTGAAAGTCGTATTGTTATACAGAAACAGGGGCATGCCCTTGTGGCCCAGTGGGTATGTCCACCACCTCCGGTGGCACAGTCCGCATGCACCCCAAGAACAGGAGCTCGTGACGCGAGGTGGAGGAGTTGGGGGACGTGAAGGGTTGGGGGGCGGTGAAGATACCGAACAACTAAATAAAATATTTTTCCTCCTCTTTCCTCTCTTCCTGCCTGCCTATTCACCTTCATTTCTCTCTGCACCCATTCTGAAAAAAATAAAACTAAAAAAAAATTGTGTTTTCAAATATAAGTTGTCTTACCTCTCTATGCGAATTTCAAGTGCAGTTCCAGTTTTGGAATTTTCCGGCACATGTTCAATTCTCAAGACGGTGTCTACAAAAGTGACTTTAACTCTCCTTAGTACTAGAGTAATAAACAAGTCATCATTCATGTAAGAGGTTATGTATGTTAAATAAATACTTCTAATGAAAGGAACGATACATTCACTTATAGTAATACATTAACAAGACACAATAATAAGAACAAAAATAGGAGAAATAAAAAAGGCTGCATTTCTTGTCCTTAAAAACTCAAAATCTTGAGTCCTGTCATAAACATTTTGCCCTTCTGAGACCTGCCCCATGTGACAGCGTGACACTTGGGGAACTAACACTACCTGTCAACTTGAACCCCTTCGTCAGGCAGCACAATAAAACAAAGGAGAAACTAGGGTACAGAGAAAATGACATTAAACTGAATATATATGAATATATACATTTTAAAAGCCTCAATTCTAAAGTTCTGCAAGAACAGTCATTTCTTTAAAAACCACCCCAATGGATCTTCTTGCAGAAGGCTTACTAAATAAAGGCACTGAATTCTTAAGTAATCGCATGTTTTAAATACGCAGTAATGCCAACCTGTCTCAATGGTCTCCGCGAACTTCTCGAGGCCTTCGAAAGGCTGGGACCCTTCTCCTTGTTCATCCGTCAGCTTCTGGCTAAGACACTCCTTTGCCAGCTGCATACTGCTGGTCATGAAACTTGACCAGTACATAGGCTCAGAGCCAGTTGCTGCAGAAAATACAGATGAATCCGAAATAATTTCTAGTGACAACGAAGTCATGTGAAAATCTTTTCCAGATCACCTCTCATCAGAGAAATCCACCCCATCTCCTTATGTTTTTCAGAACAAATGGATGGAGATGATTAGAGTTACTAACTTAAAAATGAATTCAAAAGCCCTTCTAGGCACACCCTGGTGTAGTAATGGTTAGATTAGCCACCTCTGAAAGAGCACAGTCCACACCCTGGGTCTGGGAGGAACAACCAGTGTGAACAACTAAATAAAAAAACTTTTTCTCCTCTCTTTTCCTGCCTGTCTGCCCCTTTGCCTTCATTTCTGCCCGTACCTTTCCTTTAAAAAGAAAACGACAACAAAAACAAACCACGTCTAATATTTTTAAGGGAGAAGATATTTGAATTTCCATAGGCAAGTATTCTACCTATTCATCATGGTTGAAAAATTAAATAGTCTTGTTAATTAAATGGCAAATTATTCATAAGGATTTCTATGCAAAGATAACCTATTTTCAAAACAAAGGTCCCATAATCCTATTAAGTATAATTTGAATTTTGGTGTTTCAGACAACACTTGGGATTATAATTCTTAGAGTGTACCTTTAAAAGATTACTTGTTACTGAAAGAAAATTAAGTTCATAATTTAAGATGCTATACCATCCTGACGTTACTGGCTTATAAATTTAACTCGGAGACCCTCCGTGGTGGACAATTTGAGATCCAAAACGGCCCACTGACTCTAGCCCTAGACAGCCTGCTTCAGAGCCCCTCTGTCTTGGTCACCTCGCTACCACCTTGGACAAGTTATTAAACTTATCTGTGCTTCCATGGCCCGTTCTGCAAAAAAGGAGATGATCGAGATAACAAAAACTACCCGTTTCACAGACTTCTCACGAATATTCGTGAAGCACTTAGAAAAGTACCTGTCGGGAAGCAGCACTACGTGCGTGAGTGATGCAGCAGAAGCCATCAAACACCTAGTGAGAGCTACCACGCACGGTGCGTGAAAACTATCACTGGCTACGCTACTACTTCAAAGCCCTTCCCGCCCCAAGTTTTCTTCTGAAAACTAAGGAAGAGGTGAGAGAATGGTGCGATGAAACACCTGCACACAACTTACCTGGATTCATCAAGCTGTCTTCCCTCTCCCTCTTACTGTGCTGAACCATCTGGAGGTAAGCTGCATTCACCCTAACACTCACTCTTAAATACTTGAGAACGCGACCCCTAAGAAGGAGAATGCTCCCTGCAAACCTCAGTACCGGCCCCACACCCTGTGGCTGAGGTGCAGACCGCGTACCGCCCGAGGACCAGGTCCGTGCACACTGACACAGTATTATCTTAACTACAGTCCACATCCAAGCTTCCCCGGCTGCTCCAACGACACCCTTCACGACAAAAACCAAACAAACCAAACCCCCGGGATTACATACTGCAGTCAGTCACCCATGGCTTTAGTCTCTTTAATCTGGAACAACCCCCTGACCTTCCGTGCCTTTCAGCACATCTTTTTTACACAACCAACTAGTCTGCAGGACTTCCCTGCCCTGGGTTTGTCTGCCTGCTCCCCTGTGCTCTGACCTGACCAAGCACTTGGCGCATGACCAGCAGAGTGAGCTGAGCCCTCCGCGCGTCGCACCAGGATGGACACGACAGGCTGACTCGGCATCAGTGAGTAAGTCTGGCCACTTGGGTCAGTGGTGACTTCAGTCTTCTCTGCTGTATTTCTTTTCATACTATATAATCAGTGGAGAACTCTGATGCTATTTAAATATCTAGTTCGTCAACAACCTTCTACCAAGTGGGATTAGCATTCATTAATGACTCTGGTCGATATCAACTCCCACGACGGCAGCTGAAGACATGGGGAATATTCAGTCACTTTTACACATTTATAAGCAGGTATTCTGCCGTAATAAAGGGCTTTCCTTCCTCTCTGGCTCACCTGCATATTTACTTATTTATACCAACATGAACTTAGGGTTTTTTTAATTTAATGTATAGTAATGCATTAGTATCATTGTTCTCTGTGATACTCAAGTTTTCCCAAATTTGGTCAGTGGGAACCCTTTAAACACAATTCTGTGTCCTTTTAATATTTCTCCATCAATTTTCTGCTCTCTGACACAATACTTTGAATCTTCAAGTCACATGTCACTTTACATAATTGGTAACAAGTAATTAAGGAAACCAAATCATCTATATACCAAAGTCCCTGTGTATCAACAGAATAAACGGGGAGAAATAACTATGGGTACAATCACACACCCCTACATAGACCCAAGGACTAGTATTGTATCTACCAAACACCTCACAAACACGATGCAAAGAAACAGTAAATGGAACGCAACTAAGCTACCATCCCATCTTCAGACTGAAGACAGAAGGAACGAAGCTGACATCCAGCACACCTACCCAGGCGAGGTCTGGGCCGGAAGACCACTGCCAGCCCCTTCACTTCCAGCGCGCAGCTGTCCTGCAGCAAGGAGCTCCATGGCACTGACAGAGAAATGGACTGTATGAATCCTTCGGTGACTTCCAGAGGCGCGTCTGCCGATTCCAGGATCTCATTGAGACACTGCAGAGAAAAAGCAGGCACATTTTCAATCACAAGAACAACTTGGAAGTGTTCACTTATTCAAAAACGCTGAACGTGCGCAGCACACATGCATCAGGCACTAGAGATGGTGACTCCCTGTCCTCAGCAGCTTCCAAGTCAGCTGACCACGAGAGAGACATGTAATAAACTGTGATGCGCTGCATGACCGCAGGCACTATGCTATTTCAGCACGTAACAGAACCTAACCCGAAATTCAGGGCAGGCCACCCGAAGAAGTGCTCTTTTCCCCCCGCGAACAGAGGGTGCACCAGGCAAAGTGCCAGGCAGACAGCAGCACGTGGAAAGACTCAAGGAAGAAGCAGTCACGGAGTGCGAGTGCCCAGATTTGATACAGGAGTCTGAAAAAGCAAAGCAGCTTCAGGCGTGGTTGCTGTCGCCAGAGAAGGCCGAACACTGCAGGCTGGCGCCGTGCGGGCCCACTCAGGCGCGCATCTCCTTGGCAAGCACTCTGGAAAAAAATTTGGAGCTCTGTGACCGTTTTAAAAACTTGCAAACCACGTAGCCTGGAAATGTCGAAAAAGTCAGTAAGCCACAAATGCATAAAATATATGTGAATAATCATCTATTTTATCACCGACTACCATACAGTGTGTATAAAGAGTGAAAATGCATCAAAACGTAAACACACAAAGTCACAGCCCACGCCTGGCACCGTTCTCGGCTGGGAAGTGTAAACAGGTGCACAGACAGACGCGTGTTAAATCGAGCTGCATACCGTTCCCTGCGTGCATGCCGATGGCTAGAATTCTGCAGCCACCTCCTAGTGCGACTGCTCCACGTGCCCTGAGGGGGCCACTTGAAACGCTGACACTGACCATCTGCCCCCGCTCACAACCAAGAGGGATGTGCAGATCTGACCGCACAGGGTGCGCGCTCCCGGCCCCGGGGGCTCGGGGGCAACTGCAATCCGCACTAGAGAATGCGAGGTGTGTCTCAAGGGCAGCGGGAAGCCAGTGAAGTGTGAAGCCTGGGCTCCGGGGTGACACGGGAGCTCCGCAGTGGGTCAGCAAGCGCTAGAGGAAGCAAACTCAGGAGGGCAGGTAGTTAAGATTAGGAGAAGACAGAGAAAGCGGTCGGCAAGGAAAGTGGCCTGAGGACATGCGGCCGACTAGCGGTGGAAGCATCTGCACTCTCTCCGGAAGCAGAAGGAAGCACTGGCATCGTAAGGGCTACGAAGGACACCCAGGTGGCAGGCCTGGGCAAAGGCTTAGATGGCGGCACCATCCGCTGAGAGACCAGGACCAGCAGGTGAGGGGACAGTGAGGAGTTCCGTTCCAAAGAGAACACCCGTGACTTCTAGGTGGAAATGTCTGGAAAGCAGCTGCAGGTTCCGGTCTAGAGCTCAGGAGAGCCCCCTAGGCTGAAGACAAAAGGGCTTAAACACAAACGGGCCCACGAAGCGGGCGGGGGAGAAGAGAGCCTTTGGTAACAGAGTAAAACGAGGAAAGGCCGAGGACAGAATCCTGGTAAATGCCGACGTGTAAAAGGGGGTTAAGAAAGAGGACTGTGTGAAACAAGCAAACAGATGTAGAGGGAAAAATCAAGAAAGGCTCATGCCCCAGAAGATGACGGAGAGATGACAGGACAAAGAAGAGTGGTTACGTGCAATGAAAGCTGAAGCAGTCATGATCGCGGGTCCTGGAACCCAGTGAGAGCCGTGTCTGCGGAGCGGCCAGGCGACCCCAGCTCCGCCGGACGGAGACACGCTGGGTGCAAATAGAGGGAGCAGGAAAAATAAGTGTATTTTTTGACAAACAATATTCTTTTGAATTAACAAATATTTACGAAATGCCAGCTTACCTGTGAGGTGCTTCCTATATAGTGTCTCATAGAATAATGTCCTAAAATTCTTTGCCTACGAGCCTAATGCTGAATATGGAGACATAGATGAGCTCATGTTTTATCACTGGAGGTTACTACTTTAAAAGGCTTTCTTATAATAAAACAATTTTAAAATACAAATAAAATAAAAAGCTTTCTTCAAGCTGCTGGCTGTATAATCCGACAGATTTTCTAAAGAGTACTGGACATGGATGGCGTTAATGTATAAACATCCAGGCCTTCAATCCCCAAATATATTCCTTCCGAAAACTGACCTTCCTATGAAAAAGGCTTAAGGCTGTGACACCACCTCGGGTCTCCATCCCATATTCCCTTTTTCGACCTCCCTTCTCTCCCTCCGTCAAAAAAGGCCTATCTTTGTCCCTTTCTAAGTCCTGCTGTACTGCTTAGCATATAAAAAATCTCCAGGAGGGGCCTGCAATAGGTTTTCTGGCCTTTCCCTGTCTCGTACGTTCTTTCGATACTTTTGGCATGATGCTCAAATTCAAAATACTGTGATATCACTACTGCAAAACCCCTCCAATTTTCACCTACTGATTTCCGACATCACTGTGAACAAAACTTATTCTAAATTTTAAAAATTTACAGTAAAATTTATACAGAGTCCTACGGAATTCTAGCTCAAAGTGTATTCGCCTATGGATACATGAACTAATTAGGAAGAGGAGAAACATCCCATCCATCATTAAGAAATGTATTTCTATTAAAGTTTTTGTTTAATTATTCAAATATATATCCATACTGTTTTGATCAACAACACAGTAATTCAAGAATTACAATAACAGAGGAACACAGAGGAAAACATTTAAAGTCTAATGATTATCTGAAGATGATACTGGTAAGATGACCCTGGCAAGCCCTAGAGCAATCACTAAGAAAATAACTGGAAAAAAAAATGGTGAAGAAACTGTTAAAGGAAACAAAATATTACACTAGAGAATATTCACTAAATGCAAAAGAAAGCCTAATGGCAAGAAGAAAAATTTTAATATGATCAACTTCAATTTATGTACATGTTTTTATTATAAAGGAGAGTATGATTAATAAAAGACAAGCATTATATATGCGTGTGTGTAAAACAAAATTTAACCTCTACACTTATTTTAAATTATAATGAAATGCTTAAATTTTTTTTTAAAGGAAAGGTACAGGCAGGAATGAAGCGAGTAGGCAGACAGACAGGAAGAGAGGAAGAAGTACTGCATTTCCACTTCAGCTGTTCACACAGGTTATTTCCCCCCTCATCCAGGACTTGAACCCAGGGGAGTGAGGCCTGCATCGTTCAGAGGCAAGTGACCCAACCACTGCTCCACCACGGCGCATGGAAAAATAATTACATTCAAAATGTATAATAATACAGTATGGAATATGGTGGCGTTTCTCCGATTTTTTTTTAAGAGCAAACTGGGTAAACACGTTTGAAGAATACTCCTTTATTCAGGTCTTGCTCAGATCCTAGCAGCTGACAAGCTATGTAGTAGCAGCTTTGGACAAGTTCTTAATTTCTGAGTCTCGGCTTCCTCACTGAGAAGCAGCGGCAGCACCCACTTCACAGGCTTCTTTAGGAGAGTAAGGGAGTGTAAGGCCACAGGAAAGCCAGGGCAGCTCCAGGCGCAAAGGAAATACTTCGTCGATGCTGGCGACTGCTCTGTGTCCCGCAAGGCCTGCCTGGCACCGTGATGAACACTGCCAGCAGTCCTAGGTGAGCTGGACGGTCGGAGGAGACGCAAACAGCACTACCTAAGGGGTAAGACTAACTAGGAAAAGAACGCATCCTTATTCATCTAAACCAAGGCATCAGAATTCAAGCAGAGATCAAAATCAGAGAAGACAAATTTGCAAGAACTGATTTAGGCCAATTAACATTTAATTAGCACCCAGACATAAAGGACACCACATTATTTTATACCTACTTTACTGTGCTGATATTCACAACAACTCACCGAATTAGGCATTTTCGTGCCCATTTTTATAGATATGGTAACTGAGAATAAGGGAAATGCAGTAATTTTCTAAAGGTCTTCTATTAATGACTGCAGAAACAGAACTAGTAAACAGAAATGTTTTTACAATGGAAGATTTTGCAGGAGGCTAAACAAAACCTTGACCTAACAAAATGCTCCGAAGTGTAGTACTGGGGACGAGAAGCTGGCTTTAAACTGAAATGAAAAATTCTCAATGCCTTTAGTCCTAGTGATTGTTCAAAGTGCAGTCAAGAACTACATGCAGGCGAATCTCCTGGAATGCTTCTTAAAATGCAGGAGTGGGGTCTTTAGAACCAGAATCAATAGGGAAGAGGCAGGAAGTCTGCGTGTTAACAGTCTCCCCCAGGTGAACTCAGAGCTGCTAACGTTTGAGAAGCTCAGGTTTCTTGAATCTTCGGAGGCACATAAAAACGTAAGAATCCAGAAGACTTAGCTTTGAAACGCTGCTGCACTGCTTCCTCATACTAACACTAAGTTACTGAGCCTCCTGGTGAAACGGAAAAGGCAGGGCGACCTACGGCAAAGCCCCAGGACCAGACAGGGATGGAAGGTGCACAGTAAGTGCTCACCGTTGTCCTCAAAAGCAAGCTGAAAACCCCCGGGATCTTAACTCCATGCCTCTACACAGCAACCTCATGTTTCTTTTGTCAAGGCAGCTAGTTCCTCAATCATCTGCCTGCAAACCCTCAGCTCCTCCGAAAATGCCCCAGAAACTGACCACAGAATGAACGACGTTCTGTCTTCATCCTCCTCGACTTCCATCTCTCGCGCCTGCGTCACTTTTCGCACTCTTGCTGCTCTTTGCTCTAACCACCTGCCGAGTTAGCACTCCCGAAATTTCATCTTCGGCCTTTTCTGCTTCTCAAACTAATCTCCATGCTACTCACGCACAGTGTGTCGGTGTGTCAGTCACCTCTGATCCACTCCAGGGACTGCCAAGTCTTTACTCCAGCTCTTCCTCAACCCCAGCCCCGAAAAGCACCACTTCCTCTGAGCACCTCTATCCGGATGCCCCAAAGTCCCTCCAAGTCAGTTAAGTTTGCCGGGTCTCAGTCTCCCCCTTTCCTCCTACTGAAGCCATCCAGGGCGAGGTGCGCGTGAAGGGTGGGGCAGGAGGGAGACCGCCTCTGCTCTTTCCTGCTTCACCACCAACCTACTGTGCTCTTCACATTTTTCCATTAGTTTGTAAAGAAAAATTGAGAATGTTTGACACAGCAAAAAAGAGGACTGGTCAGAATTGCCTATGTCATGAATTAAGTATTTTCATAATTAAAAGGCTGAAACTGTTTTGTTATATATTATTATCTCTGGGAAACACAGGATAAAGAGTGGCACACTATATATTTATATAGAATATATACTTATAATCAATATGTATTTATATATAAAGATGTATATCATATATTTCTTTACTGTTTGAAGTTTTACAAGCATATATTAGTTTTATAACAAAAATAATTAAAAATACACTAAAGCGTGCTAAAGTGGATGAGAGCTTCTGATACATAAGGATTATCAACATTAAGACAACCACCCATCTGGAAAACTGCATTTGGTGGACTTCTCAATAAACACCAAGTTTTCATTTGCCTCAGTGTTGCAGCCTTAAACTTGCAAGCAGAGTAGCTCGGGAAGTTTTATCACAGCACCGAAGAAACACATCAAAAGAAAAAATACAGTAAATATTAGGGAAATCGTTTTGGAGGGAATCGACAGTTCAAGAATTCAAACTATGGCTCTGAGCACCAAGTTACTATCCCCAAGTGTAAGAAGTCTAAACAGTTTGCACTCAAATAAGTCTTACATGGACTTACACGTACACCCTTATGTGTACAGGGTGAAATCCTGTCTGTCCTAAGAGACACAGAAATGTACTCATGCAGGGGAAGCCCACGGTCGACTGCAGTACCTTCAAAACCCTCAAGCTACCTGGTCAGACCGATTCCGTTACCTACGCGGGCAGCATCTCCTCACCAGTCTGCGGAAGCAAGTCCCTGAGACTCAGTCATTCCTACACTCAACAGCCGTCTGAACTGCTCAACGATGAGGGCCCTACTGAACACGACCTGAGGGTCTCTCTGCTGTTTAAGGCCCGTTTGCTTGCAGTTGTCAGCAATAAGTTTTAAGTGTAAGACCAGCAAAGAGAAGGTCAGAGGCTCTACAACAGCATTTGGCAAATAATTAGTAATAAATGTTTCTTGACCTGAAGATTTTATTTATTTTATGTACCAGCAGAGTATAAGTAACAAAGCAATGTAAACAGATTATTCACAGACGTGAAAAGACTTCAGTGTCATAAACTGTCTATCTTCCCAGGAATTCTGCCCTTCGGTAAGAAAAGGGTCCTTACCTAGTCCGCTGCCTTAGGTCCCAGGCCCGCCTGCCAGTGCACACTCAGCGCTCAAGCCATGTACTGAAAAAACTTCCGTTTAAAACATAAAGTCACATTCTTAAAAAGAAAACTGATCAAATCCAACTGCCTTCCCAAAAAGAGCTTCCTTCTTTCAACACTTTGCATTTGCAACCTCTTTGGTGGGAGAGGGGACACAAGAACTTCAAAGACAGTCCAGTCCAGTTGTGGAATCATTCCAGACCCTCTGGCTCCCTCCCTCAGTCCTGCTTCAAGCCTTTTTAAGGTGGGCTCTCCCAACAAAGTGCGTGCACGGTATTCTCAGAGAACATAACAGATGATGTACATGGATGCCGGAAGAATAGCAAACATTCTACACTGCATTTTTCACACAGGTGGGTTTTAAAGTCGTACTCATATTTAATAAACCAACAGATGTGAATAGACAAAGGAACAGATGATACATAACCAACCCTGAAACAGCTGCAACAGAACTGAGGTGACCAAAAGGGACTGGGGCAGGTTGGGGCAAATGGTGGCGGAGCCCAGTGGACAAAGAACACTTGGTGATGTGGTGGAGGGCAGCGTGTATTAACATCTATCTAAGGCACGGGGAACCTACACATAGGAATTATTTTAATGTGTAGAAGAATTACTACAATAAAAAATAAATTTTAAAATAATAATAATAACATACAAACAGGCACCAGCACACCCAGGCCCTACGTTCGTCCCCTAGAGACCAGCAGTCCCACTAGCTCCTCAATGGGGAATAGTAAGAGAGGAACATCCTGGTTGGATGTTTCATTTCAGCACAAGGAAACTGACTTCGGCACACAATCTATATAAAAACAGACCTTTAACCAGTAGAATCTTTGTAAAGAAAAAGGAAATGACAATAACTTTCTGATTTCCTGGGTTTTCTTATGATCAAACATTTAAGAGTTGGATTTAAAGATCAGCAATTTTCTTCGAGACAAAAAGAAGCGTTCTAAATTGTCCACCACACCTGTGATGGCAAAAGGCTACCAGCAGCATATGCCACTGAACTGGTATATTCCAAAAATCAAAGATTCTTCGCCTATGCTTTTGAAGGAAAGATGCCACTTTAATAATGAGTGAGAAAGTAATTTTCAAAGGGTAACTGTGCTATGGAAACAACATTGTGAAAAACTACATTTAGAAATATTTCCACTATTCCATGATTTTATTGCTGAACCAAGGTCTATTAAAAATACTATTTTTAAAGTCATTATCTACACAGGTTATGAAAGGTTTGAAGACATGTTAAGATTATCCAAATTAATTTGCAAGTTTTCTGAAAAAATAGCTTTTTATGTGGATTTTAATTAATTTTCATATATATAAAACAGCACCATCTCCAACTAATTAGCAAGAATACTTGCGATCAGGAAGACGGGACTATCACATACTATTCCAGTACAATCTTGTGTGTCCCTAATGTTTATGAACTGAAACACTAATAATCCTTCAATGAGCGATTCTTCCATCAGATCTATGAATCTTCGTGAAGTGTCCCTCTTCAGTAATGACAGTCACTAAAATCAAGCGTCAAAAGCACTCAGTTTGGAATCAGAACTTTAGTTACATCTAAGTACCACATCAAGATTCACCCTGGCGCCCCCTGGTGGAGCAGCCGTTAATCGCCTCTGAAGGACACAAGCCACAGACCCCTGGATTCAAGCCCAGGGTCCGGGGGATGCCATCAGTGTAACAACTACGTGGAAATAAAAATAAAAATGCTTCTCCCTCCTCTCCCTTCCTGCCTACTTTCATTCCTGCCTGCACCTTTCCTTTAAAAAAAATAAAAAAGATTTATCTTAGTTACCAACATGACACACGTAATAAATCAGCATCAGCAAATGTTTCCTGGATACTAAACGTGACATTATTGTCATTTGGTGAAGCATATCCCTCACAGGCACAGAACAAAACAGTCTCTAGATGATTAAGTCTCACCATAAGCGATCCTGCCAACCTTCCTGAAATCAAACTGCAAAATTCAAATACCACCACCTGATTCCCTTGAGAAAATAAGTCACCTAAGTGAAAGTGGCTAGCACAGCACCTGAAGTAAACAGATTCTCAATGAATGTTAACTGTCCTTTTCTTGGCTGGAAGACGTGGGATGTAACACGTAAATCGTGGACACAGGAATTAGACACTGTGCTACTCGTCAGCTCTGTGACTTGGGCCAAAGAATTTAAGTGCCTCTTTAAAACAGAAAAAATACCCACTTCATAGTTCAATGTGAAGTCGCCAAAGAATAATGAATACAATGTTATTCAACCTACTAAAGACATTATTAAAGAGCAACGCTCCTCCTTCAAGAGAGCCTATTCCTAACTATCCAAAGTACACAATCGGGATTGGGGGGGGGGGTCCTGTGAATTCAAAAACATCCACCCAAATCCCTATCTTCTGGAAGAATCACAGCCATCCAGTCCCCTGACACGGTGCCTGGAAGGGAGTGTACACTCCATGCACGTTCACTGAATTCAGGGGGATGAGCAGGTCCAAAGGCATCTGGCTGACTGTGACAAGCAGGGTTACTTGGTATAGGACAGTCGTTCTGCTGCTCAACCAGGGTCTTCACACTGTCTTGTTCTCTTCCTAGCTTAACTCATCTGCTCTCTGATAAAACGATGTGCTCATTCATATTAGCATAAACTAAGAGTCATACTAAGGTGTTACCATAATTTGAGTTTTTCAAGTTTCTACGGCTAAAAAAATGATTACTCTGTTAAAACCCGTCTACGTACAGGAAAAAGCAGACACACCCTTGTGACTAGCGTGACTGCGGCGGCTATGGTGCAGACCATGTAAAGCCCAAGTCAGGGATAAAAACAAACAAGGTGGGGGCGGGGGTGGGGGTCACACAAAGACACGCACTAAGCTTTTCAACACAGCCTCAACTGGGGAGGGGGGGAAGGTGTCCTTTTGTTTTACACAACTATCCCAGGAAAGTCACCCATTTACACTGTTCCTAAGTGTAAACTGTGTGTAAGAAAGCTTTTAGGTTAGTACAGTCTAGAATGGTAGCAGCAATTCAAACTGCAAACAGCAAATTCTAAAGGGATCAATAAGGCTGAAGGAGAAATGCCAACCTATTCTATTCAAACTCAAGGCTTAATACACACACTTGAAGTAAAACACTAGGCACTGAACACAGAAATGCAGGTACACATACACGTGGTGAGTTGAAACAGACATACGGCACCGAGAAGACACGACAAGTCAGCTCACAGCCTATGGATGACAAGTAGAAAACCGGCTTTAAAATGTCTGAAAACTGCAGCTTCAGCGCTTTTGCAACACCTGCGTTGACGGTGTGTCACGTGAAGCAACAGGCAGCACTAAACAGCACTACCAGCCACACCGCCATTCACAGGCTGGCAAACGCCCCCTGGCCTTGTCAACAATCAAGCAAAAGCAGGCACAGGGGCAGGCGAGGCCCAGGGCCCCCGGTACAGGGGGACACGAGCGCAGGATAAAGGAACAGCAAGGAAGTCTGACATCCCCAGGGAGCCTCCTCATCCTTCATCTTCCCAGAATATCAGCCCCCGAGATGGTCCCACAGTACCCCGCCCCTCCCATCCCAAGGGACACGTGATTTGGAGGCACAAACTTGCTAGAAAGAGATTAAAGCAGACTTTGGCACATCTGTCTCAGCCCTGTCACACTCGGATCCCAACAATTCCCAGCGAGGAACTGACGTCCCGACTGGGAGGACGCGCGTTCAAACCGCCCTCGGAGGAAGGAGTCCCGCCAGCTGCTCTTACCCACTTGTCCAAGGGGACCTGGGCGAGGGACCCGGTGCCCTGGTACAGGTCCAGGCTGAGCTGCTCCAGGCTCAGCTTCTCCTGCAGGAAGTGGCCCAGGTACCTCTGCAGGAGGTACCGACAGGCCCTCTTCTTGATGGACTCTGAAAATGGCCAAGGCATGATGCGGGCCGGCAGCTGGGCCGCGGGGCGACGGGCGGCGGCGGCTCCGGCCTCGCGGCCCGGCTCGGGCTCGGGTCCCGGCGGCGTCTCCGGCCGCGGCGGGGCCTACGCCCGGGGCGGCCGCTCCATGCCCAGTCGGCGCCCGGCGTCCCTCAGGACGACCCCATCGCCGGCGCCTAACCGCTCGCGGTAGGCCAGGGGGCACCGGACAGGCGGAGACCCCGACGCCGCGAGGCCCGGGGCGTCCCAGGGGGCGCCGGGAGCGGACGCCCGAGAGCACGAGCGAGGCGGCGGGGCCTGGAGCAGGGGCTTCAGCAGGCTCCGCCGCCGCCGCGCGATGAATTTGTTGTCATCCGCGGGGCGCGCTCCCGACTCTGGGGACGCTCTGCGCGCGCTCGCGAGCCCCAGGCTCCCCGCCAGCGGGCGGACGCGGGCGGAAGTGACGCCACACGTGGGGGCGGGGGGCGGGGGTAGGACCCGGAAGGGAGTGGTTCCGGCTCCGAGGGGGCGGGGCGGGCAGGGCGGGAGGGAGCGGAGGAGGACGCGGTCTGCGCGCAGGTGAGTGGCCGCGGGCGGGCGGCTTGCCGGGCGCGCAACGGGGCGTCGGAGCGGGTGAGCCGGGGGACCCTGGAAGCCGGGCGTAGCGCGGACCGGGCCGGGAGGGGCGACAGGCAGAAGGTGCCGGGACTGAGAGGGGTCTGGGGGCGGGTCCGGCCTGGGCCGTCGGGTGACTCGGCCCCCGACCCGAGCGCGGGCGTGCGGGCCGTCACGGGCCGTCGCGGGCCCCACCGGGCCCCTCCGGGCGGCCAGGAGCGGCTCCCGAGCGTCCCCGGCCGCCGGCCCCCCGAGTACTGACCGCTGCCCATTGTCAGCAAGTTCTCCGTCCCCCGCCTGGTTCAGGTATTGTTTCCCGGGCTTCGGGCTCCTGCTCTCGGTCTAGCGGCTTGCGGTTTACGGGGCGCTCTCGTCCCGGGGGAGCTGCCCTGGCGCCCAGGAAACTTGAGTTTTCGAGGCATTGCGGGCACCTCTGCTTTCTCTGACTGATGGATGCCAAAGCCTGTCGACCCCGCGGGAACCCGAGCGAAGTGCGTGTGCTGCCCTGGGAATCTGCGCCACCGTACTTCTGCCTTTTAGGAGGCAGCTCCTGCAGAGACGGGGGTGACGCCTAGCTCAGTCAACCCGGAGGGGCCTGGGAGCCAGAGGTCCTGGGTTAGCACCCTGCACAGACGGACAGAGCCAGCAGGCACCGGCCCCTGCCTGCCCGCGCTCAGCCTTTGCGGAGCGTGGGCGTGTTGAGTGCCCGACCTCGTTGCAAAGCATAGACGATAGGAGTGGGGACTGGACCTAAATAGAGGCCCGATGAGTACTATTTAATGAAGGTTCGTATCTAAGGAGATTTTACTTGTACGTTGATGATTTGCATGGACACCTTAGAAATGTTCATACAACCCAGAAATGTTGGCAGGTGGAGAAAGCCCTGGTTCCCCTTTCCACAGCCACCCCTCCATTGTAGAACCAGTGTGCTCTCCAGTCCGAGTAGCTGCTTTGATTATTGGTGCCCGCCCTCTTTGCTAACTTGCCCCAGGCATTCTCATTAACCCACTTGCTCTTCATTCAAAAATATTTAAGGGTCCATTAAATGAAAGGCTCCCCAGTGGAGATGTTGGGGGTGGAAAAGAAGCAGAACTTCAATGACCTTATGTTCTAGGGTGAAAGGTACTTTCCTTTATTCTGTAAATATTTATTGATTGCCTGCCATGTACCAAGGACTTATAGGTGCGGGGAATACAGCAGTGAAGCAAATTACGTTCCTGCACACGCACACGACTTTATTGAAGGGAGGGGAAATGAGTGCTGTAGAATAAAATAAAACAATAGAAAGAAAGGGAAGAGGTTTGCCACTTTCATATAGAGGGCTAAGAGGGGCCTTCTCATTTAATAAGGTGCCATTTTAACAGAGACTTGGAGAAAACTGGAGAGTAAGGCACTTGACTGCCTAGAAGAATTGCTTTCCAGGCAGTGCAAGGCCCTTGTCAGGAACATGCTGGATGATTCAGACAGCACCTGGAGGGCGTGAGGCAGGCATTGCCGGTCTAACACAGACCTGTAGGAGGCAGGCCTTTGGCTTTTAGTCTGGTTGGGTGCATATGTTTAAGAGGAGTGACATAATCTGGCCTAAACTTCTCAGGATCATGCTAACTGCCGTGTGGAGAAAAGATTTATGTCGGTGTGGGAGGACCAGGGTGAAAACGAGACAGTTAGAAGGGTAGTGCTGTCATCCAGCCAAATGTGGCAGTGTCTTGGACAAGCATGACAGTCCTGAAAGGAAGAAACAGTTGGATCCTGGATATATTTTGAAAATAAGACATCTGTGAAGAGTAATGCTAATTAATACTTGTCATAAAAGGGATATAAAGAAAGTGATATGAAAGGTGGGCTCTGCTCTGGCAGGGACTTAGAATGAGCCTCACAAGGTTTGAATTGGACTTTGACTTCTTTCCAGTACAAATGTGAAATAGGAGACGTTCTTTGGGATCTAGAATTACATTTAGGCTGCCCGTAGAATGCCTGAAATTTCAAATATCAGAAAAGGAAAATAAAAATACCAAGTTTTTATAATCACACATAGACCCCTCTCAAAATGTTGCCATGTGCATTTTATGCTTTCTAGGAGAAATTCAACATAAACGTTAAGGTTTGGGAATGTGTCATTAGTACACCTGTAGCTCAGATGGGTTATGAACTTAACCTGAATCACAGTGCTCCTACTGTGTTTTATCAAAAGCAAAATACTGGCACACCTCTGTGGCTCATAGTAGACCACGTTCAATCCCAGGGACTCAAGGGCAAGAGCTGGGTGATACTATCACAAAATATTAACACTCAGCATTAACTAAATGAGGAGATGAAGACAATTACCAACCAAATGTCGAATGTTTAAGACTTCTATAAAAGGATTTGAAGTGGCAGGTTTGAAGCCAGATACCAAAGGCTGGATGGATCATGTCAACCATCCTTCAAAGAAATTCAGGTTAACATGTGAAACTAAAAAAAAAATCCAATGGAATGTTGCTGACCTCTTCATAAAACTTGCCCTGAGGACCCAGGAACATGTCAGGGCTCCCAGTGCTGATTGTAGTGTGAAGCAATGGCTGCAGCCACCAGCGTGTAAAGAGCTTGAGTTTCAAGGTCAGCTCTTAAGTATTTTTAATATGCAGTCATTAACAGAAATATGTCTTTAGCTTACTATGTGCCCAGAACCCCACTAATATAGTCACTAATATAACCCCTCCATATAGTCACTCATTTACTTCTCTCAGTATCCTTTGAAGATAGAAGCTATTGTCTACTTCATTTTAGAGAGAAGGAGTGTATGACTGGATATTAAAATACCTTGCTCCACTTGCAGAGTAACTAAGGGACAATGATGATATTCTAGCCCCATTGGTCTGTTTTCAAGAGCCCTCTCCCCATCACACTGTCCTGGCCACTTCTTGTTCCTGCTGGGAGACTTTTCCAGACTGTGTTGTATGATACAAATAAAAAATACTGAGTTCTAGCCCTCAGCTGACTATTGTAATGTCAACTACAAATTCTGACACTTTCTTTTTTAAAGTGAAAATGTGAAACCTGTGTATGGCTTTTGAAATCTTGCTGGTGCTGTACTTTGTCTTGCTTTGTGTCTGACTGTCTTTTTATGCCCATTCGTTTTCATCAAGGACAAAGCATCCCTCTACAATCTTACTCCAATTCTTTCATGCTGTAAACTTGCCATGAAACAAAACAGAGTCTACTAAATTAAGTAGACTACATTCATTAAACAAAGTCTCTCTAAATTAAGTAGGGAATAAATAACTTAGTGTCAGTATCTTGATCATCGGACTCATGAATCCTCTCAAAGCACAAATACAGCTCAAAAATGATAACAAACAATGAAATAAAAATCAGTTCCTAAATAATTATATACGATTTTATAAGGAATTATTAACCTAAAAATAAAAAGTTGGATGGGAGATAATCATTTGTTTGAGATTAAAGAATTGCAGTTCTGAATATAGTTTCAGGTAGAAATTTAAAATGTGTCCTGATCACCTGCCTTGGTGGCTTAGGCACTAAGCCAATGACTGGGTAAAGGCCAAAGACCTGAGTTTGAGACCCCAGGGTCAGGGTGGGGGGACATAGACCAAAATAAATAAAAGTGCTTTCTCCTCTTCCTTCCTTAAAAACTTCATCCTTTTTTCCCCTTCCTCTCTTTAAAAAAAGGTAAGAATAAAAAAATTTTTAAAATATGTCCTGAGAAGGGGTGAAAGTTGGGAGTTTGATGAGAATTAAAAAGGGAAGATGAGCTAAGTGGTTAAAGAATTAGTTGCTACCAAGATTAAACTACCTAATGGGTCACTATGTCTACCTGGGGCCAGACTCCACCTTCATCACCTTTACAGTCAGGATGTCCACTCTGCTGGCTTCTCTGATGGTTCCTGAAACAGTCGCTGTTTGGCCCGGTCCGAAGACCTTGTGGCCCATACAGACAGTAAACAGTTTTTCCACCACGACCACTCTGACTGTATTTTTAAATGGCTCTTCTTATGTCTGTTTTTCACAGATTTATTTTGGACACTTTATTTGAGATGATGCCATTTATAAGAATGTTAGTAACTAAGGTATCCAGTTTTTTTTTAATGTCCTGGCAACAGACCAGTGCTCAGAACCTGGTAGAAAGCCAATTTCAAGTTTAAATAGCAAGCAAGGACGTTTTCTCTCTTATCTCTTTAGATGTTGTTTTGTTTATGATGGTGGAAATTTACTTCATGTTAAATAACGTACCGAATCCTTTGTAACCTAGAGAATTCCATAGAAAAATAAAAAAAGATTCCTGGATTTTTTATTTATTTATTTATTTTTGGTAAGCTTTCCATTTTGACAGTCTTTTTTTTAAATCTCATTTACGGTTTCTGGGTTTGAAGGAAAGACTATTTACAGGTTGTAGCGTTGCTGCTTATTTACAGTTTAAAAGACTCTCAAATGAGTGTTGTGTCTCTTCACCCTGGCTCCCTCCCTCACCCACCAGTAGTGCCTTGATGTGTCACTAGGTTGCAGGTGTGACCCATTGTGGGATAATTTCCTAAACCAGCATAAAGAAGTCGTCTCTTTGAATCACAAATGCTTTGTAGTTGTAGCACTACCACTTTTCTGATTTCATTTGTTTCATTTCAAGATAAACAAAGGTCTGAGATCTCGCAAAAACAGATGAAATGTCATGGGTTGCAGAAAATGAAAGTTAAAATCACTTTAGCTTTGCCTAAATTCTAAATGTTGCTAATTATAATTCAGCAACTTTATTCACCTCTTTTGTATTCAACAGTTTCAAAAACAGTTGTTTGAAATGAAGATATGTTCAAACCTCTCATTTTAATTGGAATGAAGCTGCCCATTACTTTAACTATCTTAGTAGCCTGGCTTCTCTGAGAAGAAAAATGTTACTGCTTCCCATGCCTTGTACTTTCCAATACATCGCATCTTTTACATTTTTTTTGTCCTTTGGAAACAGTACCTTTTTTTGCCATTGAAAAATCAGAATATAAAAAAGTGGAGTAAAAGGACTTAATAACCAATATCTTAATAAACAGCTTAATATATCAAGTGCGGGGGGAAATTCCCCTGCCCCTCTGAGTTCTCGACTAAGTCGAGAAATCAAAATGGCTTCAGATAACTTGGTCGAGAGAAAAGTTCAATGTAACATTACACTCATGGGGAGCTACAATGATGAAGTAGTTTCGCCTTTTAGTCAGAGAATACCAGGCTTGAATTCTATACTGAGACTAAGGTGGGGGCCTGGGACCTGGCGAGGAGGAGGACTTGACGTGACAAGGAGGAGGTGACTTCATCCTTATCCTGAAAGTACAAATGGGTTTCTTGGATAAGGGGCCATGTCTACAGATAAGCCTATGCCTGGATGACAACTCCCAAACTACACATTCTAGGTAGGAGCTTCTGTAGCATCTTTGATTAGGAGGACTGTGAGTATTTCACCTTGACCTCCAGGGCCTTCATTGTTCTCAGTTGAGAACAACGCCACAGTGGAGCTTCTTGAGACCAACTCTGAGCGTATTAGGGTTATCTGTGTTGAACACCTTCATATGAATCATCCAGAACACTGACAGAGACCCCAAAATGATACTAAAAGATAAAGAGATATCAACAATTACCTTAACTTTAACAAGGACAGTATAACTAAAGTGAAGAGTTGTATTTAGAGGTCAACCTGTGTACTAACTTTCTGCCCTTCTGCCAGCTCCCAGCTCTGTCCATTAATGATATCCCCAGACTCAGTGCCTAGACTGCCCGATTTTTTAGTTAATTTATTGGATTAGAACAGTACTTCTCTTACTTTTCATTCAAATAATCCTCACTCAGATTTGAATAGTAGTAGAGAAGAGACCAAAATTAGTGAAAGAAAACTGATGCAGTAAGATTGCAAAGTTAGCTCGAAACTGGCTAAGGGAATTTCCACTTCTGCTGAAGATAGATTAATAGGGATCATATTTGCCTTTCAACTTGAAGCAACAAGTATTCAAAAATATATGACACAATAGTTAGTAAGATGTTAGGCATCATGCAATGAAGGACAGTGATCCCTGAGAGCCAAGATACAAATGATGTGAGTCCTCTACCCCAATTAGTTCCTGCAGAGATTTTCCAGATGTAACCATGGGAGGAGAAACTGAGCTAGAGCCAGGAGTCTCCCTGAGTTGAGGATATAGAGCTCGGAACCTAGGAAGACCAAGGAAACTCTGATAGAGTACTAGAAGCTGAATACCAGTCAACAGTAAATGTGAGGAAGCCACCACAATTGGGAAACAAACTACCCAAAAGAATTAGAGGGACTTTTGGAGTTCAAACAAGAGCAGGAATAGTTTTTTTCTGTTACCCAGGAGACCTCATAATTCATAGAATATTAAATAAAGAACTCAGGAAGAATTTGCCTCCATAATGGGGCACAACTAGAGACTAAATACATCTTTGATGCTGCCTAAAAAATCCTAAAAGCAGGTGCGCCCCTATGGCTTAGCAGCTAAGGTCCAAGCCATGTAAAGCCCAAGGACCTATGGCCAGGAGAAGAAAATTTTATATAAATCTATAAATGTGTGTATAGCTATAAGCAAGACCCAAAAGGATCAAACTATTTCTAGATAACTATCTCCTTTTATTATGCTCAATATTATTTATAGGAATATAAAAATATGCAGCAGCCAATAAAAATTACGAAATTTGTGAAGCAATATTATACAACCCATAATAAAAAAAAAGTGTCAATTGAAACTAATTCAGTAATGGTGAAGTGAAGAAGCAAGGACACTAAAACAGTTACAACTAGTCCATATGTTTTAAAAAATAGAGAAAATGTTGAACAATTTAAGTAGATATGGAAAGTATGTTTCAAAAAAAAAAGAGCTTAGTGAACTTGAAGATATGAAATAGAAACTATTCAGAGAGAGAGAAAAGAGACTGAAAAAAATGAGCCAAGCAGTAGGACAACTTCACTTGGATTAATAGTCATAAAATTGGAGTCCCCAGAGAGGAGAGACAGGTAAATGTTTGAAAAATAATGGGCAAAATGTTTCCAATTGCATTAAAAGCTATGAACCCAAAATGCAAGAGGCTTACTAAAACTCAAGCAAAAGAAACATGAAAAATACGTCAAGAGGAACAATGATAGCAGACATCACATTTTCCATGAAAACAATTCAAGCAAGCTAAAAATAAACATCTTTAAAGAAATAGAAAAAATTGCTATCAACCTAGGATTCTATACCTAGCAATAAAACTTAGCTTTCTGAAAAGAAGACTTGTTAAAATATGCAGGCATCCTTTGCCTTACTGTACAATGAATAGAACTGAATCACCAGAAACTGACCCACTCACATACAGTCAGTTAATCTACAACAAAGGAGCCAAAAGCATTCGATGGAAAAAGGAAATCTCTTCAATAAATGGTGTTGGGATAACCAGACAGCCACATGCAAAAGAATGAAGCTAGACCACTCTCTAACACCATTCACAAAAATTGACTCAAATTGGACTAGAGACTCAGACATGAGACCAGAAACCATAAAGCTCTTCGAAGACAACAGCTCTTAGGAAAGACATTCCATGACATCAGTTGTAGAGAAGACTTTGGGGACTCAACTCCAGCATCAAGGGAAGCAAAAACAAAAATAAATAATTGGGACTACATCAAAGTAAAAAGTTTCTTCACAAAGAAAGGAAGCATCACCAAAACAAAAAGAGAACTTACTAACTGGGGGAAGATATTTGCGATCCATGCTTCTGACAAGGGCTCATATCCAAAATACACAAAAAACTCATACAGCTCAATAACAGAAAAACAGGCAATCCAATCAAAAAATGGGAAGAAGAATTGGAGAGAGATTTTTTCCAAAGAGGATATACACATGACCAACAGGAGCATGAAAATATCTTCCTATTCACTGATTATCAGTGAAATACAAATCTAAACAGTGAGAAGTCACCTTACACCTAAGTAATTGAGTATTATCCATAAATCTAGAAGCAACAAATGTTGGCAAGGATGTGGAGAAAAAGGAATACTTTTATTATTAGCGGGAGTGCAAACTGGTATAATCCCTATGGAAAGCAATATGGAGATTCCTCAAAAAGTTGAAGATGGAAATCCCATATGATCCCACATTCCTGTTTGTGGGTATTTATCCAAAAGATACAAAAGCACTCATTTACAGAGATTTATGCGCCCCCATGTTCACTGCAGCCCCATTGACAAGAGCTAAGAACTGGAAACTACCTAAGTGCCCAACGTCAGATGAATGGATCAAGATATGGTACATATACAGAGTGGAATACTACACAGCCCTTAAAAGAGATGAAATCCTGTCATTTGAATCAATATGGCTAGATCTAGAGGGGATTGTGCTAAATTAAGTCATTAAAAAAAGATACCAGATACAAACAGGTGTGAAAAGAGGTCATGTCACCTTTTCTTACTGCACCTCCATTTGGGGCTGGACGCTGTCTAGGTATTGAGACTGAGGGGCAAGTACATGGGGCCCAGAGGAGTTCCCCACTGGCCCTGTCTTTCTGCCTCTCAGTTGTTACAAAGAAGGTGTGAGTTAAAACTCTTAAGTGTTTGGAAAGGCACATGAAACAGAGAGGAAATTCCATCTTAGAGAGAAGACCTCATAGGTGGCATGTGACCAGACAAAGGAACAGATGAAACAAACCAACCCTTGGATACTTACAATAGTACTGAGGTTACCAGTAGGGAATGGGACAGAGTCGGGGGACAAGTGATGGCAGGGCTCACTGGACAGTGGTGAAGAACTTGGTGATTTGGCAGAGGACAGGATGTGTTGACATATATCTGAGGAACAGGGAAGCTGCACCTATGGGGAACTTACATGTATGATTTTATTTTAAGTTGTAAAACAAAGTTATTGCAATAAAATACTCAGAAGAAAATGGCCCCAAGAAGTAGTGACTATATGGTTAAATATAAAATACTCTTATTACTCAAATCTCTTTGAAAAATAATTGTTTAAAACAAAAGTAATGTGCTTTATGGCGTTTCTATCATGTAGAAGTAAAATACGTGATAAAAGTAGCATATCCTTTTGTGAGGTTCTGATATATAAAGTGATATAACATTGCTTGCAGGTAGACTAATAAGTTAAAGATGGATACTATTAACTCTAAAGCAACCACCAAATAGACAGCAGTTAGAGTTAATAAGCCACCAGAGAATGTAAAAACTGTTCACTTGAATAGCAGGCAGAAAAATAGGGGAAAGAAAAGAAAACACAGGTGGGACCAATAAAAACAAACAGAACATTATTAACGATGGCAGTGACAGTGATAGCGGTGATCAGCGTTAAGTGTAAGTGGTCTGAACACCCGGTGGATACAGGTTAATCAGCCGCTTTCAGCCAGCACAGTCCTCACACATCCCAAGGGCCCAGATTTATATCCTGGGCCCTGAGGAATAAGCAGGATGAACAGCTAAATGAAATAAATGAAAGTGTTTCCATCTTCCCTTCCTGCCTGCCTACCCGCCTTCATTCCTGCTGCACCTTAACTCGAGAGGTTCCGATGTCCACGTCACCAACACAGCGACCTGCAGCGAAGTGCAAGCAGCGTGGGAAAAAGCACTGAGCGCTTGGGGGTCTGATGGCTCCACAGGATAAGTGACAGAAGACATCAGACAGGGTAGGAAGAACTGAGAGGGTCTTGCCAGAAAGACCTCGGGCACTGCAACTCGGACACAACGTCACCTCCCAGGACCTGACGGGCTTTCTCCCATTGTGGGTACCCAGCTCCTGGGACCTGCCACCCAGAGGGGAGCGCATATACCCTGAGCGGAAAGCAGGCTTTCCTTTGGAGAACAGTAGAGTTTGGGGGACCAAGAGCGCAGGACAGTGAACAGGGAAGCCCTAGCTGATGCATTTTCACTTGTTGAAACGAAAGCTTGGGCAGGGGAAATAAGTATCCTAATGCCAAGAGAAGTACTGCCCAGGGGATTATATTTGAATTATAAGCAAATTGACAAGGTTACAAGATACAAGAAGTAATTCATCAGTTTTTACCATTTGAAACTGATTAATTCCCTTCCACAGACTGATTTTCTAGCATGTATTGCCAAATCTTGCTATTCATGTTAAATAAGTTCAATTTGCCTCTTGATTTTTCCCACCACGATTAAATTCCATTAGTCATCATTTTATCCACAAATATTCACACAGATCTCAGTCTGCACTGCCTGATTCAGTAGTTACTAGCTGTATGAATAAAAATTCAATGAAATTTGAAATTCAGTTCTTCAGTCACTCTAGGTAAGTTTCAAGTGCTTCATAACTGTAGTAGCTGTTATATTAGACTGCCCCGATAAAGAACACTTCTGTCATCAAATAAAGGGCTGTAGTCTAGAATTTCTTATGTGACAGTTGTTTTGTCTACAGAAAGGAAAACCAAGGATTGCTACAGATTCACTTGGATGAGTTGGCCGTTCTGGTAAGCTAATAACAGCTCTGATGTGTCAGTAGAAATTCTAGTTAACTCTTCACAGGACAGTCATGTAATTCTTCCTCCTCAAAGGTACGGGCCTCCAGAGCCGGGTACACAAGCTAAGTCATTGAGAAATAAGAAAATGCATTTATATTTCACGTTTTTCTTTTCCCTGTTTAAATTCATAGTTGCATGTCAGTGTTTTAATTGTGTTATATATGTAAATAAAGAAACCGCTTCTCCAGGGCCCCGCTGAGCCACCCAACAGCTCCATGATCACCAACTAGCAGGCGCCATGCTCTTAACTGCATTCAAACTCCAGAGGATGTGATTGGATAGGCGAGGGGGTCCTGTCTAGAATCCAGCAGTGGAGCAGAGCTCTTGACTTAGGACAGTTCATAAGCCCCTTGCCAGCCTGAAGTTAATGCACTCCCCTGAAACAGCCACACGCGGTAGGTGTCGTTGTGATGACAGTGTTGGAGTCAGAGAGCGAAGCACAGAACCCACGATGAAGGAAGCTGCACGGGAGGCGGTGCCCAGGTGCGCTGAGCCTCCTCTTAAGAGAATCGTGTGCACTGCCTCCCCATTTCCATTTCCCAGCCAGTGCGTTTATCAAAAAGAATTATGACTCTTCTAGAGAGGAAGACTTAACTGCCTTCGCACTCTGTGCTCGCCGATGAGTTACAGACACTGCATAGTCCCCCCACGAGGTGCTCCTGTCTTAGTCTCCAGAAAATGTGGCTGTTACCTATGCGACAAAAAGGACCTTAGAGATGTGATGAAGTTAAGACCATGGATGGGGTAGGCGCAGTGCAGTCCCACGGTCTTTGTAAAAGGGGTGCACTGTGAAGAGTCAGAAATGGAGAGGTGACCACAAAACCCAAGATTGGAGTGACGTGCTCTGATGGTGGAGGAAGGGACTGTGAGCAAGGAAGTCAGGTAGCCCTCATCCTGAAGCAGGCCGGGAAAGAGCAACTTTCCTGGAGCCTCCAGAAGGGTTGCAGCCCTGCTGACTTTGATTTTAGATTTCCCACCTCCAAAACCGTAAGAAACTTCCGTTGTGGTGTTTTAAGCCACAAAACTAGTGATCATTTGTTCAAGCCGTAGTAGAAAACCAATGCACATTGATGCTCACATTTTATTCAGTACTTCTAACATGACAACACAGGGTTCTAGATTCTTAAACCTGTTCACTACCAGAAAGTTGTTGAAGAGTCGGATCAGTGGTGCTTTACATTCAGGGTCACCTCCGAAAGAAGTTGCGATGATTTTTGGCTGCCAGTTAAATAACAGGAGTTTATTCAGTAACTGAAAAGTGCAAAACTTGGGCCACCTTTGTGTCTCTGGCTTCCTGTCTCTGTGAAGCCCGTAGATCTGTTCTGTTCCCATGGTCGGCAGCATCCTCGGACTCCCCTCTCAGGGGGACTAGTGGGGACAGCTGGAGCTCTGTGCTCTGTACTACTCTGGATTAAAGTGACTAGGGAAGTTCCATGGATTGATTCATTTAGGGCCACCTGTACAGGAATTGAGCTCATGTTACTCAGCTTACTTGGCTCCTTTATTCAGTAGGAAAGAGGGCATTGTGGTTCCGTTGGAAAATATGGGTGCTATTTGGAAGGGGAAATTATATTGATACATAAAAGTCTTTTACAACCAAGGAAAGCTAAATTGTAACACCTTAAAATAATAGCTTAACATGGTAATTTGTATAATGCTTTTTAATAATAAAATTTCTCATTTTCATTTATTATATCACCAAAGTTTCTGAGCGTGTCTATACAATATCCAAAGCCCTTTGAGAAAACATCTAGAAGTTTCGTTTTCAGGTGTCTATCTTTCCCCTTACTCCTTGGCGATATTATTACATACCTGTTTTGTGACCTACTTAACTGACCTTTTGGGGGGGTGGTCTTCCTCTCATTGGAATCTTCAGATTTTAGATAATATCGTTTCCTGACAGTTCCTGGCTAATGTTTTATATTAAGTAATAGAAAAGTATATTAAGTATTTATATTAAGTCATGGGCATAGTGACTTGATCACACTCATTTTTAATGTCTTTCCATAAACAAGTGTTACGTCTGCTTTTTTCGCAGAATGGAAACAGACTGCAATCACATGGAGCTGAGCGATATGTCAGGATTCGAAGAAGAATCGGAGCTGAACGGTTTTGAAGGACCTGATATGAAAGACATGAGGCTGGAAGCTGAAGCCGTGGTAAATGACGTCCTTTTTGCTGTCAACAACATGTTTGTTTCCAAAACCCTGCGCTGTGCAGATGACGTGGCTTACATCAACGTGGAGACCAGAGAGACCAGCAGGTACTGCCTGGAGCTGACCGAAGCCGGACTTCGGGTAGGTCTCCTTTCTCGGAAAAGTAATGGCCATTTTATCAAAAGGGGGTCATTGGGAAGGGGGGGGAAGGGCATGAAAGGAGAAATTCAACCCTCAGTAGCTTCTGAGGTTTTTTTAAGGAACATTTTTTTCCTGAGAAATTTTATTCAGTCACCTTTAAAGAAGTGAATTTTTCACAAGAAAAAATATTTGATTTATGTAGTGTTATTTTGTTTTCATAATTCTCCCCCCAGTTTAACTTCTCCATAGTTAAATGTCCACCAAACTACTCATTCTCTGCACTGGAGGAGTTTTCTAACAGTTATGTTGAGAGGATCTTTTTCCACTTCTTATAAATGTCTCTTTTACTAAAACAACAGCATCTCTGCTGCTGGCACAGATATGTCATAAAACACACCACCTCCACGTTTCCAAAAGTGGTTATTACATGTCTCTCTCTTTCAAAAATAAACAAGCACAAAGCTGCGGACAGGTATGAAGGTGAGCAGAGGCAGGCAAGCAGGAAGAGAGAGGAGAAAGAAGCATTTCTTTATTTTGTTTTATTGTTCATCTTCGTTGTTTCCTCCAGCCCTGGGTCGTGAACCCAGGACCTTGGGATGTGCGTGGACTGCACCCAGCACCTGCTCCACCAGGGCACACCGACTACCTCTTTATTACTGTGAGCTTTTCTGAACAGAGTGCCCTCTCTTGATCCTTGAAACCAGAACCCTGAATTTAGAATAATAGAAAGCACGACCTGAGAGCAACTGTTCATTTAAAAAATAAAACTATTTATGAAATTTTTGACCTGCTAAACAGAGAAATACTAAAAATTCCAAATTTTAGTTTTAGCTTCCCTAATTTTCCATCTTGATCAAAGATGTCTTGACTTCTTTGTTTCATTATCCATTAAGAGTAAGCCCCTCAGAAATGCACAGCATCATCAGTAGAGGCATGCACAGGTAGAACGTCTAAATCCCTCCAGTGAGCACCTGACATCTCTCTCATGACATTCACTTTGCTTAGGCGATCTAGGAATCCTGTGCTCTGCATGTTCCTTGATAGAGAATCACTCCCGGTGAAGCCGGTGACTGGGACAGCATCTTCACTGCTCTCAGTTCCCTCATCACCGAGGGATAGAGCTGCGCTTGGAGAGTAACACCTGATTTTTGTGCACTCATTCCTAAGTTCCCTAAGGTTGTACTAGAAGCTTGTGGTCTGTCCAAGTGGCTCTTAAATAGAAATAGGCAAATCTAAGGCACCGACCGTTGACCCAGGTAAATTACTTCTGTCTTACATGGATTAATTCTGAGCTGGCAGTGGTGATGACGGAAGAGTTCTGATCAGAGCCAGAAGTCTGCAGTGTGAATTTTAATGACTTTGGGGGAGTCGTTCATCCTCTCTGAGTTTCTGCTTCTCTGTAACCTGGAGACTGAAAGTGTTAGAAAGGGTTTGGGGGGATGATTCGATGAAGAGAGCATGCAGGCAGATCTAGAGCCACCGTGAGACCTGACATGTGGGGCACACGTACTTGTGTCCTTGTGCAAAATCTGACTCAGTTAGCTGAGCAGTTACCCTGTGTCAGGAGCTGGCCATCAGACCATGAGTAAGGCATGAGACAGGACCCCTGTCCAGCAGAAAACCCAGTGGAGAAGGAACAAGAGGCGCACACAACTGTGCTCACTGGGTAGAGAGTGCTACCGCGAGCAGGGCTCAGCGAGGAGGGGCTCAGCTTCCTCGCACGTTGCCTCTCTTTCATTTACCACGATGCTGCTGCTGTTTCCACTCTACACTGTTGTCTTCTGTAGTTTGCACAAATTTCATAAAAATTTGGATTTTTTACTTTATTCAAGCTAACAAAAGCTAAATTCATTTTGCCCAGTATTGTGCCGGTGAATCATACTTTCTAATCTTGGTGGAAAGAGAAGCTTTAAGCTACATTTAAAGAGGAAAAATCACACAGGATACTATTTCCTTTTACTTCGCTGTTAAGCGTGCATTTCCATGTCACCTGATTAGATGAAAATGACCTTCCAGGTAACTAAATAAAGCAGGATTAAACCTATAAACAGCCCTGGCGGAGTAGCAGTTAGGTCAGCCACCTCCAGAGGAGTGTAATTCAGCTGCATCCCAAGGACCTGGGTTCATATCCTTGGTCCAGGTGAAACGACCACTGTGAACAACTGCATAAAAATAAAATAAATGCTTCTCCCTCGTCTCTGCTCCTGCCTGCCTATTCGCCTTCATTCCCACCTGCACCTTTCCTTTACCAGAAAAAAAAAATGCACCCTGGTACAGTAGGGGGTTCAGTCCACTGCCTCTGGCCAAGTGCAGTCCACATACCTCCCAAGGACCCTAGTTCAGTTCACATCCCAGGGCCAGGGGGATCAACCAAGATGAACAACTAACTGAAAATAAAGTGCTTCCTCTGTCTTCCCACCTGACTGCCTGCTCACCTTCATTCCTGCCTGTACCTTCCTTAAAAAAATAAAAAACAAACACTATAGACAATTTCTAGATAAAAAAGTTCAAAACAAATAATAATTCAAACATGGTCTAATTGCTTGTTCATGACATGTATCACCTTTATGTAATGATCCTTAGATATATGTGGAATTACATGGAAGCATGTTTTTAAGATTATGAAAGTGAAAGTATCTTTATGTACCTTTTTTATTCTTTCTCTCACATTCCCTTTAGGATCAACAGTATGTAAAGAAACCTTTTAAATTTTGAGAAACCTATAAAGATAGCATTTTGCTGGTGGTGTTCCTCTATGCTGTCGGGGATAGCGCAGGGTCAAAGGAAAAGCTCCCCCGTTTCTTTGAGGTTCACAGACTGGACAAATGAACAGATGAGCATTAGACATGATTAGTAAGAGAAAAAAGCCCAAATTTATTAACACACATATGGAGACTGTACATGGCAGTCAATTTTGTGGTAGCTGGGGAGGACCCATGATTTTTTTCCTGAGCTGAGGCCTGGAAAGGGGGCCTGGGGTGCTCTTGGGAATGGAAGGGCTTACTAGTGGCTAGGAGGTAGTTTTCTGAGATGGAACTGTTTACAGAAAAACTGTCTTTGGATTAAGATTTTCCCAAACTACGTTCCTTAAGAAAATAGGGAGCAAAGACCATTTCTGGGTTAGGAGACGGGTGGAGGCCCAGCGGGCAGCAGACGGCTTCTTTGATGAGGGCAAGGGCTAAAGCTTTAGAAGGACAGGAGCTTCTTTGTCCATGGGGCTGTCCTCCCCTGTCCTGGGCTCTTCGTGTCAGACCAGGGCATGTACAAGGGACCAATCCTGAAGAGGCTTGGGTGTTCTGCTTTAGCCCTTTCGATGCTATAAATTGCTTGTACATTAAAGGTTATATTAAAAATATGTATATTCCAGCTATTGATTGAGAAATGGTGTCATTGGAGATGACCCACATACACATTGATTGCTGCTTTCTGTACCAAGAGGAAATCTCATTTAATTTCCGGTTCTATCTCCCTTGTAGGTGGTAGGCTATGCTTTTGACCAGGTGGATGACCATTTGCAGACTCCCTACCATGAAACAGTCTACTCCTTGTTGGATACACTCAGCCCTGCCTACCGGGAAGCGTTTGGAAACGCGCTCCTTCAAAGACTGGAAGCTTTGCAAAGGGACGAACAGTCATGACCGTGTTCTTTCCCTTTCAGGGGGGCTGCTGCTGGTTCAAATGCTGACAAAAGGCTTGAAATTCTTGCATCTGGTCATAGTAGAAAACACATCTTTGCTTTTGTGTCAGTAGCATTTGCTTCAAATTGTAGGCCTTTGACTCTGATCACTATTCTGACTACCGAAGCTCTTTTTGTTTCTGATTCATGAAGGGAATCCTGCTGTGATGCCAATTTTCAATTTCTTCATGTAGTATCTCTGTATTTCAAAACCCAATCAGTATTTCATTGCTATCACAGGGCTTTAATGCTGCCAGCACTCACTTATCCACGCAGGAAATTCTAGATTTGCACAGTAATGGAAGAGTTAAAATGACCTAACTTCAAACTTTAATTCAGCTTGCTAAATCAGGGGTTTCCTACTCGCTTGAACTGATTTTGCTACTAGCCTTATTGGAAACAAATGATCAACTAATTTCCCCTACACAAATTTGAAATTCCCTGCTTCACTCCTCTACTCATATTACTATTGTGGTCTGATAAAAATGAATGAGTTCTATGACTTAACTAGTATTAAAAAGAGAAAGGGGAGCTGAGATAGTTCTGTGTCCTTGTTTGCAACAGCCAGCCAATTAGGAGGATAAACCGGTAGCCAATGAATGTAATAATTACTTGTTTCCAAGATATTTAAGCACATAAGCCAACACAGGAACGGGTTCCATTCTTTTTTTTTAACAAAAAGCATCTTCGATGTGTGTGATTTAAAGGAAAGATGATTCTGATTTCCTAGAAAATGCTATTTTGGCCTGTGTTGATTCGGATTCTGAATGTTTGTTTACATAGTGTACAGTATATATTCAAAAAGTATTTTTGCTTCAACGTTTACTTTCTATGATGTAGTGCTTTGGTATTCCCACAGTCCCCTCCATCCCCCGACAGATGTACAGTGTTCTGTCTCAGTGCTGATCTGCAGTGTAATATGAGTGCATTGTATGGGTTTGAAACCAAAGGATGAAGGAAGCATTCAGAGACTTCATGTTTGACATAGGGAGACACTCTTATATTTTCTTACAGGTTGAAGATTTATAAACTGAATAAACTAAACCATGCTGCTCCATGTTTTCGAGCACCCACTGAATCATCAGGATCGAGGAGTGATTTTTTACTAGTGGTCTAAAGCAGCAGCTATACACGTGTTCAACTAAAACTCTGCATCTGGACTTCACTTCATAACTTTGCAGATTTTTTTTATCATTCTTAAATATTAGCTACTTTTAGGTTCTGAAGATCATGTAAACGAGAGCAAATTAATGTTCAGTTCGAGTCACTTATTCATCATCAAACATCATTGGAACGCTTTTAATTATGTTGAAAAATGCACGTTCATCTCAGCTTTATTTTCAGATGCTTAACTAGGCCATGAAGTCTTAACTTCAGGTTGAACTTTCTCACGCTTAATCTCAGGCTAAATGTAAAGGATATTTGTAAAGTTTGAATAAAATTCTGTTTACTCATTTTGAGTTAAGAAGAAGAGTGTTAAAAATTGAAGTTGTTTTGTGATAAACGATTGCTTCCACAACTTCCGTTTCCATTTTTCAATTCCATTTTATCACATTTTGATGTGAAATGAATTGTTCTTTTGACTACAATGAAAGAACAGAGGAGCTCTTAGTAAAACTGTACAGATATTAAAACCTCCATTTTACAAGACAGTTAAAGAATTTAACCTGATAAATTTGGGGGGTGGGGGGACTTACAACTAACTTACAAATCAATAAGAAAAAAATGAAAACAGTAGGCAAATAATATGATCCAACAATTCAGAAAACAAAAAATACACACACAAATGTCCACTAGCCAGACAACCACTGGAAAGTTACTCAGCTCGACCAGTAATTCAAGAAAGGAGGTTTAGCTATTGTTGGGCCATTTCATCTAATATCTGAAAAAATAATGGTAATAAAGCCTTTGCAAAGTTTCTCACTTTTATACTGGTAGTAGCCTAGCAATCTAGCATGAGGAAATGATTCAGCAAAAGATACTCTATTCCATAATGAAAAATTGGAAAGACTCCAAAAAGTGGCTAAGCTGTGCCAGTCTTTTGATGGAAAAATATGCAGCCATTAGAATTGTGAGGGGGGAAAAATGACAATTGGGGAAAAAAATTATACTAGGTGAAGAAATTGATATAAAACAATCTATTTTGAAAAAGCAGCTTGGTGCTCCCTGGTTGGAGTAGTGGTTGGGTCAGTCACCTCCAAAGAAGCACAGGTCACATACCTCTGGGTTCAAGTCCCAGGTCCAGGCTTGGGGGGAAACAACCAGTGTGAACAACTAAATGAAAATAAAAGCTGCTTCCTCACTCTCAAAAAAAAAAAAAAAAAAAAATGTGTAACAGAAGGAAAAACGAAATAAAATGTTAGTCACGACTAGTTGGTAAGATAGATAATCGAATTCCCTTTATACTTTGTTCACATTTTCAGCACTAGCCTGTATGTACTCATTGGAGAGAAAATGCAACAGATGGGGGTTTAAACTAGCTGAAGGCTATTTCTAGCAAAAGCAACCAGTTGTGCCAAGTTGCACCAGCTCGCAGGGTCCTTAAGGAGGCAGTCTGCACACCTCGCTTCCCACGATGACAGTGCTGCACCTGTCGTGCAGGTCCGCAGTCAAGCTGGTGTCTGCACAGCCAGTCCACAGCTAACAGCGCACTGCTGTGAATGTCTTCATTGCACGCCATGCTGCTCCCCGCTGTTCAGACACACGTGCGGTTGGGTTGTTAGGGGAACAGGGTCACAGACTCATACACACCACGCTGACTTCAGAACTCTGCCTTCACCCCTTTATTTTGTGGATGACGTAGCTGAGGCGGACAGATTGAAGGACCTGCTCATTAACCTGCCATGAGCTGCAGAGGGGGTCAGACGATCAGCGATCCCCAAAGCAGGTGTCATTAAAGCTGTCACCCAATCTTCGTGGGAACAATGAAGACTCATTTTGAGAGCAACAAGGAATGATGTGAAAGAAGGATTATTTGGTAAAGCAGAAATAATAGAATCTCCTAACCTCCCAATGCGGTGAAGAGGAAATTCTCTGAAAACCATCCCCTGGAGTCACGGTGCTAGTTCATTGACTTGTGAACCTGTGACCAGTAGTGTGAACAATGAAAGTGAAACAAGGGTGAGTCTGCTTTTATAGCAGCCAGGCCCATTGCATACCTTTCAAAGCACTTACCTGCTTAGCTGCATACCAAGAGTGAATGCAGGGATACAGGCCCCAAATCTGGAGATGAGGAATCCCGTGGATGCAGGAATATTTTCACTAGTAGCTACTTGAACAATGATCAAGTATATTTACTCTACGTTGGCCATTAGTCGGCCATGATTTTTTTTTTTTTTAGGAAAGGTGCAGGCAGACAGGGAGAGAAGGAAGAGGCATCTTCACATTTAGTTGTTCACACTGGTTGTCCCTCCCTCCTCCCCCCCCGCCCCCCCCGCCCCAGAACTGGAGCCCAAGGGTATGCAGTTGACCTAACCACTGCTCCACCAGGGTGCATCGACAGCACTTTCTTGCTGATAATGAAAGAATTTTGTTATATGAGTAAGCAGTTCCCAAATTGAGTGCAGATTTTCAAACAGGTAAATATTTTGTCATAACAAAGTTTTAATTATATATATATATATATATATATATATATATATATATATATATATATAAAAGGGGTGTGGGGTGTGCCCTGGTGGAGCAAGCAGTTAAGATCACCTCTGAAACAGAAAGCCACATACACCTGGGTTTGCGTCCTGTTCTGGGAAAGCAACCACTGTGAACAACTAAATAAAAAAATAAAAGATGATTCCTCCTCTCTCTTCCTGCCTGCCTGCTCACCTTCATTCCTACCTGCACCTTTCCTTTAAAAATGAAAAAACAAATTTTTAAAAGGACATGAGGAGGCTGCTGTTTGTGCCTTAGACCTGCAGGGAAAAAAAAAGGCACTTTCACCTTTAGAGACCACTTCAGAAAATTTTTTCATATATGTCTTATTTTATCTAAGTCGACCTATAGACCGGTGGTTTCCACCTGTTTTCCAGGCAGTTTGAAAGCTTGGCGAAGACTAAAGGATTGGTCCCTGCCTCCCACAAGGGGCTATAGAGTTGGAACTCAAGCCACATTTCCTCAGTGTCCAGCATCTCTCAGCTGTTTAGTCACTTCTACTTTTTGAGTAATCAATATTAAAAAATAAAAAATAAAAAAACAGAAAAAATTCCATGTGTCCGATATCTCCATTTAACAAATTAATATTTTAAATAAAGTGTCAATAGACTCAGGCTATTATTCCGACTGGACGCCTCCATAGTCCACCCTGGCTCCTGAGGTCCTGTGATAAGACAGGTTGAATGGCACCTTCTCTCATTTGTCCGTTCCCGTCGGCCAGCATGTCGAACCAGAACCTCCCCTGGGAAAGTCAAAGGCTGACTTCCAGCCCTTTGTGACTGTGAGCGGCCCTCCCGCCGAGGCCGTGGAGCAGCCCCACGCCTGACTGCTCCCAGGCCAGCCAGTGCGCCCGGCAGCACCTGCACGGTGGGCACCTGCACGGTGGGCCCACGCGGCGTCCTGGGGTGTGCTGGACGGGAAGCCGCATGGCAGCAGCTCTCCGCGGTGAAGGATGGTAAGACGGCCAAAGTCCCCCACCAGGGAACGTGCATTGACACCGACATGTCAGGCAAGGCCTAGGCGGCTACCTTTCCACCAGATTCAAAACTACGTTCGGGCCTCCCAGCCCCCTGGGGTCCGAATGACAGATGAAAAGGAGCGGCGGTTGCAGCGAGCCACGGCCCGGGCGGGCTCGGAGAGGACGCGGCGCCCGGCACCGCGCAGGGCGGACGAGGCGCTCGGCCCGGAAGACCCGACGGAGCGCGGAAGCCGAGGCCCCGCCCCCGGCCGGGACGCCCCGCCCAGCGCCCTAGGCCCCGCCCCAACGAGCGCACCGCCTCCGGCCGGGCCCCCTTCCTAGCAACAAAAGGACGCTTTCTCCTTAGCAACCAGCGTGGCTCCCACCATGACTGAAGAAGAGGGAGTTGCTCCCCGGGTGGAGAAAGTTATCCGGATCCAGAGGGTGTTTATAAACCTGCTGGACTCCTACAGCAGCAAAAACATCGGGAAGGTGAGCAGCAGCGGCTCAGAGCTGGGACCCCGGTCCCGCCCAAGCCCCGAACCCAACCAGGCCCTGTGCCACCAACGGTCAGGGCCTCCCGAATGGAGGGTCCCGCCGCCGGGGCTCGGTCAGTGCCCCCTGGGCCCAGCGGCACCAGGTTAGAGGAGCCTCCACCTGAAGCCAGGTGTTTGCAGATGACTCCAGCCCTGGGCCCTTCCTGTCAGTGAGGGACACTGAGGCTGGGGGCGGGGCGGGGGGAGGTCACCTAGCGAGCTGGGGACACGATCTGGACATAGAGCCCAACAATCCCGCCTGTTAACTCGGTTCTCTTTTCTCTCGACACCGCATCTGAAGCAGGCGACGCTTTCCTTCACCCATCCCCTCAATTGACGGTTTTCAGCGTTTATGATGTGCTGGCCTCCTTTGGGGCCCATTCAGCTACCGCACTACTTTCATCTTTAGCCCTGAAGATGGAGATATCCAAAAAGAGAACCCTGGAGCTCTCCATTGGAGAAGCTCCGTCATCAGAAGAAAACCGTGGCCTTGTCATTTCCCTGAGTAGGAGTCGTGGATCTTAATCCCGCCCTCTGGAGCTCCCCAGGCAGACTTCTGTGTCCCAGTGGTCACGCTCAGACAACGCAGGCTGCCCAGAACAGCAGGCGACAGTGGGGCATGCCGCCTGAACTCTTTCCTCTGACTCTGGCCACTAATTATTACAAACTGGTGGCCTAAAACAACAATGCATTCGCTTAAAGTTCTGAGGGCCAGAAATCCACAATCCAGGAGTCAGCAGGACCATTCCTACTGGAGTTCTGTTCCCTCCTGGCTCCTGGGGCCGCCGCAAGCCTTGTCATCCCTTGGCTGGCAGACTCCAATCTTTGCCGGTCTTCACACGGCTTTCCCCACCTAGTGTTCCTGCATCCAGAGTTCCCTTTGCTTAGAACACGCCCTTGAACTAGCAATCACCCTAACCCAGTATGATCACGTTTTAACTTGCCTTTACATCTGCAAAGACCCCATTTCCAAATGCACTCACATCCACAGCTTCCAGGTGGAAGGAATTTGGAGGGAGGACACTACCCACCCAGTGTGCCAACTGAAGTCAAAAAAAAGAAATTTAGATAAATGATGTATGTGTAAAATACTATATTTGATATAGCATGCAAATTTATAAAACATAATATAATGTGTGCATATATATACACACACACACGTATATACATATATCTACTAGAAGGGACTAAAAACATGTGATACATCTTCCACACTACCAGAAAAGGGGGAGAAAGGAGGCAAGGACACAAACAAAACTAAAATAAACAACAACCTTTTTTTTAAAGTAAAGAAACCTTCAGGCACACCCTACTGGCCTAGCAGTCTGGTACACCCAGTCTCACGTGCATCCCAGGTACTGGGTTCAAGACCCGGGGCCGGGGGAAGCAAGCAATGTAAACAACTAAATAAAAATTGTGTTTCTTCCTCCTCTCTCTTCCTGCCTACCTACTTATCTTCTTTCCTGCCTGCACCTTTTCTTTAATAAATAAACAAATAGATAGATAAAAAATTTTAATAAAAAAGGGAAACATTTGGGCATTCCCTGCTGGCTCAGGTTTTAAGCCCGCGCCTGAAGCCAGTCCACAGACAGCACAGGGGCCTGGGTTTGTGGTCTGGGCCTCAGGAAACAACTGAAAAATGAACAGCAAAATAGATAAAACACTTTTTCCTCCTCTTTCCCTTCCTCCCTGCTGCCTGCCTCGCTTTATTCCTGCCTGCTTCCTTCCTATTAAAAAAAAAAAAAAAAAAAAGAAACATTTAAAAGACAGGTGTAGTGTGAATAGGAATTTATTTGAACTTTTCAGAATGGTATGTTTTTACTCTCAAGCTATGATAAGGTCATGATTATTTACATATGTTACGACATGTTAAAGTAAAAGTATTTGTATTTATATAGAAGTACAATTATATATATATATCTATGCCTCTCTATACACATACACGATATAGATATACAAATATACGGAACACTTTAATATTGCATAAACCATCCCTAAGGATAGCTTTGGTAAAACAAGTTTCATAATTCACTGCATGGCTACTGAACTTCTAAATGGGGCAAGTCGCCAGGGAGATGTGCCCCTAAATGTAAGATGCACATGGAATCCCCAAGCCTCGGTAAGAAGAAAGAGAATATAAAATGGTCCACTCATCATTTTTATATTGATTTCATCTTGAACTGAAAATATTTTGGAGATACTGGGTTAAATACAACATTACTTAAGTTGACTTCACCTTTCCTAGTTCTTTGGGTTAACATGCCTGCTGGTAGATTTGCACGACCGAAGTGGATGCCACCGCGTTTCTAGTAGACAAGACAAACAGGCATCGCCGCGCAGCTCTGCCTGCTGCTGGCGCAGGGTCATAGCTTAAACCAGCGCTCGGCGTCTGAGCTCCTGGGTATAAAACGCGGAGTCCTAACACCCGCCTAGCTGAGTCCTGAGGGAATTCAGTCCCCTTCAATGAGAGATCGCGTCCAAAGCGCGTGTTTGCGGGGACAGCGCCCTCCCGACCCTCCCTAGTGAAGGTTCCTTTCACCAGACCGCATGCGGGACGTCCGTCCGCATTCCACCGCGGTCTTCGTGCTGGAGAAATGTCTGTTTTCTTGCAGTTTCTCGCGAACTGTGTGGCTGGGGCTTCCCTGGAAGAAATCACAGAAGAGGAGGAGGAGGAAGATGAAAGTAAGTCGTTCATGATGGAAGCCCCACCCACCAAGACGAAGGAAGGCACCTTCCAGGTGGTGGGCACGCTTTCGGACCCCCAGAGCGCGCCGCCCAGCTTTGCCGTGGAGACGTACTGTGTAAGTCAGGGGGCCCTGCCGCGCTAGAACCCGGGCGGAGTCCGCGTCCCCCAGGCCCCTACCCCTGCGGGTGCGCCCCTGCACCCATGCGGAGTGTGGGGGGCGTGGGACACGACCAGCTTGTCTCCACTTCAGAGGTTTGCCTGAGATATTCTTGGAAAGGATGGATCTAATTTGGGCTTTCAGACTCATTCTCTACTCTGTGTTTAAAACTATTTCCGCCCTGAGTTACCGCAGGACTCCAGGCCTCAGTGGGCACCATCTGTAAAGAGATCCCCTTAGGATAAACCTCCAGGTTTAGTCCCTTAGGAATAGTCGTTACGGTGCTGCCTCCATATGACAAATCCTGCACAGTCAACCCCTCTTCTCCCAGATCAGTTCCTCCTGTCACTCTGCCAGCTTTACAGACACCATTCCCTGGAGCCATCATTCCTCTTCTTTCATCCCGCCTCTATTCAAGATTCAATTCAGGATGCCATCGCCTCCAGAATGTCCTCCAGGATTCCCGCTCCCAACTTAGACTCTGAGCGCTTTTCCTTTTGCTCCTTTCACCTCTTTCACCTGACTAGATCACGACATTTTTCTCCCTCATTGCCGGGGTCTGCCTGTGGTGGGTCACACTGACTAATTCTCAGGCCCTTAAGATGGGAGACTGCCTCCTGTATTGTGTGTTCATCGACGCCTCTCCAGCACCAAGCAGGAAGTGCTCCTGAATATACATTTGTGAAATAAGTGGATGAGCCCTCTCCCATCACTTTGGGGACCTTTCTTCACCACCTCCCCTCTTTCACAACTTTCTGGGTCTTCACTCGCCACTGGCTTCTTTCTTTCCACCTGTACAGTCGTCTCTCAACATCCACGGGCGTGGGATCTAGGAGGCTCAAGTCTCATGCAAAATGCCGCCGTGTTTGCGTATAACAGGCGCACCCCCTCCTGCGTCTGTGAGTCCTGGCCGGTTTACTTAGAATACCTAAGCCAAATGCTGTGTAAATGGCTGCCACGCTGCATCGTTTAGGGGATAATGACCAGAAAACTTGTCTGTTGGTGTTCAGTACAGACGCGACATTGCGGACCGAACCACACAGAACGGGTCCCTGTTCCCCGCTAGCTGAGCCCACGACGTGGAGTGGGCAGATGCCGAGGGCTGCCTGTGCCTACGCTCAACTCTTCCCCACTGTAAAGGACGCTTAATTTGGCCTCCTGCTGCTACCCTTGCTCCTGCCGCCATGAGCTTAGAGGGACCGGCCACATTTGCAGCCCTCACTGCTGCAAAGACTTAGCTTAATTTTTAGAGTTGAACCAGGACCCAACTGGAATGTCCCCAGCGGCCCTGGGAGGGCGGGGGGGTTGTTTCTGCTGTTGAAACAAGGGGCGTATGTGTCTATATGTGTGTGTCCATGTGTGTGTGTGTCTGTGTGTGTGTGTGTGTGTGTGTGTGTGAGTGTGTGTGTGTTCAGGACAAAGGAGGGGTATCACCCCTGTTGGGAACCTGCACCCTTATCTGGTCATCTGAAGCTAGTGTGTTGGGTGTGTGTTTTCCCAAATGAACTTTTAGCCAACTATGATGGAGACTGGGACTAATTTCAAATGTGGCAGTTTCTACACGGAGACAATCCCACTCTAACCCAGACGTATGGGGACCCCACTCCCGCACACCCCACACCCTGGCCTGCCCAGTCCCAGCAGGACCGTTTTACCCAGCTTCCTGCCGCAGCACCCTGGCCTCCTAGCAGAAGCTTCTTTTTCCTGCTGCAGCCTTTCCACCCTGATGCATCTGCCTGCTCCTCTTGGTTTCTTTCCCTGGTTTCGGTTCTTCTTTCTACTTTAAATGCAGTGTTCCCCAGAACTCCCTCTTCTTCTTGACAGGTGTCCTTCCTAAATCATATTGTCTTCTGGCTTCGGCAACCCCAACCAAGCCACTGCCTTTCAAACCTGCCTCCAGCCCCATTGCCCTGCAAATCCAACCACCTCAGTTCTCACCCCGTGATGTCCTGCAGGCGCTTCCAAGTCAAATGCCCTCAAATAAAACTCTCTACTCTGCAGAACCACTCTGCCCTACTCCTGATTTTACGAAGGGCCTTGCTGTCTCTATCAGTTTGGGCTGGTTTTTGGTTGCAAGTAATAGGAAGACAGGCAATGCACACTCCTTACTGAATCAGGAAATGCATCAGCTTATGTAGGGGCAACCCAAGAAAGCACCTGCTTCAGGGCTGGCGTGATCCAGCTCCTTCACTGTCCATTCCTGCCTCTGCCCTCCCCTGGGAAATGTCTTCCTCCTCAGGCCAGCAGCAAGGCCAAACAGCTTGTGACCTCAGATTCATACACAGCAACAGGCTGGTGAAGAAAGTTTCCAGAATTTCTCAGAGAAAGGATGGACATTCCAAAAGCCCCTGCATCCCCACATCAAGCAAATCCTTGAATCTCACTGTATTAAATTGAACCCCATGCCATTGCTGACCAATCACTTACCCTTAGATAATTAAGGCCCATGAAGTTAATGCCCCACTGGCTGAGGACGTTGCCTGAACAAAACTGGGGTTCTGTTGGGACAGAGGACGAGAACCTGGGTGTTTGCTGACAACTCACAGGGTCCATCTTCCCATTCACCCACGCTCACCCCACACACAGCTGAAAGCCTGGTGTCACCAGTTCTTGGTCCCCGCTGGCCATGTCGCCCCACATCCTCTTGGTCATGAGCTCTGAAAATTCTCTAGTCTCACAACCATTTGCAGTGTTCAGCTCTCCATCGTCTCTCACTATTTATACATGAACTGGCTTCAGTGAATGTGCACTGAGCTCCCCAAGGAGGATCACAGACACAAGGCTCCAGGTCCCAGCCCAGCGGGGACTCTGCACTAAGAAGAGCAGCTCCTTGACCATGCAGCCCACAGAGCAACACGTATACACACAGCCCTGTCCACACTGAACTCTAGTGGGCTCTGTCCCCTATAGAGTCAGGCCAGTTGGGCATCAGCTCTTCCCTCCCATGTGGATCGAACCCCCTAAGCAGCACTGGCATGGACACCCTGCCACCTCCATCAGCAGAGAGGGCGGACGGCCATCCTTTAGGAGATCGGGGTCTCCTGGATGTGTTGGGACTGAGGCTGGGCCTCTGCAGCAGAGGGGGATTTGCCACGCAGATGGAAAGCGGAAGGATGCAAGCAAAGGAAGCACGTCAGGGTGTGCTTTGGGGTGGGAAGCATCAGTGCGGTGGAGCAGGGGTTGTTGAAGTCAGGGGGAAGAAGCAAGAGTGGCACACAAGGTGAGAGAGAGAGTAGAGGATGGATATCAGGCTGGTCCAGGTTGTGAAGAGTACCTCTACCTGGTTCAGCAAGCTTCATGCTATTCCCTGCATATCCCAGACTCTGCTGAGTAAGTTGGAATTCACCCAAACAAGCTCAAAGGTCAACTCTCCAATGAACCATAATCACCTATATCTCCTAGCCCACTGAATCCCAAATGTACTTCTATGATAGCATTTTCCACATTAGGGTCTGCCATGTAAGGCTGTGCAGGTTGTACACTGCACAAGCATGCAAGCTAAGGTTGAAAAGCAACCCGTTCTACTGCCTACAGAACATCCCACAGAGGGTGCCTTCCCATCATTTTTCCACCAGGATGAAGTTGTCTTTTTCTAACTTGTACGAAGTTTTCCGGCGTGCTTAGTTGAGTCCCTGTATACATTAGACTATAATTATTTGCTAAAATGTTTGTCAACAACACAGGCACATTACATACACAATACTCATCAGGACCAGCAATCACATATTACTCATTTTTGTCTTTATCCTCAGGGTCAAAAAAAGGCCCACAGATATCAGTTGGGTGAGAAAAGGTACACACCAACATGATCACTCAACATCTGGTTGGGATGGCCAGTCTCTTGAAAATGCGCCAACTTACCCTAAACTGTCTAACTCTGATTAACAAATGTATATGTTTCCCTGTGGACACTGCTCTCACATGCTTTCCAAGTCGGAATCACAGATAATGCTGCTTCTTTCTCTTGAACATGATCCTGAGCACATAACTCAGATTCCTCCCATTCCCCAAGTGTGCTTTCTTCCTTTCTTTTGCATGTTCTTCCCAAATCTAGATCAGTCCCCAGTGTACCAGAAGATTAGAGTCCTCTCTCACTATCATATGCAGGCAGGAATGAAGACAATGAGTCGGGCGGGCAGGGAGAGAAAGAAGTATTTATTTTTTATTTAGTTGTTCATCTTGGTTGCTCCCCCCAGTCCCTGGAAGGGAACCCAGGTCCTTGGGATGTATGTGGGCTGCGCCTGGTGGGCTTAACCACTAGGCCACCAGGGCGTGCCATGTCAGGCTTTTGACAAAGTAAAAATCAATGTTCGGATCAACACTTGCTGAGTGTCTTTCCTCTTCAGAGCGAAAAGTCCAGAAAAGAAGTTGGTATGATAGGTTGAATCGTATCCTCCATCGAAAAGATATATGGGAGCCCAAACTCCCAGCATCTCAGATTGTGACCTGATTTGGAGATAGGGAATATATAAGAGGAATCACAGTAATAGGAGACTTGTAGGTTAGGTCCTAATGCAATATGATCAGTGCCCTTATACAAAGGGGAAATCCATACCCAGATCCCCACACAGGGAGACCATCACATAAAGATGAAGGCGGAGAGCTGATTGATGAGTCCGCCAGCCTAAGAATGCTGGTGCCGACCAGTGCATCGGCAGAGGCAGGGGAGAGCCTGCAGCAGTGTCCCTCACAGCCCTGCCCGCCCCACACCTGGGTCTTAGACTCAGCCTCCAGAGCCCAAGACAGAAATTTCCATTGTGGAGGCTGTTTTGTTACAGCTGCCTTTTGAAACTAATACAGCTGCACGCCAAGGGACTTAGCTCTCTGGCCAGCAGACATGAGCTGGCCGAGCTGCGGAATTTAACAAGGGCCTGCAAGCCTGCCAGGGTAGTTCCTCTTCATAAGGACAGGCGTCTTGTCTACTTTTCTTTTGTTCTCCAATCACATTCTACGGGAAGAAACTAAGGATCTGAAATAATCTGCACTCATGCAACTGGTCAAGGAACTGTGGGGAGTATGGGATCCTCTGGACACGGAAATAACAAACACAAATCCCGATTTGGAGACGCAGGGCCTCTGGCGGTGACCTGACTATCACTCTTGGCGAGGGTGTCGGCATCCGAGCAGCAAGGAACAGTCAGAATCCAACGATCACCAGAGCGACTGTTGTCGAATGCAGGAACTTCACATCTTTAGCCATTAAGAAATTCTGTCGTTGCAAAATGTCCCCAAGTGTTACCTGCAATAAGGAACCTGATATCTAGAAAGGGAGCAGATGAATCCCCTTGTGAGGATGCTGAAGCAGCCCACGTGCATCACTCGTCAAACCTTCCGAGGGATTCAAGATCTAGAATTGCTCAAATAATCTTGCAGAGAGCTTGAGGTACTGTTAAACAGCTGGCTGATTTTTCTTCCAGCATGTGCTAATGCTTCCCTTCCGAGCTGGAGCTGAAAGAGCCTGCAGACCCAGTACCGAAGATCATTGGGCAATTTTGAAACCATCTTTCCCCAGCTGTTTCCTTACACTTCTTGGTTACTTGAAAACGACACACAAAAGAGAGTCAAAAGTTTAATTTTAAATGGAAATCCTTCTGCCAGGGTTTCTGTGGGGCTCTTCCAAGCAGCATGACTAATGTGGGGATTGTCATTCTGTCTAAATAGCAGGGAGCGTTGCTAGTTTCTTGTAACCCATGACTGTCAATTCTCTTTTGCAGAACATCTCCCGAGAAGACCTTCTGATGCGCCTGCTGGAGTGTGATGTTATTATTTACAACATCAGTGAACACTCCCACCAAGTGGAAGAGGCCGTCTGGGCCATCTCTGGTCAGTGAAGTGCTTTCTCTTACTCCCAGGACACTGATATGCAGTTCACTCTGCCTAGGCGTCACCCAGTGAATGCCAGGCAAACTAGAAGCAGGGTGAAACCACACGTGACTGACTTAAAACATGACATGAAGTCAGGCAAATGAATATACTTGTGAATGGTCTTAAAAGACAAACTGAGACAGATAAAAAATATTTAAGAGTTTATTGGAGAAGAATCCATCGGAATGGGACAGTGTCAGGTGAGAAGTGGCTAGGAGCACTCCCACCAGAGCCAGGGACAAGGCTTAGAGAGGGGGACGCAAAGCACAGGAGTTGGTTACTTGGCTGGGGCCTAAGCTGTTGACCTTATTTGAAAGAGCTTAGTTGATTCTTTGTGGTTGGTTGTCCCAAGACTGGATTTCCTAACTCTGGGGCATTGACCAGTTTACGTTTTCCTTTGTTTACCTAGGCTGCTAAAGTATTAGGACTGCCTCTGTCGAATGACTTCTTAGTTTCATTAACCACAGGTGCTTCCGAAGAGTGGACTCTTGTTGGTCATAAAGGGAGATGATATGTTAGCATTCAAAATTCAACCTTTACTCAGTCTATAGGCACTGCCTAAAAAGCCGGGGTTGAATGTATTGTGAAAAGGCAAAGACAAACTAAAAGCCTGTTTAGACCCACCAGAGCTAAGGCAGTTACAAGAAACGCCAATGCGAGATAGAGGGTGGCATCGGCGTGCATCAGAAAGAGTCCCAAGAAGGATGCGACTTAAAGAGAAGAGGCACTGTGCGAGATTTGATTCAATTCACCAAATGTTCCCTGAGAGCAGGGGTGGCTCGGAGGTCTTATCCAGAATGCGTGCGTGTGTTAAATGCTTTGGAAAGCATTAGGACATCTAAGGACCTCAGGTCTAATCTACCATTAGACAGGTAGCATGTTGAAACTGGTCTTTTTTAAAGGCAAGTTGCAGCAAGAATGACTGCAAGCAGGCAGGCAGGCAGGTTGTGCCCCGGCCCCAAGGATGCGAACTCAGGTCCTGGGGATCAGTGTGGACTGCGATCTTGGCCAGAAGTGGTGGATCAGACTGCTCCCCCACCAGCGCACACGTATTGGTACTTTCTGTGATTCATTTCCTCGTTAAGTCAGGAGCAACAGCGAAAGCAAGTGGCTTGTTTGAATCACTGCAGATGAGGACAGCCACCAAGACTCGTAGCCCCTCACACCTCCAATGTTTTGTTTTAGGCCAATCAGGGGTCAGCGAACTTTTTCTGTAGAGGACCAGATACTAAATGTTTTTGGTATTTCTGAGTCAACTACCCACCTTAGGACGGAGAAAGCAGCCACTGACGATACGTAGGTGGATGGACTAGGCTCCAGTAAACCTTTATTTCCAAAAGCAAGCACAACTTGGCCAAACTGTAAATAAGATCAACAGCGAAGCTAGACCTTTATTTAAGTTTAAAGATATGAGCAGACTCAGGAGTGACTCCTCCACAACCAGGGAGATGATAATCACAAAGTATTACCCGCAGGTGGCAGAACTTAGAGTCTGATTTCTCCTGTGTGACTTGGTGCCTGTATTTCGTCCAGTAAGATACAAATCAAAACACAAGAACACTGGAGCCGAGCTTGCTGAAGATGTACTTTCACATTTTGTCCCTTTGCAAATATTTGCGGATGATGTGTAATTTCACCTTCTAACAAAATTGTACCACCCAGAATCACAGAGCCAACATGTATTGTATTTTTACTTTGTGTCGGACTTCGGAACTGAATTTTTCTCTGTATTATAATTTTCTTAAACTTTTACTCTGAAATAAAACCTAGACATGTTTTAAAAATTAAAATACACAGTAGGGTTTAGAATTAGAAGCTATAATCCCCACTTATTCCTTTCTATCCCATCCATACTCTGGAAAAGGGAACTCATTTAGCTCACCTGTTCCTTTCTGTACATAAAAATTCCTGCACTGGAGCACCGGAGGGCTCAGGGCCTAGCTAGTCCCTGGGGCAAAGACCATGTGAAGTCTAAGAACCTGGGTTCCAGACCCAAGACGAGGGAAACAACCAAAAATAAATAAAAGTGCTTCATCCTCTCCTTCCTTCCTTCTTTCCTTCCTTCCTTCCTCCCTCCCTTCCTCCCTTCCTTCCTTCCTTCCTTCCTTCCTCCCCCCTTCCTTCCTTCCTTCCTTCCAAATTCTTCTTCCTCCTCTCCCTTGCTCTCTTTAAAAAATGTCTGGCACACCCTGGTGGTTTAGTGGTTAAGTGCACTGCCTTTGACCAGTGCAGACCACATACATCCTAAGGATCCAGGTTCGCAGTCGGAGGGCGGCGGTGGCTGGGGTGGGGCGGCGCACAACAAAGATGAACAACTAAATAAATGAAATGTTCTTCCTCCTCTCTCTTCCTGCCTGCCTGCTTACCTTCGTTCCTGCCTGCACCTTTCCTTTAAAAAAACAAAAATGCCCACATTGATGTCCTTTGATTGTGAATTTTAGACATTACCATTGACTTCCATCTGTGACCCTTGAGCGGTTTCACTGCCTCTCAAGAGGTGAGAAGAGGGAAGGGGGGCAGTGTGACAACCACTGTGAACAACTAAATGACAATAAAATAAAATGCTTCTTCCTCCTCTCTCCCTGCTGGACTGCTGGCCTTTGTTCTTGCCTGCGCCTTTCCTTTAAAAACAAATGGATTATTTTAAACATGTGTCATGTATTATAAAGGATGGCCCAGTTAGAAGATGGCTAAGTGTGTCAAATGTTTTTAAAATAGGCCACTCTGAAGCAGGGCAAGAAGCAAAGTTAAACTGAAGAGGTAATTTTTATTCATCAAATAAGAATAGAAACTAACATGAACATGAGGATTTGGGGATGCATATGGGGACAGTGTGTGCTTAGACTTAATTCAATAAATAACAGTGTGCTACTTCATCACAGGATCAGAAGCTGTTGGTTATTTGATTCTGGATAAGCAGCATTTTATTGTTCTGCTTGTCTATGGAATCAGCTCCTGACACTGAAAATGTAAACGACTACTGTGTCACTTAGGTCCTCTGACAATTTAGACCTCACTTTAGTTTTTGCTTTGTTTCTTCCCCTGGGAAAGTAGCCATCATGAGCAATAATTTAGTGAATTCGCAGGACGCAGGCATTCAAGGAGATTCGGTGCTTAAGTGTGCAGAGAGCCCTCCTGGGGAGTAGCAAGCCCTTTGGGCATCAGAGACCCCACTTCTAACCCCTACCGAGTGTTCATAATCTAGGGTTCCCATCTGAGCAAGGCTCACCCCCACCACCCAGAGCCCCCAGGCATAGCCTGCTTCCCCAGGTGGAGTGGGAAGGGCGGGTGGGTACTCCCCAAATCACTTCCTTCCACAGCCACTTAAGCTGATCAGGGCAGCTTTATGCAAAATTTTAAGAAGCCCTGACCTTCCGATCTGGAGTGTCTCCAGCCTTGATGGGGCCTTCTGTACTGGGGGGCCGGAGGGAGTACAGTGGGCCTTGCAACTGGGCTGCCTGGATTGGACTCTCTGCCCCTCCACTGCCCTCTCGGGAAACTGTGCCTCAGTTCCCTTATCTGTAAAGCAGAGATAATGGTAGCTGCTGTCCCCTCCTGGTAGGAATTCAGCGAGGCCCAAGGATTGTTCCAGTCCCGGTCAGCATCCCCCGTCCTGTCAGCAGCCCTCTCCGCGGTGCAAGTGCACCGCGTCAGGCCAGGAACGAAAAAGGGGTGACCGTTGAGATGGGCTCAGAGGAGATGGGCAGCTGGAGAGAAGGGGCCGAGGACAGCAAAGAGTCAGAGGTGACAGCGCCCTTCCACATTGCTCCTTAAAGAAGTGACTTCAGTCCTGCTGGCAGCTAATGGGACCCTGGCACCCTGCTCTGAATCATCCAAATAACAGCCCTCCTCTGCCTGCAGCACTGAGTGAGGAAGCCAGCCACTTTGAGAAGCGGAAGGTGTTCATCTTGCTCTCCACGGTGATGACCTGGGCGCGATCCAAACCCCTGGACCCCGTGAGTACGCTGTAGCTTTCCCCTGACAGCACGTCCTTCTTCACACCTTGTTGTCTGCATGCGGAGAGAACTGTCTGGGGGAGCTGTGTAGTCTGTGCTGAGCTCTACTCCATGATAAGCATTCAGGCCGCGTCCTGGTGGAGGAGGAGGACCTGGGTTCACTCCCACTTCCTGGGGTGGGGGATCAACCAAGATGGACAACTAAATAACAATACATGAAGTACTTCCTCCTCCTCTCTTCCTGCCTGCCTGCTTGCCTTCATTCCTGCCTGCACCTTTCCTTTAAAAAAAAAAATTCAGCAGAGCTCGTCAGCTCTAAGCACACTCTATTCTATGGGGCACCAGTTTGGTTTTTTTAAATATTCTGTTAAGAAAATGCTGCTGATTAAACCAGAGTAATGCTTACTTACCACTAGACTATTTCAGATGTGCTGAAAGAGCTATCTTTGAGCTGTCTTTAGATCTAATTTTTTTGTCATTGTCATGTACATTCTCTCACTCTGATTTTTTTTTAAGGAAAGGTGTGGGCAGGAATGAAGGTGAGTAGGCAGGCAGGTGGGAAGAGAGAGGAGAAAGCATTTTATTTTTATTGAGTTGCTCTCACTGGTTGTTTCCCTCCAGATCCAGGACTCGAACCCTGGGGTGTGTGGCCTGCGCTCCTCTGGAGGCAATTGACCCAACCACTACTCCACCAGGAAATGCCATCATGTGCATTCTTGTGCATGCAATAAAAAGAAAATATAGGTGAAACACAGGGGTCAGCGTGTCCCCAAATATCTTCAGAGTCCAGCTTGTCTGATTCATGCCCACACTATCTTTTCCCACACAGCATACCATCTGGTGGAGCTCTGAGTCATGACATTTATTTGTAGGTGCTTGCTTTCCTGTGAAGCCCCCGGTTATCACTGTGCCAGAAAATGGGGACGTGTATTCGTCCTTCCAGCATGGCCTCCTTTTTCCCAGTGTCAGGCTGCCCTTGCTCCCCTGCTCCTGTGGCCTGTGCCTGGCACTCCCTCCTCGCTCCAGCACGGAACCGAAGGGGAGTCTTTTAAAGATTTTCTGAAAGGGCAGTCTAATCAACGTGTGTGACCCCCACCTCAATCCAAAGAAAGTCAGCAGGAGCAGTTGTGTTCAGGTCACCCAGGTACCCACAGGACGACATCGATGCTTTCCCGCTGACTACCCTTGTAATCAGCCATCAGTTACAGGACACATTCCAGCTTCAGGGTGTTAAAACCTGGGCGGAAAACAAGAGGACCAGTCAGATCCATTTATAACAAGGACTTATTCAGGAGGTTTGTCCCCTGTTGTGTCAAATGCCAGGTGTTTGTTTAATTCTCTCTCCCGGGGGGCTGGGAGGGCCTTGCAGGCAGGAACCACGGGCTTCCTGTCCTGTTCTTGTAAAGTTCACCCGGATGCTGTCGCTTCAAGGAGAAGGCCAGCCGTTGCATTCATGTCACCCTTCCTTCCCTCAGGGTACCTAGTAAAGCGTCTGCTCCCTAATGGTTGGTCCCTTGTCTGCTGACCATTTCGCTGGCTTCTTGGCTGAGCGTCCCCACTCCCTCCGTGATAACTAGCTTGTACTGATTTGAGGAAACGACGGGTTCTTCACTCACATAACCATCAGGTCCAATGACGGACAAAAGGGGAAGTGGTAACCTCCATGTGAGCTGCTGAACTTACTCAGAGGTCAGCTAATTGTGTAGCGTGTATTCACTGGGTGATTACTCTGGACTCCGGGTTGAGGCGGGTTCACTTGATCTCCCCCCGGTCTGCTCCCTGCACAGCACAGTCGTTTCAGTGGCTTCAGCCTCAGTCCTCTCCGCTGCAGCCATCAGTAAATTCTGTTCATTCATCACCCCGAGCACGTTAAGTCCATCCTGTAGTCTCGACCTGAGGACTGCCTGCCAGCATGCCATGTAGCTGTGCCTGTCCTCACCGGCTCCCCTCAGGCTCCCAGGACCAGCCAGTGATCTTGTTAAACAGATTCATATCACGTAAATGCCAAAAACCTTTCAATGCCTTCTACTGCTTAGAAGCAACCCAAACTCCCCACCTGCCTAGGTAGCATGACGCCCACCCACTTTCATCCCTCACAACTCCCACGTTGGCTCCAGTCTCTTGGGCCTGTCTCCCCATTTCTCGTAGCTGCCAACAACCGGTGCACCTCAGGAGCCTCATCTGTACATTTCTTCTGCCTCTAATCAACTCCATTGAGCCTTGGGCACAAATGCCTTCGAGTGGTTATTTAACCTGGACCAATTCAATGTGATTTTAAAAGCTCCATATTGAACCCTCGATTTTAAAAATCCACCTCAGACCTCTAAATCTAAAGGAATTTGGAGGAAACTACTCTGTGCCCTGGATCTCAGTGTCTCACTTTGATTCTCCACTAAGTTTTCATTTCACCCTTTGGGTGTATCCCTCCACATGACTGCAGAGAGGGTGAGTGGTAGGGAGACTCAGTGTGACACCCAGCTCAGAGGACTGGGGGCAAATACTTTTCAACCCTGATTCCCAGGACAAACCCATCTTTCATCGTACCTGGTGAAACCAGTTTTTAGAGCCTGAGACAGAAGTTTGTATGTGGTATGTTCTTCGTAACACATGACTGATTTGAAGGGAGGGGGTGGTGTGGAAAAGGGACAACAAATCACAACTTAGATTTAAAACAAAAACGACATGCTCTGCCAGAAGTTGATGACGCAACGGACACCTTAATGATGGGAACGCATTAACAACTTGTCAGCCTCAAACAAACAGAAGATAATTACATCTTTTATTTTGTTTAGATTTAGTTTGAGAACATTTGGCATGCTACAGTGTTTTCAAGAAAGTTAAATGACTATTAAAATAGTCATTTTTAAAACATTGTATTTGAGTTGAAAGGAACATAGTTGACAGCATCTCTGAGCTTAGACGTTTGATGTATTTCTAACACATCAGGCTTGGTTGTTTTTGTTTGTTTTTACAGGAAGATTCTGAGATTCCATTTACTGAAGAGGATTATCGACGAAGAAAGAACCATCCCAATTTCCTGGACCATATAAATGCTGAAAAAATGGTTCTCAAACTTGGAAAAAATGTAAGTCTGCCGTGGGTAGAACATTTGACGGAAGGAGCGCTCTTCTGCACGGCATATAGTATTCAGCCAGGACTTCTGCATGCCCGACACACGTCCTCCCAACTTACTAAATAGCCCGTATTTCCTCTCCTGGTTCTCACACCCACAGATCCCTGAGCTTCTCTTGGGTCCCGGCCAGCTGCTGGTCCAGCCCACCAAGTTGAAAGCTGGTGTCGGGTCCCCGGGAGAGCTCGAGTCCTCACCTACCGAAGGATCTGTGGTCCAAAGACTCTCTGGGCCCACAAAAGGCAGATACCTCCGAGTTGGGATGTGGAATTGCAGAGCCACCCTTCCCATTTTGGAATCTATCCCACTTGCTCCGTACAGCTCTGAAAAATAAGTATCAACTTTCTGACCAAAAAAGAGCAGAAGGTCAGTAACTTCTGGTCACATAACTTGGATTTACTCGCAAGTTCACCAGCTCTCCGTGACCATGTCTGACTCTGTCCTTCCACGGCTGTGTGCAAACACAATTGACCCATTTCTCAGAGGTAGACGCAGAGGGAACGAGGTGACAAACGGTGGAGCCACGATTCAGGCGGAGATCCATCAGCAAACTCCTGGGGTTTTTGTTTTTCCCTGTTTCCCAAACATCATCATTTGCTAACATTTATCTTGACCCACCCGTAGACGGATCTCTAGCTGAGTTCACATAAATCGTAAGCATAGCTGACTGTAGCAGCAAAATTTACCATTTTGACAAGAAGATAAATACTTTTTTCGTCTTATATTTTATCAAAATAGATGACAGGAGTGCCCTGGTGATGAATAAGCTGTTAACAGCAAAAAATTATTCACTGCTTGCCGACTGTGTGCCAGGCACAGCGCTGAAGGCTTTGTTTACGGTATCTCATGCAATCCTTTTGTATTCTATATGTAAGCTTCAGAATTCTTTGAAGTAGATACTGTTCTTATCATCACCCTCATTTAACTTATGTAGATCCTGTATAGAATCCCAAGACCCTAAAGATTTCACTACGTTTTTCCCTTTAGCAGAAGACCCGAAATAGTGTCAGGTACTAGCAGCTCTACGGTGACACCTAGTGGTCTCAGAGGATATTACAATAGTCCCTTTAAATGTTCCCAAGCTCTGTTTTATTTTTTTATTAAAAAAAAAAAAAAAATTTTATTTTTTTAAAAAGGGGATATATATATATATACACACATATATATATAGGCAATACAATTACAGTTAATATAAACTATTGGAAGAAAACAACATGAGATTAGGAATTCTAGCCCCTTTTTCACCCATTAACACAGGATTTTTGCCAAGTCATTAAACTTGGGGAATTAAAATAAGATTAGGCTGGAAGGTCTAAGATTTCTACCAATTCCGAATCTTTACAACTCTATCACTTTATTAATTAAACTTTGAACTTTGCGCAAAATAGGAAATCCACAGTTTCTTAGATCATGAATGTCTAATTCACTGGGTGAGAACACAGGAGCCACACACACAAATAATTTAAGTGAATGCATCTAAAATGAAAGAAATCATATCATCATAACACCCTTATTTTAAAAAAACAACATAAAACATGTTTCATGCCCTGAGTGATACAAGCAAAAGTTTATTTTTTAAAGAGGAAGGAGGCAGGCAGGAAGAGAGAGGGAGAATTTATTTGCTCATTTTGGCTTTCCCCTCGACCTGATCAGGTCAGTGACTCTTTGATCAGCCTCCTGTTTCTCTCTGGGAGCTCGGGAGTCATCACTGGATCCACTGGTTAGCACACACCCATGCAGAGCTTGTGACATGCTGGGCACTGTGGCGGAGCGTCAGCCTCACAGCCCACAAAGCAGAGGTGGACTCTGCAGTCCTATGGCTGGTCCTCTGGGCTCATCTGCTGTCACCACCCTGGCAGCGATCACACTTAGTTGTGTGCCGTCTCACAAGCACACGAAGGTGGGACTTTTTCACATTTGGAGGCAAAGCGAAGTTCTGTGAACTAGATGTGTTCCCTGAATAGTTGTGACTTGCCAGACACTAACATGACTTTGATGGGGTGCTTCCACCTTTAAATGAGTCACACGGATGATATGGAGTATTTCCAAATATTGAATTTTAATACATAATCATATTGACTTGAGTGAGTGTTTTTAAATAGGCTAGAATTGTCCGTCTGTTTTGAAAAAAAAATGATTTCATTGAAATGGCTAAAATTAAATCATTGTAAACAAACAAAGAATCTCACTTAAATGAAATCATTAAATGGTCCCTGAGCACTTACCGTGCGTATGGTCCCTGGAAAAAAAAAATTTGTCAAATCGCATTGTCAATGTATGCAGTTTGTTGTCATAGATAATTTGCTCCATTAATGTCATTTTTGTGATTTTGCATCTAGAGCAAGTGAAATTGACGCACAATCCTCCTTTGTCGTACTGTCCTTGGCATCATGGCATTGCTATATTTATACAATTCACTGGGAACAAAGTTTTCTGTTCTCTGGAATTGGAATGAAATTGGGCATATCCTTAAATATTTTGATAAAACTTACCTGCAAAACTATCTTGCATTGTGTGAAAGTGGTGGTGGCAGGGTGAAAGGGCAAGAAATTAGCCCCATAGGCTGTTTGAAATTAATTGCCATAGAGTTGTCTCTAAGTCTTTCTCATGGTTTTAAATCTCTTCCATATGTGTGGGCCAGTCCCCTTTGCTAGGCTGACCATACATACTGTTTCGAATGGGACTTTTTTTCCTCCATATTTTCCAACTATCCCATTGTTTTAATAAAAATGTCAATCGTGTCCCATTTTTAATAAACCAGGGCCGTCTTTAACATGGGGCAAAACAGGCAATTGATTTGCTCCAGGCCCAGTCTACTGAGGGGCCCAAAAGCTGCTGCCCCTTTTGCTCCAAGTTAAAGACAGCCCTGCCAGCGCTGACTGCGGTGGGCCACTGTCACTACTGCCGTCACCACCGCTTGTGAGGAAACAGCTGCACAGGAAGAGGACTCCCCTGACCCCTAGTGCACCTGTTTCTTCAAAGGGAGCAGAACACCACAGTGTGGTTAAGCTACGGGTAGCTACTGTCGAATTATCTCTGGCACTGTAGGGGTTATTGGGCATTTCTGGCACTGGGATTGTCAAAGTGGCATGTGTTTTAGGAAGGACATTTAGAGCAGGGCTGATAGGGCGCCAAATTTGGTTTTCATCTAAGGTGACAAAATTCCTTGGCAGCAACCCTGGCCATTTGCATGAAGTCCCGCTGGACCACACATCGTTCCTATGCAATTGTCAATGGACATCACATAGCACTTACTTGCCGCTGGCCTGGCTGCTCTGCTCCTGCTCGGATTGCTCTGCCTCCTCCTCTCCCCTTATTTGCCAGTGATAAGCCCATCATTTTGCCATCCCAGCATCCCTTTCAAGGAAATATGGTCAGTCTCCTTTTCAGGACTAATATTTGTGAGGGGGCATCACTGCTTTCCCACTCCTCTGCTTCCATGGGTTGTTGGGTGACCTTCCTAAGTTCACTTCTCTCGCTGCTGGCCTGTGGAAGCGCTGGCATTGCCTGACTGGCAGGTCTTGTGGGCTTGGCCTGGTCACTGGGCCCCTCCCACCTCTCTGGAGGCCCTGATGTCCACAGGGGCCTCCTGCCCTGCCTTGCCCAGGGACTGACGCCCGACAGGTGCCTCCTGCAGTGCTGCCTGTGACAGGTGGGAAAGTTTCTGGTTCTGGTGCAGGGTTAGGACGCTCACCTCCAGCAGAACCGCAAGGGTGATAAAGAAGCATTTTGAGGTCCAGCGGCCTCCTGCCTGACTTCTCACTCTTCAGAACTGCTCCGGGAACCTGTGTCTCTTCCACCTCTCGACTTCCAAGTAGACAACTGACTCGATCTTTTGATCTTGTTCAATCCTAACAGTTTTTCTGTTATTGTTATCAAAGAAGTAGCTTTTGCTATGTTAGTTCCCTATCTTTTTTTAATTCACTTATTTATCTAGCCTTATTATCTCTATTACTTCTTTCTAACTTGGGCTTAGGCTGTTTTGAGTTCGTAGTTCTTTTTAAGTTTATTAATACTCAGGCTTTTTAAAAAATATAAGCGTTTAACATCATAACTTGGCCCCAACTATAGTTTTTTTCTGCTTTCTACAAATTTTGAAGCACCAAATGGTATTTTCATTGTCATTATTCTCTAGAATTTTCTCAAATCTACTATCATTTCTTTTTTTTTTTTTGTCCTATGAATTATTGAGAGGTGTTTTAAAATTTCCAAATATCTGGATGATTCATTATCTTTTTGATTTCTAACTTAAGTGCTTTATTGTTAGAGAACAGTTACATGCCTTCAACTCTGTTGTATTTGGTGAAATGCATTGCTATATAGTATATGATCTTTTTAAAAAAATTTCATGTGGACCTGAAAACCTTTGTTTGACACATGTATGTTTATATATAACACATATACATACACACATACACATACACACACATTTATATACACATACACACATGCACAGGTTGAGTTTTTTAATGATATTTTGCAAATCTTACTAATTTGGACTCTCCTGAACCTATCACTGAGAAAGGTTACTAAAAATCTCCCACTATGAAGTCAATCAATCCTTTTATCCTTGAAATGATGCTGCATTTTTGGCGTATCCATTTCCAGGAATACTCTTGTAACCACTTCACAGTATCATACACTGCAGAAATGAAACCATGAAGCTGTGGTAATTTGGGTGCTCAGTTGGGTGGCTGGGATGTAGAGGACCTGGCTCACACCCAGGAGCAGGGGAGGATAACCAAAAACGAATAAATGTAAGTGCTCCCTCCTCCTTTCTTCCTCCCTAAAAAATGTTTCTTTCTCCTTTCCCTTCCTTCTGAAAACAGTATTTCCCTAGTAATTGCCACCAGCACAATTTTTCTAGTCAAGTCCACTAATGGTCCTAGATGGTATTAATGCTATTATTGAAGTCTTTTAGAATTTCTTCAAATAGTTCAGACAAGGGTAATGCTTGTCTGTCCCTTAATGTGAAACCTGTCTCCTCCCAACTCAGCCTGACTCAGCTCAGATGAGCTTTGCTGGGAGATAAGCTAAGTCATAGTCAGGATCTCCTTTCTCTGTGCTAGTCAGACACCTTCTTTCTCCTTTATTCTTTACTTTACTACCTGCCAGTTCTTTATCATCATCTTATATTCCTTTGTTTTCCATTTTTCTTTTTTTCATTATTTTAAATGTATTTTTATCATCTCTGTTCAATTATTTTTTGAGAGCAATGCAAGTCTAATTTTACTCATGGTGGATTATTACCGCCTACATATTGTAATTTTAGTTTGTGAGTGCATCTTTAGTAGTTTTTTATTACAAAAATATAAAGTATTTTTTGTGGCCCTGATGGAGTAGTTGTTAGGTCATTCGCCTCTGAAGGAGCTCAGACCACATACCCCTGGGTTCAAGACTCGGGTGGTGGGAGAGGGAGCAACCAATGTGAACAACTAAGTGAAAATAAAATAAAGATGTTTCTTCCTCTAAAAAAAAGTTTTTTATATAAAAGTAATATTCTTATGATATATAAAACTCCAATTAAAGGTGACCCTGTGTGTATGTACATGTATACACGTATATATGTATATGTGTATTGTATTCTTTTTTAAAGGAAGGAAGCCCCCAGGGAGGAAGGCAGGCAGCAGGCAGGAAGGAAGAGAAGAGGAAGAAGCGTTTTATTTAGCCGTACATTTCAGTCATCCCCCACACCAGCACTGGGCCAAAGACCCGGATCTTGGGCTGTATGTGTTGTAAGTGGGCTCAGGGCCCCTGAGTGTCCTGAGGCGTGGAGTCAGTCCAGAAAAATGTCCCATGACAGCACAGGGCAAGTTTATTGGGAGAAGCACAGACGGAGAGACCTCTCCGTGGGCAGTGGGCTACCCATCGCTAAGCGGAGGGAGGGTCTTCTATGGCCTGGGCGTGGAGTTTTCTGCTTATTCTGCTGGCTGGCTTGTGTCAGGGCTGCTGGGGACCATTAGGAAGATCTTTACTTTTTATCTAATTCCTGCATTCTTGTATGCTAGTTGACACTCTGCTGACATTATCATCCCTCCCCAACTGGTTCACCTTATCTTCCCAGGTTCCTTTGAACATTCTGTTACTTTTCTCTGCTGCCTTCTTTGTCCTAAGCTCTGCTTCCAGGCCTCTTCCTGGCTCCATGCTGCAGGAAGGAGTTAGCGTTAAGTGCCTTGTCTTTCTCCCTGTGTTTATTATTCCTAAGATTCCTTCCTTATTCCCTTGGCTGTCCCCAACCTGAGCCACCAGGGCACACCTCACAGATTTTAAAATAGCTTTGCTTCCAATTATCTGCATCCATTTCTTTGTAGCTCATCATCACCCCTAGGAAGCTCGCTTACCCAGCTCTTAGACAAAGTGAGCCAGTGCAAAAGCTGCCTTCCCAGAGCGCTGCCATAAAAGCCTCAGGTGTATGGATGCATCCAGCGCTTTCAGGATTCAGAGTGGTCAGAGTGAGGGGGCGTTCACACTGAGAACTCCTCTCTGCAGTTTGGGGTCAGCATCACAGTTAATGCTGTTCTCCCAGCCGTCACTCTACTACCCTGGAGTGGACCCCCGGCCCCTGTGTGGGACCCTTTACTGGGGCTTTCTCGTTGCCTCTATAAAGTGCCCCCCACCCCATAAAACCAAACAAGTAGATACATAAAGATAATTATGTGCCCTGGGCTTGTCCTTGACTAAACCCAACAGTTGCTTTAGTTTCTTGCCTGAGAGTCCCCGGATGAAGCAACTAATTTCTGTTTAAAGCTAAACCCTTTTGAAGGAACTGGAGCAGGTTAGGAGTTTTCCTGGAAGCTTGTTTTTCTAGACTGGCTTTGACAGGATTCCTGTCTCCCGCTGTCACACAGGGTAGGTCTTTGCTAGTTCACCCTTCCTGGTGTCCAACTGCAACCCTCACTGGGTCACACTCTGCATCCTCTGTGATAGGGGTGAGCTTGGACACCCCAAAGTCAGGAAAGAATTCGTGGAGAGCAGTATGGCCAGGAGCACACAGCAAGTTTATTAGAGTTAGTAGCAATGAGCTTAAGCTCCCTGCAGACTGGGAACATCACAGTAAGAAACACATCACACCGTGTGTGTGTAGGCAATACGGTGCCCTGCCGTGGGCATAACCAGTGCCTGGAGTTCTCAGGGTGACCTAGAGTAAAGGGTGGGGAGGCAGGGTGACTAGGGGATGTGTCTTCAGACCCGGGTTCTAAGGAAGGATCTTTGCCGTGAGCCTGGTCTCCACTGGGCCCCGCCTGCTCAGACATGCGCACGCTTGCTTTACAGATTTTAAGGTGTGCTGTCCCCACCTCACTCTGCCCATATGGAGTTCAACACCATGTACCCAGACCCAGCCTCGCTGCCCACCTGCCCGAAAAATACACCAGAGCATGGAATACTGATGCAAGGAAATTCGGTTTATTATCGGGAGGTGCCAAATGGGAGACCTGCCATCTCAGACCCACTTTCCCTGAGTGAAGGGCTGCAGAGATGCTCTGGGCAGAGGACAGGTGCAGGGGCGATGTGGGGGAGGGGCAGGCCCTCACAGCTGTGTGTGGCTGCAGGTAAAGCAGTAGCCGCTTTCTTTTCAAGAGTCCTCTTCCCTCAATGAGGAAAGCTGCTTCAATCCATTTCTGTAATTTTTCCAGGGTTAGTTTATCAGCAGCCAAATTATATGTTAACTAAATGTTTTCTTGCCCTCTGTTTTGGGGGAGGGTTAGGTTCGGGTCCCAATTTCTGCCCTTGTTGCAGTGTTTTCTCCCAGGTGAGATCAGAGACAGAGACCAGAGGTTAGTTTGAGAGGAGTTTATTAGCCGGTGGCTGCAAGGGGGAAAACACCAACCCAAATCAAGCAGCCCCATCACCAAATAGCGCAGGGTATTTTAACTTGGTTTTTCCAGATGTGCCTGGGTATCTGCAAGCGGTTTAACAGGCAGTTATCATAAGCGGTTTACAGAAGAGCAGAGGGTCACACCCTACATGTCTTTTGACATTTAACTTCTTCCTAGCTATGAGCAGATTAAAAGAAACTTCTCCAGCCAAGGTTTTACTGGGTGGGTCTAAGGTTTCTGTTTCACTGTGGGAGGCATTGATCATCTAGAAAGAAAGCAGGGTCTTTAGGGCTTTGTGGTTTACAGAGTAACCCAGCAAAAATCAAGTTTTTCTAGTTCCTTATTTCACCCTGTCACAGCCAGGCTCCTATATTACAAAACCAGCGACTTCCATCGGCTCTGCCTCCTTTTGTTCTTGTGATCGGACCCAGGTCCTCTGCTCCCTGCCAGCACAAGTCCAGTGCTTGGGACAAATGCGAGTGAAAGCAAAGTGGGTTTAGTACTGAGAGGCGCCCTGCTCTGTCTCACTCCACCCCGGGGCGTGGGGGCCACAGAGCTGATGTAGACAAGGTACAGGTGCAGGGGCGGTACGGGCTGCTTGCAGCCTTGCTGGCTCAGATGGTGTGGAGCGGACAGGGCGGCTGCTAGTTACCAGGCAAATTCCAGGCCTCCTGCCTCATGGAAAAGCTGGTCCAACCCACTCTGTAGTTTATCTGGAACCTGATTATATATTAAAGTCACGAATTCTTCACCTGTAGGTATAAGCCCAGTTACATGTCCTTTCCTTTATTTGGGGTCCTACAGATATCTTTTACATTCTTCAGGATGCCTCTATTCCTGAAGGGTGTCAGGGGCATTTTTTTTTTTTTTTTTTTTTTTTTTTTTTTTTTTTTGGCATTTCTAAGGGTTTGTCCTAGAGGAGAAGCTGTGGGCTTCTTAATCCACCATATTGCCTAGAGCAAAAGAGACTTCATTTTCTCAGTCGAGGTTCTGGGCCCAGCTCCAGCCTGGGGCTTGGAGGTAGGAATATTAGCACCAGGGTCTTGGGGTCTCCTGCAGGGTTCTCTGAGTCTCAGAGATTACATCAGGTCCACCGCTCCGGGAACAAGGAAAGTAGCACAGCTGGTAGAAAGTAAGTGAGGTGAATTGGCAAGGTGGCAAGGTGAGAATGGAAAGGTGGGCAGAGTGGGAGCATGCCCCTCAGGAGCACGGAGCCGGTCATGCTTGGAGGAAAAGCAGCAGGGCTGTTACTGGGCCTGAGTTTTAAGGAGTTAGTGCTTGTTCTCTGCCCTTATTCCCCCAGGGGCCTTCTGGGTGGGTTACGATTTTTGATAGGCCTGTTAGCAGTTTCTTCTCCATAATAGATAAGATTTTTGATAGGCCTATTAACAGTTTCTTCTCCACCTGTTGGAGCATTTCTGATTGGTGCCATTTGGCAACTCGCTACCCCTGTTCATTTCCCGGCGCCTGCTCTTGTGGAATTCCTACCTCTTAGGGGTTCTCTCTGAACCACAAGCAATTCTCAGACACCAGAGGGTGTCCTGATGAGGGACAGGTGAGACGGGACTGGCTGGAAAACCTGAAATTCTTCCCTAACAACCTGAACTGGGGACACCCTCCCTTGAACTCTGGCTTTCAAAAGAGCTGCGACCCCTATGTCCTTCCAAAGAGAGGTCCCTCCCCCACATATATAGGAGACTCCACTTTAACAACTCACTCTCTGGCTCCTGTGACCCCAAGCAGCATGCATCATTTCTGTTTAGTTGCCACGTGGTGTTGGGACAAGGGGTCTCCCCTCAGATTCTTTCCGTACTCGTCAGTGCCAGGTCCCCGCATTAGTCCTATAATTCAACTCAGTCCTGACACTATCTACCTGTGTGTGTGTGTGTGTGTGTGTGTGTGTGTGTGTGTGTGAGCATACACACACACACACACACACACACACTTCCAATGCCAATCATAAACCCAGTTTGTCACCTGTGCTTCTGATGAACAGGCTGTTACCTGAAGGTTCTGGTGACCCCGTCCCACCCGCTACCTTGGGTTGAATTAATTCATTCAGAACTGAGGGAAACATTTTACTTACTAGATTACAGGTTTATTATCAAAGGATATAACTCAGGACTAGCCAGATGCAAGAGATGCATAGGGCGCGATGTGGGGGGGAGTTACGGAGCGTCCGTGGCCTCTCCGAGAGCACCACTGTCCCCAAATGACCCAAACGTTCACCAATATGGACACCTTCGTTACAAATGGATGAAATTACGGGCTGTGGGAGATTGAGCTCAGTCTCTGGAGGTTGGGGTGGGGATGAAAGGTCCGACTCTAAACGGTGGTTGTCTCCTCTGGCAAACAGCCCCCACCCCTGGCTGGGTCCAGCATCATTCATTAACATGTAACAAAAGACACCTTTATCACTCTGCTCACTTAAGAAATTTCAGTGGTTTTTGGGATTTCTGCTGAAAGGTTTTTCTGGGCTCCGCGAGGAGAGAAAGTCAATTAGACAAAAAGTTGAATGACCAGGGCTTTATTGGGGTTCGCGCACCCGGGCGAGGTTCTCGGTCCGCAGAATGCGGCCGGGGAAGTCGCGCCCAACAAAGAAAAGCGCGCTCTTTAAGCAAAGGAATTTCGCGGGCTTCCTACGTCGCGACTGGGGATCGGTCCTGTGATTCCAGGTGTGGTTTCGTCAGCCTCCTTTTCCCCCGGCATGGCTGCCGGGCATGGCCGCCGTCCCGTCCCTCTGGGCCGCCATTTTGTCCTTCTGGGCCAGCCTAACATCTGCCAGACTGGGAACAAAGATTAAGTATTTACTTCTTATGGTGCATCATGATATCACACCTGGCTGCCTGTGTTACTGATACATAGTCACTGATCGATTCTGGGGTGTCAGGAAACGGCTGAAATCCTGCATCCCTCTGAGGCTCTTTACAGATGGACAAACCAATTAACTTCAGACAGGTCTAGTAGAAGAAAAGACCATATTTAATGGTATATATATGGAGGTTTTACATGGCTATAAATCCTGGGATAAACGGGACAGACCATTTATCTTGCCCGGGAAAAGGGATGTCAGGGTGTCAGAGAGAAAGGAGGGATTTTCACAGACACTGAGGGATGACTCATTTTTACTCTGAAAGTAAAGAGAAATATCTTTCATGTTTACATTCTCTGAGGGGATAAGGGACAAAGACATTAGGGGGAGGGCAGAGTCCCCCAGGGAGTGGTGATGGCTTCTCTGATTAAGGGAAACTTAAGGGTTAGTAGAACAGGTGTGCCTCTTTTGCCTCTGGGCTTGTCCTTCATTGTCCTAGGCTGAGACAAGCTTCAGGTCAGAGTCTGGAAGAGACCACTTTTGAGAGACTTAGAGTGATGTTCTAGGCCATGTAAAGCCAACAGGTGTCGGGCTTCCTCCTTGGACCTTGTCAAGGCCAATGCCAGCACTTGTCATTGCCATTAAGTCACAGGAAACAACTGCTCAGAGAAATTATTAGCCAGAGGCACAGCCTGCTTGCTTAGACTCACCATCATTTTCAGAGTTGAAACTGGGACCAATTTGATTATCACCAGGTATGGTAAGGGGGAGCTGGGGAGGTTGGACTGAGGGCTGGGGTAGCATGGGGTATTCAGGCACAGGACCTGTACGCACGCGTGTGTGTGCGGGTATGGGGCTAGAGCCCCACTTGAAGTGGGAACCTGTGGTTCAGTGGTGAAATGACAAAGATAATTCTTAGGTATTTTAGATTGATGTGACTTAGGAAGTTTATTATAGAAAGGAGAGAGAAATAAAGCCACGGCAGGAAAATAGGGTTCCTGTGGACAGAAAGAGCTGCACTGATTGCTATGAGATGACTACATTTATACTCCTCCTTTAGCCTGAGGAATGGCTATTGATAAGAAGGGAGTGCTTTAATCATCAAAGCCATCTCAACCATCAAAGCCAAGTGGTTCCTGGTCAGACAGGAAGAGGGACATTCTGAGAGAGTCTCAGTTTAGTTCTAAAGGCCTCTGATGCCAAAGGAATTCCGTGCCCTTTTGCTGTTCTGTCCTGTGGCTCACAGGGTGTACCAAAGGCTTATCCTTAAATGCACAGCAGGCTCCAGGACACGTTGTCCTATCTCTGGGTGGCAGTAGACGTGTGGCAGGGAATCCAGGGGTTAAGCACGGGTGGAATGAGGGATCCCCATTGCCTCAGACACAAGGGACAGCAGTGAACTTCCTCACTCTGTCGGTGGCCTGGGGTCCCTTCCAGAACACTTCCCTTTTAGCTCCTCTTTCTTTTCCGCCTGAAAGCCTTACCTTCCTCGTCCATCTCCCTGATTTGCTTCTTGGGCTGCTCCTGCTGTCCTCTCCCCAAACTTTCCCACCAGAAGCAGAGTCCTGAATGCCAGCTTTAGCCAGTTAGGTCCCAGTGCCTTTTTCTACTCTGTGATCTCTGCCCAGGGTAATCCATGAGGGGAGAGGTCCAGCACACATGGTACCAAAGCTGCTGTTTTCTCCTTAACTATTTTATCAGGAAAGGTGAGTAAACACAGCATCTGTAATTTTATCCCCCACACCCATTTAAAATCTCTGACCTATGAGATTTTCCCTGTTCTGTACCCTCCCTCTCCCCACCCCTCCATCTCCAGCCTTGACAGCTACCTCACTTCTTCCTGGAAATCTACCCCAGGCCATGTGGATGGGGCAGTGGCAGCCCAGTCTCAAGCACAAGGCTCTTCACCTCCTCCAGGAATCTTCTGTGGTCACCTTACCTAATTCAGTGAGGAAGCGCCAGGTCACTAAATCACCTGTGTCACCGGACTTATTCACTGGTGCAGAGGCAGAGGACGTGGGTCAATGACAGTAGAGTAGCCCTTCCGCGAAAACCTCACTTAGCTATCTCCATTCTCATACCAGAGCTGCGCTCTTCTCCTCTGCCTCCGTTGTGAGTCCGTCACTCCCTCTTCAGCTTACTGACTTCTAACCTTCCAAAATCCGTTCATCATGGTAATGGGCGTATCATTACGGATTATTCTGGCACCCACTACAGAGTTTTAATTGGGTAATAGATTAGCAAGAAGACTCTCTCTCTCTCTCTCTGTCTCTCTCTCTCTCTCTCTCTCTCTCTCTCTCTCTCTCTCTCTCTCTCTCTCTCTCTCTCTCTCTCTCTCTCTCTCTCTCTCTCTCTCTCTCTCTCTCTCTCTCTCTCTCTCTCTCTCTCTCTCTCTCTCTCTCTCTCTCTCTCTCTCTGTCTCATAAACCAATCACTGCCTCAGGTAAGATTAAATTCCCAGTTTAACCAAAGATACAAGTTTTGATCTGAAGAGGTGCAACCTGTGAGTTACATTTTTAATGGAAACTAACCAGACCTCTGTAGGTCATTACACCTTTTAGAGTTGGCCCTCTTATCAGAAATCCAGAAAAAAACCAAGCCAATCATTATACAAGTCTCTCCAGATTTTTAAATTACACCACAGGGTTATTAGGGGATGAGGGGAAAGGGCATTAAAGGAAGAAGAATCAGTGCCAGGTATCCTTAAATATTATCTCTGCCTTAAGTTTTTCCTCATGCTCAAAATCCCATTTCCCTACATTGTAGGTAAGTACCACGATCACTTAGGGAAAAATAAAAAGGTTAAATATTGAAGCAGATTCTCCCAGTGCCTAATTTACTCTCCCCTCAAGAAGTGAGCATTCCATGTCAATTAGAATCTTTGTTCTAAGGCACATTGCTAAACTCCTTGGCCCACCTTCCCTATTAGATTGTTAAAGTTCATCATGGAAGGGAGCTTTTTTTTATCACCCCTTTCCCCTCAGTGCCCATTACAGCATTTAGTGTTCACAAATAATAAGCTCCCATTTTGATGAAGAGTCCCAATTAAATTGTAATGGTGATCAGAAGTATTCCTGAATGGTGTGGCATTGATTCCCTCTTTAAGGAATGCCATTTTTATCTAAAAGAACCCCTTTGTAGCCTAATGGAGTTGATGAGCCTTCCTAAAGTGCTCATTTTAACTGTTCAAATCATCTGGTTCCATACTGAGTGCTGCTATTGCATTCAGTGTGTTCTGTCTTTTATCCAACAGGCAAAAAAAATTGCAACTTACGTCGTGGCTGCTGGCCTTCAGTATGGAATGGAAGAAGGCATCTTACACACTTATTTTAAGGTATGCTTTGCAATGACTACACAGGTTTTAATAGTGTTTCGCAGTGATGTTATACAATTTAGAAATCTTCTTGATTGCTCCTAGATATGACTAGGTCATTGCAATAGCAGAAAAGTAAGGAAAATATGGATGCAGACTTTAATCCCCTATTTGTCTTTCCCTTAAGCAACTTGGTTCACAACCTTTAGAATAACACGTAATAAAATGGCTCTCCGCTCATTCGTGCGACAGACATGTCCTGTCTATCAAGTGCCAGCAGTGATTGTAGACACTGGAAGTACAATCACATCATGAAGTTCCTGCTTTTGTGGAGCTTGCATCGAGTGGGTGGAGCAGAAGGGCAATAGATAATAAATTAGTCAGAAGACGTATAGTATTTCAGATGCTGAAAATGCCATGGAAAATAGCAAAGAGAAAGGCAGAGCGTGCCAAGGACAGGGCTGGAGGGTGACAGCTTAAAAGGGAGGTTGTGGAAGCCTTTTCTAGAGATGAAACATTTGAGCAGATGAAAGAAATAGATCATCAGCTCTCCGGAGAAAGAGCATCCCAAGAAGTGGGGACTGTGCGTGCAAAGAACTGCTGTTGAAATGTTCTGGGAATGCTAAGGAATAGCATGAAGACTGAAAGGGTGCAGAACAAGTCTTCCTGAGATGTGCCAGTTTGCCAAGTGGATTATTTTGAGCTGAAAGGCAGTTAAGACCCAACAAACTCAAAGGCAAACTTTTGCCTCTCCCTTCATTCCCTAAAAGAATTTAGATGGGGACATGGTCTAGAAAGAGAGCTACTATCATAAATAATTTTTTTTTATCTCTGTAGCCTACTCGGATGGCAGGACAAACACCTAATTATAGAACATGTGCTCTTCTTATGTACTGTGAATTACTCCCCTCCTCTTTGAGGCCCCAGGCCCGTATCCCACTACTTGGTTCAAGATGGCTTAGAAGCTGACTTTGACCCTCATTGTCTATGGAGGGGTTGCTATGTACCAAACTTAAATTGTTCTCTTGTTAATCTGTCTTATGTCAATTTAAGTACTGCATGGGCCAAAAGAACCTGGGAGGATAGAGGAAGATTTTCCCTCTGTTACAAGACAAATGTGGCCACAGTATGGAAGAAGAGTAGGTAGTGAAGTCAAATAAATAATGGAAGAATCGGAACAAGCCTAGTCTTGTAACCCTTTGTGAGAAATTTGGCTTTTCTTCTGAGTGGAGATGGAATCACTGTGTGTGCACAGAAGTGGAATAATCTGTCTGAAGTTATTAAAGGACAGTTCTATGCTTCTGCTATTTCAAGAGTGTACTATAGTGGGATGAGGGAGACTAGTTAGGATAGTCCCTAAAACCAGGTTGGAAATGGTAAGAAATACTGAGAGTATTTGGATTTTGGATGTGTTGTGAAGTTTAGAGTTCATGAGATTTGTTCAAAACTTGGATGTAAGGGAAACAGAAAGAAAGTAAAGGATGCTCGTGTAAGTAGATGGGAGTTGCCATTTGTTGAGAGTGGGCAACAGGGACTAGAAGCAATGAGCAGGTGGTCTGCAGTGGGAAGTCCAGGAGCGCAGAGATGTGCTGAGTTGAGATGCTGACATGCCTGTACTGATAGTGAGGGAGGGGGTGGATATACGAGTTTGGAGATCATGAGGGTGGTCAGGACTAAAGATAAAATCTTGAGAATTGTTGGGAAGGAGACACCTTTTATCTGCCCTTCTAGGTCCTTTCAGTTGGAAAATAATTAAATGGACACAGAGTAACAGGAGGAAAAACCAATTTAATCTCATGCTCACAGAGGCCCATAAATAGGAGACCTGTAGAAATGTTTTATATAATTTTTAGACAAAAGTAAGAAATCTGTGAAGACTTGGCAGCACAACAAATGTTTGGTTCAGACTCTAACCTAGAGGAAACTTTACAGAGTTTATTCGCACAGGTGAAACCTTGAATCTGTCGTCTACAGTGCAGGGAAGCGCCCTTTACATGGAAGATGTATTTCCTGATTTTAGAGAAACACAGGGTTAGCGTGCCATTCCTTCATCCGCTGCTTTTCAGGTAACTTTAATTCACAGTGATAAATATGTCACTTGGACACATTTCAGGGTGGCCTTCCCCGAGCCTGAGCAGAGTCACTAGCAGATGGATGACATCACCTAGACAATAAACATGGAGAACGGGACGCTCCACTATTTGGAGATTACAAAGAGAGGGGAGCAAATCCGGAAAGGAGGTTGAGAAGGGGTGTCCTCCGAGATAAGAGGAAACAAGAAGTTTGTGTTGAAAAAGCCAAGTGAAAGAAAGTGTTCTCAAGAGAAAGAATGGCCAGTCATGTTAAATCCGGATCATTGAATGAAATGGCACCTGAGTCTTGAACAATGGAACTTGGGGGAACTGGAACTCGATGAGACAAAAGTTTAATAGGAGTTGGTTTAAAAAGGAATGGGGGGCATTAGAGATGGTGGCGACAGAGTATTTTAATTAATTTTTCTGTGAAGTGGAGAGGAGAAAGGAAAGCAGGAGTTAAAGAAGTGTAGTCAAGACAGGATTGGTTGAGTTTATTTTTTAAATTAAATCTTTTTATTTTTACACATTAAAATAAATTCACATGTAAAGGTTTCCCATTCCTCGTATGTATGTCAACACACCCTGGCCTCCACCACATCACCAGTGTTCTTCACCTGTATCCAGTGGGCTCCGCCACCGTTTCTCCCCCACTCCCCACCCTCCCAAGTTGATTTTTTTTAATCTAAGAGACAGGAGCACCGAGGAGAAGGTAAAGAAAGCTCTTTCTCATTGTTCATTCTCCGTCACGCCTTACCTCCCAGACCACTGAATGTTGGCTTTCTCGAGCCTTTTTCACAGGTCCCCTGATCATTCCTACTCTCTTCCTGGCTTGCTCTGTCCTTTCCCGTAACTGGTGCCAGTGACGCAAACCTAAGTGCCCAGCTGAGCTCATTGTCCTTGGTCCTGGTTCTGCAGACCTTGCGCCTACTCAGCCCCTCAGTTCGATGTCTCCCACGAAGCCAAACCACAGTGCACATGAGGACACACTTTCCTTCTCTCCATCTGCATTCTGCTGAGCTACCTCTTTAGTCAAAGAGATTAGCAGGAGGAGAAACCCATACCAGCTGAATAGCAGGAACAGCACCTGCGTGCGTGGAGCGACCCTCCAATAGTAACTCACTAGATGACACAAGTCACCTCCTTAAATGACACCCTCTGCTAAAGATAAAGGATACTGGGGAGAAGGGAGTGGCCAGTTATGGTTGGTTACCAGGAAAGGGGAGGAAACATGGGTATGGTTGTTGTGCAGTTGAGTTGCTGTCTTCTTCTCAGATGAGACAGAGATTTTGTCTTCTCCTCCTTTCCTGCAGGGACATACCCCTAAATAAAAATAAAATAAATGCTTCTTCTTCCTGTCTCTTGCTGCGTGCCTGCCTACCTGCCTTCATTCCTGGCTGCACCTTTCCTTTAAAATAAAAAAATAGGAGTATCTGGGCATGCCCTGGTGAAGTAGAGGTTGTGTGCCGTCCACATGTGTTCCAAGGTTCTGCATTCGTGTCCCAGGACGGGCAGGAACAAGCAAGACGAACAGCTAAGTGAAATAAAGCCCTTCTTCGTCTCTCAGCATGCTGCTTGCCTCTACCTTCATTGCTTGCCTTCATTCCTGCCTGCACCTTTCCAGAGAGAGGGGGGTGGGGGAGAATCTCTGATAAAAAGATTATCTCCAAAGCTGACTCCATAGCTAAGTATCTATGATAATAACAAAAGCTGAGGTTTTGGTTAACCTTGCACACCGAGGTGGCTTATATGGGGAGAGGTCTGCTTTGGGGGTCTTGCACATTTGGGGAAGGGATTGATCCTCTGATAAAGTCACTCCAAAACCATTTCCTTTTCCAGGGCCCCATTTCAGGAAACAGGGACCCCCCACCCCTTCAAGCAGCTGAACCCCACCCCTCTCTCTCAGTCACCACAAAATCCTATGGCACTGACAACTGCAATACAAAGGCCTCAGAAACAATGAACTCGATGAAGAGTTTCTTAGTGAGCCAACTTCAGGAATGAAACCCTGGAACAGACAGAGGGCTCGGTGCGGACCCACCACTGGTGCAGTCGAGTGGAGCTTTTATGTGTGTCCTCCAGGCTGGTGTTTGTGCAAAGAGAGACGGACGATCACTGCCCAGCTGCACCCAGGCCCTGGAGTACTCATGAGGGGTCTGGTTTCTGTCTGTGTCACCCCAGATGCTGAAACCTCTGTGGGTCATTCCCGCTCAGTGGCTCCTGATATTCTCGGAGATCAGGGAGGCAAGCAGGGTGATTAAAATGTGATCCAAACCCTGAGGAATGTCATGGGAACCGGAGAGATTACTCAGGAAGTTTTCGGTCCTGTAGCTTCAGTCTGGCAGATGGAGGGTGAGGCGCCCGCATCACAAGTCGGTATGTTCTTTTTCATCGCCAGACTGGGCCAGCCCTGCAGGCTTCTTCTGGACGGTGGGCGTGGGTGGGGGAGTCCAGAAGTGACTTCATTTGCAGTGTCAGTCTGCTCTGTTCCTCCCTTCTCTCCATCCCTGCTCCCCCAGCTCCACTGGGTTAACCATCTCTCATTCCCACCACTACCCCGTCCTCTGCTCGTAACTCCCACGGCTCCTTCACTGGGCAGCAAAAGCAAATTAACGCCGTCCCTTTGATGAGGCTCCACAGGGGACAGAAAGCAGGAGGGAGAGCCACGCGCCCCATCCCCGGGGCAGGCCCGCAGCAGTTTCTCTCCACGCTGTCTAAACTCTTCCCTTGGTCCCGGCCTTGGGACATCCTGTTAGTTGTCAGCAGAATCCATCATCAGAGAGAACTTTTGGCAGAGAACCTGAGACAGTGTGACGCTCGGCAGGTCCTTGGGCCGGACATGCGGGGCCCAGCTCACCGTAGGTCACAGACTCTGTCGGGAACTTATTGCTCATTGTGGGTCACAAACTCCATCTTTTAGCAAATGTCCTGACAAACGGTGTTTACACACATCACTCCCAGGCAGATGCCTGTCTCCTTCGGCAGCTGCCCTGCCTTTCTCTCAAGGGCACCTTTCCTTGCTTTGCAAACAAACTTATCTGTGTGCGTCTTACTGGCGACTTGATCGAATTCTTTCTTGGAGGAGGAGGTCTAGGACCCCAGCCACGTCCCACCAGGACACCTTCATCGCTGAGAGTCCTCACACGTTTTCCCAAAGCCGCAAATATCTTACAAGACCCATTGGCCTGCCGGGGTCCCCATGCCTACCTCTTTCATTCTTGAAAAGCAAGTGCCAGCACGTGGCAGTGAAAGCAAACAGCCTAATGACTGAAAGACTCAGTGCAGGGAGAGGAGGAAGATGTGAACTCTGAAAGCCAGGTTCCTTTCCAGACTCATCAGAAGTGTGATCTGCAGGAGACTGAATCCACTAGTAAATCATGGAGCCGATGATCATCTCTTTCTGCCAGTGGGGTCATTTAAAAGTTTAAATATCGTTTTCATCGAATTAAAGACTTGAGCTATCCTGCCTACTGAAAGAATGCTAGACTTCACACATAGGAAGGCCTGTCCTCTGTGGACAACAGCAGATGAGATAACTAGTGATGGTGCAGACGAGATCATAGATCTTTGAAAGCATTACCTTCCTGAGGTTGCACCGACGTTTCTCTTAGCAGGATTTGATCTGCAAGTGAATCTCACCAGGGCTGACTTATAAAACCTCCCCTAGAGGTGATCGTGTCGTGGCTGGATCTTTTGGATGCCTCCGACTAGCTCGGTACGCGAGCTGTGATCTTCACGCCCATGTGCACGCAGGAAATACATCATCTTTTCTTTCTCTTAGATGGCTTGGTTGGGTGAGGTCCCGGCATTACCAGTTTTTGGCAATGGAACAAATGTCATTCCGACAATTCATGTCCTCGATCTGGCAGGGTAAGTATCCCCCTTAGAGAGCCGAAGGAATGGCTGCGTGGGTTTGTCAGTGACGCTGCCAGATAAGCGCCCATCAGCTGTGAAGACCTTGGCAAGCATCATGGTGCAAAGAGGTGCAGACAGCTCCATGCTGCAGCTGGTCAAACAGAGCCCACCACCTAAATGTCCACACTTCTGATGACCCACCCAGTGCAATTTTTGGAAACTTTGTCCTTAGGACAAGTTGTCTCCCCATCGTAGAGAAGAAAGAATATTGTTATGTGCATTCTGGGGACCCTGTTCCTTTTCCTCTTGTGTCCAGTGAAGATGGATAAGTCCAGCCCCCCAACTTAAATTCCAAAAACCAAAGGTGAGCTCTACACCTAAAGCACATTTTTCGGGCCGTCGCCGGTAAAGTCAGCGCATGTGCCTCACATTCAGACTCTAGCCCGTGAGCTGACCCTTCTCGCAGACACAGCTTGAGCACTTGACTTGTGATCCATCAGTTTCCACGCCAGGGCCTTTATTCTTACACATGCCATCACTTTTAGAGTCAAAATCAGGCCCAGCTGCAGTCTCACCAGGTGTGGCGCCAGGTGTGTGTGGAAGGGTGGGGGTAACCCCCCGCGAGGGAACCTGAACCTCGGGCAATTTGAAGCTGGTTTGTTGGGTGTGTGTTCGACCGAATGAACTTTTAAGAAGCCAACTGAAGCTAGGACAGATCTCCAAACTGGGTGACAGATGATGCTAAAGTAGGACAATGTCGAGCCAGCCTTCTTGATGTGGGGCCCTGGGGTCTCCTGGGGACCCCAGGGGTTCGGTGGCAAACAGTTCAGGAAAGAACTCTTGAGAGGTTAAAGAGGTGCAGTTTTATAAAGTTTATTAGAGAAGGTGAGGAAGCAAGAAGGTGTCAGCTTGAGAACTAGAGTTCCCCAGGCAGAAAGGCTGCTCTGCTCCCAGCTGGGAGTAGATTTTACACACTTGGGAGGGGGCTTTTGGGTGGACCACCTTCCCAGTGTCTGTAATTAGTTAGCGAGAAGGACTCTGTGGTCATGAGGAAGCTCAAAAGCAGAAGAAGGTGGGGATTTCCAGGAAGCTCCCCAGGTCTGTGAGATGGCCGGCCGCATCCTGGGGGTCCCAAAAGGGATTTATGGTCTCAGAAATTTATGGCTCCTTGTTGCATTAGGGAAAACATTAAGTTGATGAAGGGATTACATGAACCTTTCCGGAGGGTTAAAAGATGAACTTTGGCCTCTAGCACCCAATTGCTGGCCTGGCGGGTGTGGCTCAGAACATTCCTAGGTCCTCTATGGCCTTTGCTGCCCTGGAAGGTCCTGGTCTGAAAAGAGCTAGACAGTACTGTGTGACTCAGGTCTGCATGTCCCCTCTACACGATGGCATGTGTGTGGCGTATGGGAACCCTATTTATTCTACCCACAGCAAATTGAAGCATCTCACCTCAAGCCTCTCACAATTGGTCCCGTGTCCATGCCCCACTCTCATGGAAGAGCCAAGCACAGTGGAGGAAAGCCCCACAGGCAAAGGAGAAACTCCTATTCTGAGATTTTGTCTCTCCCTTCATCAGAGAGGCTGTCTGCCACCCCCTTGCTCTAATCCAGAGTGGTCCTTTGTCCCTATTTCCTAGAAGAATGGAATTTGGGAAGGTCTTCTTACTCCAGAAGATAGCTGATCTGTGAATAGTTCTCTCCAAGAAGCCTATCTCCTAGACACTGGTGACCCCTCCTCTCTCTGCCAACACCCCAGGTTCCCTTTCAAGACCTTAGCTCAGGATGTGAATCCCCACATACCCTGCTCACCCCTCAGGAAAAGGCACTTTCAGCTTTCCCTGAGGTTCTGACTCCCAGTGGTTGGGCCAAGGAAAAGCTCCCCCATTTGTCAAGGCTGGACTAGCACACAAACATTAGAGGTAATTAATAAGAGAAAAAACCAAATAACATCCTTCTGGAGCATTTACATGACAGTGAATACTGAGGTAACTGGGGCAGACCCATAATTTATATCCTGAGCGGAGCCCTAGGAAAGGGAGGTGGGGCGTGGGAGAGAGGAAGGGTCTTGACCTGGCAAGGAGAGATAACTCACCTTTACTTCCCTTTTTACATTCTTCTAGGGGGATGAGGGACAAAGATCACTTCTGATTAGGGGAAGGGTGGAGGCCCAGGGAGTGACAGATGGCTTCTTTGATTAAGGGACACAGGAAAGGTTAGTAGAACATGGCAGAGGGGGATGTCCACAAGAGATCACTTCTGGGAGGCTTGGAGTCATCTGCTTTAGCCCCTTCACTCTCCGCATCCATAGGCCAATAGTAAATAAGTCATAATTCCAAGCAGATGTATGTACTTACTGGTTAACAAGAGAAGTTCATATGAATATATTTATCTTTGAAAGGAAAGGTATAGGCAAGAATGAAGGAGAGTGGGCAGGCAGGAAGAAAGAGAAGGAAGAAACATTTATGTTATTCATTTGTTCACCGTGGTCATTCTTCCAGCCCCGGACATGAACCTGGGTCCTTGGGATGGACGGGGACTATGTCTGGCTCACCAGGGAGCATCCTAAACAAATTTAGAGACTTAGTTGACTTTGTGAGATGATTCATGAACCAGGCAACATCCCATCTGGCAAGAAGAAAGGTGCCATAATGAGCTGTACAGGACGGAAAGTGTAGCTAGTCCAACAGAGGGTGGAAAGATTTCAGAGAAGCCACCTTCCCTTGTGGGGCGGCAGGGGCCTCATCGGCAGATGAACTAGTGCAGACAGGACACTCCACGTTGACTGGTTTAAAATCACACTTTGGAAGAGACTGGAGCTGCAGTGGGAGGTCTCAGATCTTGGCATGAGGACTCCGTTTGGGACCTGTTGTTTCTTTTTTATAACAAGATGAAACTGAAACTTTAGCGCCTCCCCCCTGCATGAGTTCCTTCCAAATCCCTAACTCATTTTTTTAAAGGAAAGACTCCCCTAAGGTTTCTAAGCTTCCAAAAACCTAAATCTGCTTTAGCAACATTAAAACTGGACATGTGAGATCTGAAATGTGCAGATTTTAATGACTCAGGGCTGCTGGGGCTCCGCGGCCAACAGTTCAAGAAAGAACTCTTGAGACCTTCAAGAAGTGCAGTTGTTCTAAGTTTATTAGAGAAAGTGGGGGTGAGAGAAAGGGAGGGTGTGGGAGTAGAGCTCCCATGGGCAGAAAGAGCTGCACTGTCCCCAGGGAGTTGCTCAGATTTCTACCCATGGAGAGGGCCTTGGAGTCGACCACCTTTCCAGTGTCTGGAATCAGCAAGAGAATAGGAGTCGCAAAGTCACAAGGAAGTTCAAAAACAGAACTAAACAGAAGGGATTTTTCCAGGAAATTCTCCAGGTCTATGAAGTGAACTTCATCTTTCTCTTGTATTGGGGAAGACATTAGGTTCAAGAAGGGATTACAAGACTCTTTCCAGAGGGTTCATGAGGTGAACTTTGGCCTTTAATGTCCAGGAGCTGGCCTGTTGAGTGTGGCCCAGAATGTCCACCATCCCCCCCGCACGCCCATGACCTTGGTCGTTCTGGAAGCTCCTGGTCGAAAATAGCCCAGAGAAGACTGCACATTTGGGCCCTACATCCCCCACATGGTCATCCGTTTCTAAAGCGGAAAAAGAGTCTTTGCAGCATGAAAACAAAATACCTCACATCTTCTAAATAGACACCTTTGGAATTAAATTATTTCCATTCTAGGCAGACTCAAGTTTCCTTACACAGTAACATGTTTTCCTACAGATTTCTTTGAAGATTGTCAAATATTTAACAAAGAAGGAATTTAAAAAGACGATGTGTCCTGAGAAATTGATATAAAGTAAATGTGAAATGGGCGTTTAGGTGCGTGCTAAAATGGAGGCTCATTTCCACTGACTTTTGTTTCTCTCTGGAATTCTTTTTTTTTTTTTTTTGAAATCCCTGCTCTGACTCTCTCTGGCTGTGTGGATTTGGGAATTACATACTTGTGAGACTTAAAAGAGCTTCTGGGCAAGCAGACTTTGTAAGCAAAGTCCTGGGGGTCAAGTTCGCTTGGCCATCTCCCAGAGGAATCCAGAACCAGGCAGATCTGCCCTTCCACTTCCCCCATAACTCTTTGGTCTGAGAAATGTCACTTAACTCTTGACCAACTTCATCAGCTGTCGGGTGTCATCATCATTCCAAGTCTGACCATGTTGGAAATGAAGTGAGATCATTTCCTAGGATCCCAAACCCTGCCCTGGAATGTGGTGAAGAGGGGGTATTTGTGAATTCTAGTTTCCTATATGTCTTTTGCTTTTTTTCCCTGGGTGATGACCTTTCCTGCAGAGTGGTCCAAAACATAATAGACCACGTGCCCAAGCTTCATTACCTGGTTGCCGTGGATGAGTCTGTTCATTCCCTGGAAGACTTAGTCAAGGTACTGCCATGTCACCCATATTTGATAATGCATTATTCAACTGCACAGAATTCTCATTTTTCTTAAGTCCTTTCACCCCGCCCCCCCACAAAGTACAGTTATAGAATCATCACCAGACTGTATGCTAACAAGACCGGGGACTCCTAAAATAGAATATTCTTAAAACCAAACTCACTCCCTGCCTTTGTATGGAGTGTGTTGGGTAACTGTTTACCCAGATGGCTTTTCTCCAGTGTGTGCATGGAGGGGACATGGGAGGGCCACTGTAGGGAGGGCTCCAGCACACACAGACCACATGTGGGGATGTTGAAATGGGTCCGTGGATACTTGACCCAAAGTACTGATGTGTTTGCCATCATCTGAGAGGCTCTGTATAGACTCTTACAGGTAAAACAAATAACATTTCTATTTTTCTCTTAACAGTGCATCAGTAAAAATACCGGCCCTGGGAAAATCCAGAGAATACCTAAAGAAAATGCTTTCCTAACCAAGGACTTAACTGTTAGTATTTAAGAAATTTTTCCCCACCCCCTGCTCCTTTCCTAAACATATCAGTTCTCACGGGAGTTGGGACCAGAGTACCTGGCTTGCAGACTCACCTTCACCTGCGTTGCCAGGTGTTCTCCGTAAAGTCACACCCCCCTCTCTCTTGGGCTCGATTTCCTTTCTGAAAGGTTGTGGTCAGAAAATACTTTCCAAAGCTGTGTGGTGTTATCCTCAAGGGGTATGTTTCAAGACCCCCTAGTGGATGCATGAAACTGAGCACTTTATATATACATATACATATATATATATGTTTTCTTTTACATATACATACCTGTAAGTGTAATTTATAAATTAGGCACAGCAAGAGATTAAGAGCAAGAGCTGAGAATAAAATAGAACAGTGATAGCAATATGCTGTCATCGATGTCGTGTGATTGTGGCGTCTCTTGCAAACTCTCTAATTGTACGTAATGCGCACAGAGCACAGCTGACCGTGGAAAACAAAGCCTGGGACGGGGAGGACTACCCTGGGCACCGTTCTCTTTGGCTCTTTCCATAACAGGAGACCAAGGTGCAGATTCCATTGCAACAACAAATGCAGTTTTGCTCAGGAGGCAGGGTGCTGTTTGAGCTGACTTTGGGGTATAATTATTTTTAGGAATAAATCATGTCCAGACAGTGCATTTGAAGGTATTTCTGGAGGAACTGCTATCATCAATGGCTTCTGGGGAACAAAAACTGGGTGGGTGGTGGCATTTTTTTCACTTTCTGTTCCTCTGCACCCACAGAGGGCACTGTTCAAATAGGAAGCCGTTAGCGGTGCGCGCTTGTGGCTCAGGCGACTGAGACCCTGGAGTGCAAGCCATGTAAAGCTCAAGGACCTGGGTTCGAGACCCAGGGCCGGGGTGAAAAACCAGAATAAGCAAGACAACTCACTAAAGAAAGGTGCTTCTTTCACCTCTCCCTTCCTTCGTCTCTAATTTTAATAAAGGAAGAAAAAGTAGACGCAGTGTTTTTATTTTTATTAGTTTTAAAGGAAAGGTGCAGCAGGAATGAAGATGAGCAGGCAGGCGAGCAGGCAGGCGAGCAGGCAGGCAGAAGGAGAGGAGGAGGAAGCGTTTTATTTTACTTTTATTTAGTTGTATATCTTGCTCCCCCTGCACCAGGCCGTGAACCTGGGTCCCTTGGATGTACATGGACTGCACTTCGGCTGGAGGCAGTTAACCAGACCACTACTCCTGCAGGAGGTGTCCCCTCCCCTTTTTTTAAAATCAAACTTACACTTGAATCTCCAATGTCTTCTTCCTCTTCGAGTTGCTTGTCTCATAGGAAGAGCCAGGACTGCCCGCCCCAGAGCGATGGGGCACAGTCGGGCGGGCTGGCAGGCGCCCTGCGAATCCGGGTGCCGCCCACCTGCTTTCGTGCAGAGCTGGCGCATGCGCATTTCCTCCAGTAAGAGCAGTGATGCGGCCTGTCGTGAACTGCAAGGCGAGGCGCCAGAAAGCGTCAAACCGCTCGTGCTCCTTTGTCTCTTAGCAAGAGAGTCTGGAGCACTTGCTGGTCAACCTGCGCATGGAGTCTCTCTTCGTGAAGGAGAACTTCAACATCCGGTGGGCCGCCCAGACAGGGCTGGTGGAAAACATCAGCGCCGTCCTCAAGGAGTACAAGCAAAGCCGAGGACTACTGGTAACTGTCGCCGTCTCCTCGTTGCGCTTCGGGGTCCAGCCAAGGACATGAAGCCTTTCGTGAAATGATACCCGTGCAAATGTTCTCTTTTTCCAATGCCTATCTTTCTGAATTCAGGTTCGTATTCAGATGTGACCTATTTGTCCATCTCTGTCTCATGTGTAGATTAGATGAATACTTGTCAACCAAATATGACCTATTTTTAAGTGAAGTAGAAGGTGACTGTTAAGCTTGGCATACCTTGAGCAGAAAAAGAAGCCCAAGTGATTTTCACAGACTTTGTCTGTAGGACGAAAAAACACAGGTGCCCTACAGGGCTGCCTGCTTGAGCTGTGGGTCTGCAGAGGAGAGGGCAGCTGGGATGGAAGGAGAGTCACTATTACTCCAGTTTCTCCTATGCACCAAGGAACGCACTGCTCATGTTAACCGCCATGGCAACTTTTCAAGGGAGGTACTCTTCTTTTTTAAACTTTAATTGCCTTTTTTTTAATTGAAGTAATTATTCTACACATTAAAATAACTTCCTATGAATACGTTCCTCATTCCTTAGATATTTGTCAGCACTCCCTGCCCTCCACCACATCGCCAGTGTTCTTCCCCACTGTCCGGGGGGCTTCGCCACCATTTCTCCCCGCCTCCCTTCCATTCCATTCCTTACTGGTCACCTCAGTTCTGTCGCAGGTGTCCAAGGGTTAGTTGTGTTTCGTCTGTTCCTTTGTTTTGTCTGTTCACATTCCACCTATGAGCGAGGTCATCTGGTCTCTGTCTTCTTTTGACCTATTTCACTTAGCATCATCCGCTCTAGATCCAGCAAGGGAGGTATTCTTATCACACCACCTCATACAAGAGGAAACTAAAGATCAGACTGATGAAGCAATTTCTTCAAGATCACGTTGCCAGCGAGAGCTTCAAACAAACGAGGAGGGAAACTTCGCTAGAAATGCCTGGACGATGCAGCGCTTCCCCACGCCCCTCCGAGAAGCAGAGCCATGTCCCACCTGCCCACATCTTCGGATTGATTCCAGGGGATCAGTCCTAAGATGAAGGGGGATATAAGAGAATGTGTCCTCAAAGTGATCAAGTAGCACAGGAGCCATCAGAGTCGTGATTCCCATTGTTCACGACAAAAGCCCACACACGGTGTCGCTGCCTTAGCCCGAGAACCATATTCTCCTGGAAAACACGGCTACTGAAAAATGAGCAAAAGCTGCACCCCTTAGCAAGAACAGTGACTGTCCCATGAGCCTTGGAGTCTTTCCAAGGCACAGAGCTGGCCCAGAAGAGGTCCCACCAGCGTGGGCCTCTGTGGGCACTGCAAAACAATACACGCTTAGAGATGAGGCCCCTTAAAAAACCACATGGTTCCTGATGAGCGAGACTGGTCAAGGACAGGACAGAAGCGGTAAGCAGAGTCCACCCGTCCCGGGGGCAGTGATGACCATAGCAGCGAGGAACAGGAAACCCGAGGACACAGTGTGGACCGTGCTATTCCAGTGACATCCAGAGAGAGCCTCAAGCCCAGGGTGTCTGTGAGTCCTGCTCCTTTACCAGGCACAGCTGTCCCTGCTGCAGAAACAGTCCCTCATAGTCCAGTCCCTGCATCTAGCTCCCTGTTCTCGACAAAGTCCATTGAGTTACTCCCCCTGCCTGTCTGCCCAGAGGGTCCAGTTGGCCCCGATATGTGCTCTTGGAGTGTTCTGAGTTCAGTGGTCGTGATACGTCTCATGATACACGAATAAGCTGCTATTTTGGGTTCGTACCTGGACACGGCCAGCCTGCCTGCCAGGAAGTAGGTCTACCCTTGCTTTGTGGCCCGAACCGGGCCCGGAAGCCAGCGCGGTTGACCAAGGGTCTCAGCTCCTGGTGACTGCACCAAGTCCACGGGGAGCCCAGCCCTGCCCGCCAACTCTCAGTTCCAGAGTCGCTCCCTCTGCCCCCCGCCATCTCAGTTGTCACCCTGACAGTTCCCGTCCCCAACCAGAGGGGACCTTTCCTCTTCACCACTCCTCCCCGAGGCATGGCTGTAACCAGCCTGCCTGTTTCTCCTGTCCTGGCTTTCTCATCTGTCCAGTGGTGGCGATCATAAAGATGACCGACTTGGCAGGTAGAATTTTGTCACTTGAAAGCACACAGACACTCTGCAGCGGGGATTATTTCTAGCAGAAGAGTTTTAAACAATTCATTGGCCTTGCAAAGTACGAGGCCTCAGTTTCACAATGGGGCCACTTTGAAATAAAAGCAGCTATTTGCTCTTGATGTTGTGATCTGCTGGAAATACGCGTTTACTCACAGGTCGTGAATGTGGCCGAGCTTCTTTAGCATTCAAGCAGGTTTTTCTGGCAGATGCAATGTTTTGCTTATGAGTGTCTTTTTAAAATTTTGAATAAATTCACTGTGCTGAAAAGGAAATATCATTAAAGACCGAGTTCAACCCAGAAATAATGTGCACAAGGCAATAAATCAAACTCCCCATACGCCGGCCCAGAATTGCTCCTATTTTTTTTTGTTATCCTTATAAGAGTAACACAAGGAACCTGAAACTAGTGACTTGTGACCCAGAGCTTTGTCCTTTGGTGTCTCCTGAGCGTGTCCTGTTGCTTGTCATATCCCCATGCTCAGGTCCCAGTGCTCAGAGATGTTCAGAGAATGCCTGCTGGATAAGTGACATGAATGAATGGACATGCACGGTCACCAGCTGATTAGGGAGCAGACTCTGTCAGGAGGATGTGGCAGCCACCACGCAAAGGAGGGCAGCAGAGGACATGAGCTGGGAGTCTTCCTGGAGGAGCCTGCTAGCCCGCCATAGCCCAAGACCTTCCAAAAGGCGCACCCTCCACATAACACCCTGTCCCGGGATGGCTGGTTCTGAGCTCGCGTACAAATCTCTGTCTTCCTCCTGCAGCCGATCAAGATCTGCATTCTCGGACCACCAGCTGTGGGAAAATCCAGTATTGCCGAGGCCTTAGCCAAACACTACAAACTGCATCACATTAAAATGAAGAATGTCATTTCCGAAGCCATAGCAAAGCTGGTAACACTTTTAATGGCTTTTTTGGGAATCTGTCTATTTTTTAAAAATGCCTTTCTTGGTCTTGTCGAGTAAGAAGCTATGTACATTTTACGTGGCATCCTACAGAGAGATTTTTAAAGGAAAGGTGCAGGCAGGAATGAAGGTGAGCAGAGGCAGGCAGGAAGAGAGGAGGGAGGAAGAAGCGCTTTATTTTATTTGCTTGTGCATCTTGGCTGTTCTCCTTGGCCCAGGGTGTTGAACTGGAGGCCTTAGGATGCACATGGACTGTGCTGAACCTCTGCTCCACCAGGGTGTGCCATGGTTTGTTTTTATTGCATTTTTTTCTTGGCCCCAGTTATGAAAACATAAAATCCCACAGGGCTTTCTCCTGTGAAATGGAGGCAGCTTTCATAGATTTTCCCATGAAGTTGGGCCTGTTTTCAGCTGCTGCTCAAAGTACGTCTGTTGACTGGAATATTTTAGTTTCTGTCTTTATTCTCGATCTGCCCTCCCCTCCTTGCCTATCACCATCCCCCACCAGAGCGGCACATTGGTTACGATGAACCTCAGCTGGCATGTCATCACCACCCAAAGTCCAGCCTTTACAATAGGGTTCCCTCTGGGTGTTATGCCACGTATGACTTTGGACAAGTGGATCCCTTACCTAGGGTGTGATATCATACAGAGCAGTTTCACTGTCCTACGGATCCCCGATGCTCTGCCCTCCCTCCCTCCTCCGGATTAACCGAGAATGGTACATAGTGAGGTGTGTGCCCATAAATGATTATTCAAAGTCTGGATTTCTACAAAATGTGCTTCCTTCAAGTAAGAGCCAACCTCAAGTTGGTATGATTCTCAGGCAGTTCTGGTGTTAGCGTCAAAACGGATTCTTCTCTGAAGCTAGAGAAAGAAGCACTTCCAGGCGTTCAGCCATCCCTGTAGCTACAGCCATTCCTGACAGCAGCTGCTGCAGGGCGACCGTCAGCCAGGGCGCCCGTGCTGGGACCCAGGCATTTCCAGCATCAATGGCAGATGATTGGTTAGTGGCAAATCAACTCCGGCCTCAGGGTTGCTGAATATCCCTGTGGTCTCTAGGAGGCGATCGTTGCACCCAAGGAAGGAGGAGAATTGGAAGAAGGTGAGGAGGAGGAAGAGGAGGAGAATGTGGAAGACGCCCAAGAGCTCTTGGACAGCGTCAGGGAAAGCCTGGAGCAGAACGCAGGTGGGCCCGCGCACGCGCCGTGAGCTGTTCCGTCCCTGCAGGTCTTTGTTTTCTTGCTATAGAACACAACGTGTTTGCTATTAAGAGTAAAATACAGAAACGATCACCAAAAGAAAGCAATTTCATTCACAAATTACATCCTCCTGTGGGGGAGAAACCACTTTCAACATTCTGCTGACCGTCGGGTTATAAGGTGGGAGAGGCCTACTTAGATTAAAAAGTCAGGGATGACCCCGGTGGCTCAGGCGGCTAACGTGCAAGCCACGTAAAGCCCCAGGGCCCCGGTTAGAGACCCAAGGCCAGGGGAAGGAGAGAAAAATCAAAAGCGTAGTCATAAATATTTGATAAGCATCAGCACCGCGGCATCGACAGGGCAAAGTGTTTCTATCCTTAATATGTAAAATGCTCCGGCAAACAAAAAATAAAATCCTTCAGTCTTTCTTTATAGGAAAAAAAGGATGAATCACATGGACTAATAATTCATGAAGGAAGTAATCCAAATGGGAAAATATTTTATTCACTTCGTCATTTTAACTGGTTTGTTAAGCAAACTAATGACTGTAATAGGTCACTTTACACCCAAACTCGGGAGTCATTCTTTTCCTACCCTTGGATGGAATTTCAGGCTGGTCCCATTGCAGGTCTTAGCTAATAAGGAAGCAGTCTCTTTGTTTATTCATGCTTTTAGAAGTCTGCTAGGGTGGGGGGGAGTGTAGAAGGGCTCAGTTTAGAGGGTGAAGGGTTGAACTGAACTGTTGTTGGTGAATTTAATGTTGTCTCGGCAGATGTCACTCTGCACGAAGCACCTTAAACCTATTAATGTCATTGTGCAATGCACCCTCAATAAAATAAAAATGATTTTTAAATTGGAATAAAAAAGTCCATTTCAATCAAATAATCACGAACTGGGGTTTTTGTTTTTGTTTTTTAAGCTACAGACAGGAATGAAGGTGAGTAGGCAGGCAGGCAGGAGGAGAGAGGAGGAAGAAGCATCCCATCTGTTTTATTGAGTTGTTCATCTCTAGCTGCTTCCCAGGCTCTCAAGCCAGGGAGCTTGGGATATATGTTGAATGGCACCAGTTTAACCAGCTAGGCCACCAACTGGGTTTTGAACTGTGGTGTCTCTAAGAGAATGTCTGTTCAGAAGGAAGAGCATTAGAAGTTTGACACAAATAAAACGTCCGTGTTTGTACTCAGCCCGTCCGTCAAACTGGTGGTACCGCTATGGTCTGTAGACCAGTCCAGTGTGCAACAAATTTAGATGCTCTTCATCATCTTCCCCTGCAACTTTGATTTCTTTCCTCCTACTGATTCCTCCCATCTTGCAGGTGGCTGTGCCTGACCCTTGGGATCGGGCTGGGGCAGTGGGCAGCTGGGAGGCAGGACAGGGGCATCAGCTGGTTCTGGGTGACAATGGCTACTTCCTGGGGCTGTGCTTCCCGGGCCCCTCGCAGTCTCTCCCACCCACTCCTCATTTCTGGCCTTCTGTCTCCCCATGTCATCCCCCAGTCAGTCCTCTTCCAGTGACTCATCACTGAACGAGACCCCCAGCCCTTCCTCTGAAGCCCAGTTTCCCGTCCCTGCTCCCCTCCTTCCTTCAGACCACTCCAGTCAAGTGTTCTGCACAGAGCAAATGGCGCTGTCTGACGACTGAGTGCCCACTTAAACTGGCTGGTGTAAGTATTGGTTTCCACTTTGGTTTGGGCTGGGCCTCAAGGAGTTGGAATTTACACTCCCAGAGAGACTTCCCAGAGGAAAAGGATGGCGCCCAGAAGTCAAAGCAACTACTCTGAGTTCCAACACTGCCTCCGCCTTGTTGTGGGACGTTTGGAGTCCCTGGCCTGCCTCCTGGCTCCCAGCACCGGGAGGAGGAAGAAAGCAAGATATTCCACCGCGGAGACTCCTATGGACGGAACCTGGCACGACCACACACAGGGACTGGGGCTGGGAGTTTTAGGCACCCACAGGTGTACATGGCCACCTGTAAAGATAGGTGAAGCCTGAGGTTTAAGGACAGGGCGCTGGAGGCAATGAACCGGACAGCCCTAGAGAAGAGGCAAGAATATCAATAATCCGGATTAGCAAGAGGAGACAAACACTGGACAATTATTTGACAGAGATGGGTAATTTCTTTTTGCAAGGACCCAACAATCTTATCCAAGAATTTGTGTAACAGGATGGTGTGAAGTGCTGCCTGAGCTCTTTTTCTGCCCAGGGATGTGAACACATAGAGAAGAACGAGAGCAGACAGCGGTATGCTGAAAATCACTGCGTCACCCAAGCTCAAACAGGGCCTGCCTCTGGCAGGAGACTCAGTCCCTCCCCCAGATGCAAGAGAGGCCAACCTGGGCCAGCTGCCTCGCTCTGGAGGGCCCTGGAGCAAGAGAGAAAGAGTGGTCTTTGGGGTCTGCAGGCCTCCCACCCCTGCTTCCTACAAGACTGGAGTAGTTCACTGCATCCCCTTTACCCTTAGAAAGGTTTGTTTTTGTCTCGTTTGTCCCCAAGCCCTTCCTCCTCTAGTTTCCCAGAAAGCAGGACATGGACCTTGATTATGCTGGAACAAAACAAGACCTTTGAACGCACGCAGGGACCTACAGAGACTTCCCAGGATCAGGACACGGAGGTTGGTTCCCTGTGTCCCCGCGGGACCCATGAGGCCAGCACAGCAGCCGGTCAGCCCACAGCGAGGGCCCTGTCCTCCTGATTCTGCTGTCCCGCCCCGGACAGCGCAGCCGGCAGCGCTTTGATCACCAGCAGTGTGCGGGCTCCCTCACTGTCTCTGAAGCTGGGACCCCACGTGACCACGGGACTAGCCTTTCCACTTTTCTGTGAGTTTGGAAATAAAAGTACCGAAGCTAAAAAAAAAAAAAACGAAAACAAAAAACAGAGAAAGAAAAGAAAAAAAAGCCAAAACAAAGAAAAAATCTTTTTTAAAAGAAAAGAAATGAAAGAATCAAAACAAAATAAAAAGTCGGGGCACAGTCTGAAAATGTGTCCCTCCCACGGTGTCCCATGTCGGCACGGACCCTGCTGGAAATGGGGTGGCGGCTATCTGCTGTTAGACCCCATGTATTATTTATGACAACAGGTTAATATTTATAGTAAATGTGACGGGTTTGAAAGCTAGCTTTTAAATTTAAAAAAAGCCCCCCGCGTGGCATTATTTTAAAGGCTATCCGGTCGTGCTGTGCTTATCTGAAAACAGAAGCGACAGTCGTGCCCAAGGAGTGGATGCCAGAGGAGCCACCGTTCTCTGGAGAAAGGACTTGGATTTGGTGGTTTGTGCCTCCATGTCCCGTCATTACTGAAAACTGCCGCTCAAGGTCCCTTCTCACCGACGGAACACTCAGGTTCTGCAGAAAACAGAGATGAGTGTGAAAACTCACTGCCCAAAGTGAGACGAGCATACCTGGAGGGAAACGAAGCTGGATTTCTGAACCAGGGACCTTACCAACGAAGCCTCTGGCCATTGGAAATAGTCTTGGTGTGGAGGAGGGCACGGGTGCTGGCAGAGATCTGAGGAAGGGGAAACTGCACATATGGGGAGCCCGCACATCAGAGTTTATTTTAATGTGTGAAATCAAAGTTGCTGCAATGAAATACTTTAAAAAAAAAAAAAAACAAGAAAATAAACTGTCCCTGAGCTGGTATCTGGGGCAGGGACAATGTAAAGTTCAAGGACATGTGTGACCTGGGGCCAGGGGGAACAACCAAAAATAAGTAAATAAAAGTGCTGCCTCTTTCCTTCCTTCCTTCCCTCCTTCCTTCCCTCCTTCCATCTTCCTTCCTCCCTCTCCTTCTTCCTTTTCTTCTTCCTCTCCCTTCTTCTCTTCAAACAGAAATAGACTGCTTAAATAAAAATAATCTTGGATTATTTGTGACTCCCTAAATATTTTTGTTTTATTTCTTTGACCAGTCTGAACCTTAATGGAGAGTAATATAAAATCACTTCAAAGAGTTTCATTATGCTGAATAACACCTTTGATTTTTTTTTTTTTGGTCTCTGCCTTTATATTTAAGTTTCTGAAAGACACAATTATTTCTGAATCAATTGCTGCCTAATGATTCGCATGGCAATGAAAGGTAGAAGAAAGGAGAGATGTCTGGATTAGATCATTTCACTTGCCATTAGTAAAGCGATAAAAGGAGGCCAGGAACGTTTGTTTGATATCGTAGGCCCACTGATAGGCTCTAAGTAGACCACCAACCCAGAGAGGGACTTTGGAGATCAGTTTTGAGTTTGCCAAGCTCACATGACGGTAACGCATTCACTACACAGTCGGGGGAGCAGGGCTGTCTTAGCAATGAGCATTGCTCAGAAATTATAGAAATAACAGATGCATAGCGTGGCACAGCTGCGGCGTATTGTCTGCTAACCTCTGAGCCAGTTTTAGAACAATCTTCTCCCTCCTCAGCCTCTCCCAGCAACTGCAGGAACCCAAGGTCCAGGGCTTAACAGGGAGCTGTCCTATGAGGTCCGGGATGAAACTGCCAAATGGAAAAGTCCAGGAGGGCTGGAGAAGGAGCTTGTTCTTTCTCGCAGCTTTAAAGAGAACAGTGGTACGCTCGGTGGAGTAGCGGTTGGGTCTGCTGCCTACGGCCCAGCACAGTCCACATACATTCCAAAGACCCAGGTTCACACCCCATGACAGGGCTGGGGAACAACCCATGAGCAACTGAATAAAATAAATGCTTCTTCCACCTCTCTCTCTGCCTGCCTGCACCTTTCCTTGACAAGATAAAAGCGCAGTGATTTGGAGGGTCAGAGCAACTCTGACTTTTATTCAAATGCCGAGTGTGTCATTTAGCAGCTGCTACTAATAAAAGGTGTGCTAGCGACATGCGTGAACACCGTCCCAGTTCACACCTCAAACCAAGTAGTGTCATGGATTGAGGTTGTAGACGTGCAGTGTCCAAGCCTAGTTTGAGAAGCAGAGGTGGCAGGACTTGCCACCAGCTGGCACATGGTGCCCTGTGGATTTCCCCACCTCTCCTTCCATTTCGCCGAAAACTGGTAAGAGGGCCTGTCAGCATTTACCCCTGTGCTCTGGTAGACAAGCAACGTGAGTCCCCAGCTTCCCTGGCTCTTAGAACTCAGGTTTCTGTTCAAAACACAAAACCACATGCTTGAGTTTTCTTTCACTTTAAGAGATAAATAAAGGATTTCTCATAGTAATTCTGACGAGATAACATTTTAAAGAATTAACGTACATTGAGGTAACTTTGCTTTACAAAATAACATAAACCCATGTGCAAGTCCCCCATTCCTTAGAGACATGACAACACTTCACCATTGTTTTTTTAATTGATTTTTTTTATCGTAGTAGTAATTCTACGCATTAAAATAATTTCCATGTATAGGTTCACAATTTCTTAGATATATGTCCATACACCCCGCCCTCCACCACATCACACGTTCTCCCCCACTGTCCAGTGAGCTCCGCCACCATTTGTCCCCCCGCCGCCCCCGTCCCTTTTGGCCACCTCAGTTCTGTTGCAAATGTTCCAGGGTTGGTTATGTTTCATCTGTTCCTTTGTTTTGTCTGTTCACATTCCACCTGTAAGTGACGTCATCTTCTTTTGATTTATTTCACTGAGCATCCTCCCCTCTAGTTCCATCCATGTTGACTCAAATGACAGGGTTTCCTCTCTTCTCAGGGCTGTGTAGTGTCCATTGTGTGTATGGACCACATCTCCTTTATCCAGTCATCTGATGTGGGGCACTTAGGTAATTTCCAGTTCTTAGTATTGTGAATAGGGCTGCGATAAACATGGGGATATATTGTTGTTGTTTTTAACTGAGGCAACTTGATTCACAAAACATGTAAGTTTAGATGTGCAGATTCGCTCCTCATCAAATACCTGACAACACCCCCACCCGCCACCAAACTTCCAGTCACCCTCCACCACTGTCCATTGGACCCACCACCCTTTGGGCCCACTCTCCCTCCACCTCCCCATCTCTGTAGCTTCAGTTCTGGCATCAACATCCAAGGGCTAGTTTTGTTTTGTTTGTTCTTTTGCTTTCTTTCTTTCCACATGAGTGAAATCATGAGACATTGATCTCCTTCCTAACTTACCTCACTAAGTATAATCCCTGTAGATCTACCTATCTTGCTCCAAAGGGCAGGGTTTCATTTTTTGGTAATAAATGAGTCATATTCCACTGATCTCTAGACCACACCTTCTTTATCCACTCATCTGTCATTGGACACTTAGGTTGTTTCCATTTCTTGACTATTCTAAATAAAGCTGCCATACACATGAGGGTTCATGTATCTCTTTGAATTAATGATTTTTGTGTTTCCTGGGTAAGCACCCAGAAGTGGGATGATGGGATCATATGGGATTTCCATTCTCAGTTTTTTGAGGAATCTCTATACTACTTTCCATAAAGGTAGTATCAATTTATACTTGCATTAACAGATCTGCACAAGAGATTTTGAGATGACCTAGATGGTGAAATGTGGAATGTGACTTTACAGCATATTTTTTTTCTTTTTGTTAGGCCAACTGGAAGATCAATATGTAATTCGATTTATAAAAGAAAAGCTCAAATCTATGCCTTGCAAGAATCAAGGTTACATTTTGGATGGATACCCAAAGACCTATGATCAAGCCAAAGACCTATTTAATCGTAAGTTCAAATGTTCCTCTTATTTTGAGTGCTTATATTCAGATTAAGTTTCAACCTTATTGTTTAGAGAAATAGTGACCCCATTTAAAGTACATACTTTCCTATTTATGGTCAGCTTTCATGAGTGACTACTAGTTAAAATATTCAATTTGTTGTTGAACTATCCAGAGTAATAATATGCCGTCAACATGACAACGTGTATTTTGTTTTATTAGAAGAAGATGAGGAGGAGGAGGAGGAAGTCAAAGGCAAAATGTTTCCCTTTGATAAATTAATCATACCTGGTAAGTGAAAAATATTTCTGCAAGGTTATGTTTAAAGGAATGTGTTTTAATGTCTCTTGGGTAACAAAACAGTCCTTTTGAGGTTATAAAGTAGATTTTTTTTTTTTTTAGGAAGAAATGTAAAATGATACACTGAAAAGCAAATTTCCAAACTAAAGAATGTGCGTGTGGGGGTGTGAGGGCGGGGTGCGCCCTGGTGGCCTGGTCGTCTAGCACACCTGGCATAGTCCACACACAGCCCACGTTGCAGGGTTCAGGACCCAGGGCTGGGGGTATAACCGATGTAAACAACTAAATAAAAATAAAGTGCTTCCTCCTCCGCTCTTCCTGCCTGCCTTCCTATTGTCCTTCATTCCTGCCTGTGCCTTTCTTTAAAAAAAAAATGTGCAGGTGTCAATATCGGGGATATTAATGATCTGAGATGGACAGGACCCCCTTTGAGAAGGCTCCTTTCTGCTGCTCTCTTCTGGAGTGCAGCAGAAGCCAGCCAACAAGCAGGTGCCTTGACATCTGAGTCAGCGGGGAGACCACGAGGAACGGGGTCCCCACCACTCCTTCCCACTGTTTGAGGCACCATCGCTTTTTCCAGATGTCATTCAGAATCCAGAACTGAGATTGGGCAGGTGCAACTTTTCACTTCACTGTTAACTACACAGCAGGTTGAATCCATCACATAATTTCACAGGCATTTCACAATGCTGTTTTGATCATGAAGCAGAAACAGCTTCTTCCATGAAAAGGATTTGCTGAGTGCCTCACAGGCATGTCTTTCTTTTTTCTTCCCCCCCCCCCCCCCCCCCCCCATCAAAGGAAAGGAGTAGGCAGGAATGCAGGCAAGCAGAGACAGGCAGGCAGGGAGAGAGAGGAGGAGGAAGCACCTTATTTTATTTAGTTGTTCATCTTGGTTGTTCCTGCTGGTTCTCAAATGCGAACCTGGGACCTTGGGATGTATGTGGACTGTGCCCAACCCCCACTCCACCAGGGGTGCCCACAGGTATTTCTTGTGACCTTGCCATGAACTTAAATTTTTTTTTTGAGGGGGCATCAATTTGCAGGAGGTGTTATCATAGGAAATAATTTTTGGCTGTATGGTAAACATATCAGCTCTTTTCAGCAACTTAGCACAAGCCTGGAACAAGGGCCTTTTCTGTCAGAGACCCAGAATTGTTTCCTAGATGGAATTACTTCATTCTTAGTCCAGCTGTTTTGTTTTGTTTTTTAATTTCAGTAACTTTCTTTTATATATTAAAATAAACTCCTATGTGTAAATTCCCCATATGTGCAGTTTTCCCCTTCCTCAGATCTCTGTCAGCACACTCTGCCCTCCTCCACATCACAAAGTGTCCTTCGCCATTGTCCACTATCACTTGTCCCCTCCCCTGAACACATTCCCTATCGGTGACCTCAGCTCCATTGCAAGTCAAGAGTCCAAGGGTTGGTTTTATTTTGTCTGCTCCTTTGTTTTGTCTGTTCACATTCCACCTATGACTGAGGTCATCTGGTATCTCTTTCTTCTTTTGACTTGTTTCACTGAGCATCATCCTTTCTAGATCCATCCATTTGATTCAAATGACAGGATTTCCTCTCTTCTAAGGGCTGTGCACTATTCCATTGTGTAGTCCAGTTTTTACTGGGGCTTCTGGAAACCTGAGGCCACCAGAGAGTAGTCACCCTCAGGGATGGGCATGGCCTGCTTGCCCGAGGGCTCCAGCACCTGTGGCAGAGCCTGAAAAGGGGCTTAAGGGCCAAGTCGTCTCGGAATTCCCACTCACGTATGTGTCCACCTTAGGGAAGGTTCAAGTAAAGTTGGTCACTCTAACCAGGTCTGTCCAGCTTAGAAGCATGCATCACTTCTGGGCACTAACCACTCGGTGCAAACCGTACTGGGAGTTCTCACCAAGGCCACTGGACAAGACTCAGTTCAACCAACCATCTGTCACACACCAGGTACCACACAGGAGCTTATTGAACTTCTCCACTATATTTTTAGGCAAGGAATTGTTCCCATGTTTACCAACTCCAGAAGTTAAAGAACAGAGACTTATCCAAATCCTCTTCACTGGTAGGCAGGAGGGCTTCTCAATTCAAACTCAAGTTCTCTCACTCCACCGCCTCCAAAAAACTGTCACCACCACCACCGCACTCACACAAAGCCCAGAATTAGTGGAGTGGAAAGGTCCAGGCAAGGAAGCGGAAACCCAGGGGTAAACTGATGCTTGATGAAGGACGCACTGGGCCGCCCTCGACTGTTGACGCAGTTCAAACATGTCTAAGATGTCATCTGTTTGGAATGCTAGGCCTGTTCTTGGTCAATTACCCTCTTTCCTAAAGTCATGATTCTTTTCTCTTCCTGGAAGAGAGGATCACATTGTATCACTTATTCCCGTGGGATTTTCACATGTGGAAGTGACAGAGTGATGACACAGAGAGGTTAATACCAATGAAATGATCTCCTATTGAGCTTTCCCCAAGAAGGGGATGTGCCACCACGCAGGATGTCGTGGGGAAGCACCAGGCATGGTGAGGAGGCAGGAGAGAAGGAAAGTCTAGGATAAAGGGTTTATTAAAGTGTTTATTGTGAAGGGAAGGGTGGGCAGAGTTGAGAATTTTGAGAGCTGGTTCCTTTGAGTAACTGCAGTGGGCTTTGGTCTCTAGTTGGATGGTGACTGGTCTTGGGATAACTTAAGGCAGGAGAAATATTATTGGCTCGGTGTGTGAGATTTTCAAAGGGTGGTTGATATGCATATGAGAAACATGCTCCCAAGAAATTGTTGACTATCTTTGGGAATTAGCCAGCACTGGGAGGGGCCTTCTCTCGCCAGATCTACAAAAACCCTTCAAGAAGTCAAACAAATGTAAGACACAGAAAATAAATGTGACTAACACAAACCTCCGTAAGTGCATGATGTGACTGATGAAACACTTGACTTGCGGTCATCCATTCCTAGGTGGTATGATCTTTCATTGATAAATCGTTGAACTTTATCACTGATAACCTATATTCAGTTTGATTCTTTTCAGGTCTCCTCGTTGAAGGAGACAAATTTGATGTTGTACCTGCCTGATGACAATGGAAAATTTTGTTAACAGATTTTCACATAACTTCACGGAGTCAGATACAGTGACCTTCTTGTTAGAGATCATCTTACCAAGCAGAAATCTATTACTTGCCCCCCAGAGTTACCCAGGACAAGGACAGCAGACATTCTGAATAATTATCTAGAGAGAGGCTGCAAAATCCTGAAGTTCTAAGTCATCAAAGCAAAGGGACTTTAAAAAATATCTATCATCTAATGGGAAATATATTCATCATATTAAAATTCTTTGAAAATTAGAAGTCAAGTATATCACTTAATATTACAATATTTCATTAACTGGAATCCTCCATCTCCCAATCACTGGGAAAAAAGGATATGGTATTATATTTTGGAATTCTTAGGTTATTAACAGAATTAAGCTTTGATCTAGGTGACTGACACAATGAATCATAATTTGATTTACTTTCCAGTGAATTGATATAATTTTGATTCAATTTCTGTCAGCATTTGGGGGGAAGTCAAGATTTCTTGTTTCCTTTTCAAATATAATTACTCAGAAAAATCAAATGGCCAAAGATGAGCCACTAAACTAATGTGGCTCTAAACAATTATGATTATAAATTTATAGAACTTATACCACAAGCTCTCACTTCACTTTTTCTTTCTTTCTTTTTTTTTTACTTTAAGGAAAGGTACAGGCAGGAATGAAGGCAGGTAGGCAGGTAGGCAGGCAGGCAAAAAGACAGAGGAGGAAGAGGCATCTTTTTTAATTTTTAATTTTTATTTTAGTTGTTCACACTAGTTGTTTCCCCCTGAGACCGGGACTTGAACCCAGGAGTATGTGACTTGCTCCTTCAGAGGTGACTGACCGAACCGCTGCTCCACCAGGGTGCACCTCTGACCTCACCTTTTGTTCTCACCGTTAGTACACTAAAGCAGACAATGCTCATACACATCTTCCACATGCCCCAAGAACCACCACCAGCTCTGGGCTCTGCCGGGCACACTTTCCTTACCCACTTAAGAAAACGTGTTAGGTGGCAACTAAGTGAGAATGGCTTTATCATGAGACAAACAACACTTAAATCGTTACCAACCTTTGCCAGACTCCAACAGGTAGCACATTGTTTATGAGGCACTGACCGACTACCAGTCTGGGCTCCAGTGTCCTCTGGGTTGTTGAGAACATCTGAGAATAGCAGCTCACCTGGAAAGTTTAATTCACGGATCCACATTTGAATCCTCCATTCATTACTCAAGAAATAGCCTCTAAATTTGCACTTGAAGCTGGAGAAACAGCCAATTTCATAGTTTACAAGAAAATCACAGGTGGGCGATGATCCCCATTACTGATAGGACAAGTGCTGACCATGCTATATTGAATGACATGTGCCATAGCCAATCAATTGAGTGAGGAAAGAGATGGAACAATGGAAAATTTAAATCCCATGGGGAGCTCTGTTTTCATGAATTTGGCAAATCAGACATCAAAGCATGTTTCTTGTCATCGTGGGTCTCTTTGGGAGCCTGTGATACAGTCGTGTTTGCCTTTACAATGGAGGTGTGTTCTGAGAAAAGCATCCTTAGGCAATTTTGTAGTTTTGTGACTGTCACAGCAGAGAGTCCTTACACAAACCTGGATGGTACTGTGTGTGGTCCTCCACTGTGTGTGGTCCTCCATTGTGCATGGGGCCACCATTGACCGAAACATGGTTACATGTCTGGTGCATGACTCTATTGTGCTAGAAAAAAAGCAATAAGGAGATTGACAGGGATGTTGATGATATCACAGGGTATCAGAAAGCCGCTCATTGTAAATTCTGCTGCTACTATTTAATGAAGGATGAACTAAAGAAGGACAGGAGGGAGGGAAAGAAAAATACAGATCCTGCAAAATACCAACTGGTTGAACCTCACAGGACTGTCTCTGGAAACACAGGTGATTTGCCTGTATTTATCCTCCTTGAGAGGCAGCAAGAAGGTCAAGTGTCAGGTCATCATGCAGCAAAATGAGGTCCTAACTGGTAACTGGACACTTGTGTTTAGCAGTGGCCTGTCCAATGGCACCCTGCCAGTTGGCAGCATGGTCTTGGTTTAGCTCATGAGCCTTTTCCTCTCCCCAGAATTCATTTGTGCGCTGGACGCCTGTGATGACTTCCTGAAGGAGCGAGTGATCAGTCTTCCTGAGAGCATCGTGGCAGGAACACACTACAGCCAGGACCGGTTCCTCAGGGCCCTGAGCAGCTACCGGGACATTGACACTGAAGACGACACTGTCTTCAACTATTTCGATGAGCTTGAAATCCACCCAATTCACATTGGTATGGAATAAACTCAAGGGTACTGTGAATGCCACTGCCCGGGGCCAGAACCCCAAGAACCCAGGGGTTCACAGGCTTAGGAGCGGACAGGGAAGTGTCACCCTGTGTCTGCGGTGGAGTGAGGTGAGGTACAGGATGGACAGGATGTTCCTATAAGGCCTTGTGCTTGAGAATTTGATGTTGGGGGTGTAATTGTTATATGAAAACGTGGAGGAACACCCTGGCGACTGAGGGATAAAAACTCTCGCATAAGCCACATAAAGCCCGAGGACCCAGGTTCGCAATCTGGGGCCGGGAAACAACTAAAAAATTAACTAACTAAATAAAATATGCTTTTTCCTTCTCTCTCTTCCTGCCTGGCTGTCTGCCTGCCTGCCTGCCTACTTGCCTTCATCCATGCCTGCTTCCTCCCTCTTTACAGAAAAAAACAGCTAAAAAGTAAATTAAAAAAAAAAAAAAAGAAAACGTGGATATACAGTCATGTGTCCTTAATGGCAGGGAAATATTTTGGAAAAATGCATGGTCACCTTTGAGCAAAGCGTTTAAGTGACGTATGACTGTATGGTGAAGTTGAATACTGCACTGGCATTTAAAAAAGTTGCTTCTAAGATGCGTGTGTTTGATGCTGCTGCTTTGGGCTGAAGGACAGGCCTCCCCAAGATGTTCAGGAAAGGTCTTCCCAACACAAGTCACTTTGGCATGTGGATTATTTAGAGTTGGGGCCATTCGAGGCCCTGCAGGCTTGTGAGAAACCACTTCCTTAACTACCTCAAAGATGAAAATAGGGAGTGTTACCAGAATTAGGGTTATTACCAGCAATAACTTTCTTTTGGAGAAAATTATCCATATGGCATGGCAAACCTCTGATTATAGAGCATCTGCTCTTCTTCATACGTGTCCCCTCCTCTCTCCTCGAGCCCCGGTCTGCTATCCCTCTCCTTAGCTCAGGATCTATACCCCGGCTTGGCCTCGCTAACCTTTGAATCCATCTCTTTGTAAATTCCCTCCATGTAAATCTGTCTGATGTTAACTTGATGATCTGACAGCTGACAAGGACCCAAAGGCACAGGAGAAATCCTCTCTCCTCCCCAGCAGGGTTAGCACCTCAAGCTCCTGGGGGACAGTTCTCTGTCTCTGTGGCATTGTGGGGGCACTGGTATTCTCACCGAGTCCCTCCTGGGCTTTAGATCTGCCAGGTCACCCCTGAAGCTACTCTTCAAAAACCAAGATTCATCCTAATAATTTCTGCTATCTACTTGGCTTCATCAAACAATTGATGAATCAGAGAACGGCCCCTCTAGAAAGGAAAAGGGTCATTGGCAGAGTCGTGGAGAGTGAAAGGCTTTTATAGTGAGAGAGTAGAATAGCTGGTCAAAGCCATTAAACTCAACAGTTACTAGAACAAGATTAACCAAATTCTTCAGGACTGTGTTGCAGGAAGCCAGGAAGATCAGTGAAGCGAGGGGCCACTGCAGGCACGGGGAGCACCTACCTGAGAAAACCCATCCCCTTTGTCCTTGCCTAGTCCTTTTCCAAGACCCCAGATTGACACCTGAGAGTAGTTCATATGGACCCAGGGTCAGTTCCTGAGGAGAAGGCCATCTTTCAGTCACCTGCTTCAGTCTCCTTGCTGGCTGACCAGCGATAAAGCTCTTTTCGTCTTGCAAAAGCTGCATCAACAGAGTTTGGTCTGTCTGAGCATTGCTCAAAACCAAGCAGACATTCGGCAATCGTGGGACAAGGTTACTAGCAAAGTCACCTTCTCTAAGGGGAAAGCAAGGGCGTCTTACCAAGTATATGACCTCACTCGTGCTGACCAGGAAACTCCAGATGGACTGGTTTAAAGTTCCACTTTGGGAAGAGGCTGAAGCTGTAGTTCTGAGAGGTATTAAGTCTTGGAGGGGCTTGGCGAGACGCACTCCACTTAGGTCCTGTTGTTTCTTTCATGAACACTTCTCAGAAAAGTAAATAGCTTTTCATCACACTCTACTTTATTGCCCATGAAGCAAACTCAGAGTTAAGCTACCTGCAAGCTCCCAGTAAAGACACTCTCTCATCAGCCTCACCACCATCATCAGTGACGGTTCTTGGCTCCCAAGTCTCACAAGTCATAGTGGGTTCTACTTCCCTTGGCTTGGGGAACCCCTCAACTACTTTTCTGATTTTCTGAGTCTTGATGCTTCTTCCTCCTCTGAGTTTGCTGAGAATCCCCTAGCCTGGTGGAAGCTTAGTAGTTGGGCTGACCTCTTGGGTCTCCCGAGGCCTTTCTCTGCGTCCCCCCACCCTGCCCACCACCTAAGAGCCAGAGGGGACAGCATTTGGACTCTGGAGTATTGGGACACTTAGAGCTAAGAGATAGAGTCAACAGGAGAGTCTCTTCCAGTCCCGGCTCAGGCTCAGTGTGAAATAAGGAAAAAATCCCTGACTTGTAGACTTGTCATTAGTGACCTCCATAAAGAAGTAAATTGAGGCAGCTCAAATGGCTACAAATGGAGTTGATTTAGAAATAGCAGAGGAATTGTAATTCAGGACGCACATGCTGTGGCTGGCAAGTCTCAGGCAGGTCTGCTGAAGGATTGGAGCTGGCTGGATTTGGGGGCGAGGGGTCGAGGGAAGGTCAGGGTCCAGCCAGAGATCAAGATAAGCGTTGTGCCTTGAACATGAGAGGAGATTCTTGGCGGATGTTCAATGGTCAAGAGATAAGTTGCAGTTTCCTGTAAATCAGGCATTTATTGGATATCAGTCTGTTTTTTTTTTTAAAGGAAAAGTGCAGGAAGAGAGGAGGAAGATGCAAGTTTATTTTTATTTAGTTGTTTGTCTTGGTTGTTACCTCTGCCCTGGGACATGAACCTGGGTCCTTGCGATGTACGTGGTCTGTGCCAACCAAAGACGGCAGACTAACCACTGCTCCACCAGGGCGCGCTGCCTCCTCTTCATTTTCTTCCCCTCCCCCGCCTCCTCTTCATCTTTCCTCCTTCTTCTCTCCTTTCTTTCCTTCTGTGTCATCTTGGTATTAACATTAGTCAGATATTCTGGAGTTTGGGCTTTTTCCTGAACAAGCAGGCTAACTGAACCGATTCATGTTTTATGAATGGAGACTGTGTCTGAGGATCACTGATTCCCAGAAGCAGAAAACTCAAGGAACCTGGCGTCACCTGCCTGATCTCAGGTGGATGCAGGACGTCCTTCCATGGAAACCCCCTCCAAGTGCCCCAGCCTCTGCTGGGGGTGGGGAGTGGGGGTAGGGTTTGGATGCTGAGAACTCAAAGCCCCAGCCTTCCTCCCTGAGCCCCACAAGCAATCCCGAACTGTGCTGGTGGCTAGAAAAGGCAACCCCAAGTGGAAACCGCCTAATTGGCCACCGCAGCTAAGGGTGGAGGAATTATCATAGCGGGTTCTACTTCCCTTGGCTTGGGGGAGCCCCTCAACTTCTTTTCTGATTTTGTGAGACTTGATGCTTCTTCCTCCACCGAGTTTGCTGAGACCCCCCCACCCTGGAGGCAGCCTGGAGGCAGCTTGGAGCAATAAAAGGCGGGTGCAGGCAGGCCTGCAGGGTAAAGTGTGCTGTTCCCACCTCTCTGTCTTTCAAGATGTTGGAAAACTTGAAGACTCTCAGAACAGACTTGCTATCAAGCAGCTCCTCAAAGAGATTGGGGAGCCTCGAAATTACGGTTTGACGGAAGAGGAAAAGGAAGAAGAGGAGCGGAGGGCCGCAGAGGAGAGCCTGGCCAAGGAGGCGGCGGAGATGGCCGAGCGCGAGCGCCAGGAGGCCCAGGAACTGGCGGAGAGGACGGCGCGCTGGGAGGAGTGGGTGAGCGCCAGGCCGGGCACAGGGGGACATTCAGTCAACTGTCCTTCCCACCCTGCTAGCCCAGAAATGTCACCAAGTATCCTGATGTGGTGTGTGTGTGTGACCATATGAACCATCTTTAGAAAGATGCTCGTGGTCAGTTGCATTGTTTAAATGACAAGGTTATCATGCACCCTGGGGCAGTAGCGGTTAAGTCCGCCACCTCCAGCTGAGCGTGCTTCACATACATCCCAAGGAACCAGGTTCGCGTCCTGGAGCGGGGACAGCGACTCTCGCAGGTGTTCCCATCCCGGCTGAGTAACGCCCAGCCCGGCAGACAGTCCGCAGAAGTCACAAGAAGATGCAGGGAACAAGGACGAGGCCTTTACTGTACTCACCATACGGGGGTCACAGCAGCGGGTGGGAGATATTTCCTGGAAAGCTGCGCCCCCTGTGGGGAGGGGGCACTTTCAGAGGGGCGGCAGCAGGGGGCGGCAGTGAGCCGGCAGGCACCGCCACGTGGGCAGGAGGACAGCGCAGTCAAGCCGGCGAGGACAGCAGAACTCCAGGGCAGGACCCTCCCGGACGGTCAGTGCAGGTGGAGACAGCGGTCATCCCAGAAGGTCCACCTGTTACACCCAAGTCCATGCTCGGCGGTGACCAGCCGCTGAGCCCACATTCACGTGGGCTGGGCCACGCACTCACGCTGCCCCACAGCAGCCAAGATGAACCATTAAAGTAAATATAAACGAAAGGTCTTCCGCTTCTCTCTTCCTGCCCTGCTTGCCTAATTGTCTTCATTCCTGCCTGCGCCTTTCCTTTAACAAATAAAAGTAATGACAGTAACTAGTCATGACCAGTAGTAATAACCCTCCTCTCTGTAAACGTGTCCTTTAGTAGCCTGCTGACCCTGTGATTTCACGTCATTTTTCCTCCATTTGCCCATCCACCCAGGACGGTCAGATTCATGTCACTCATCCTCATTCCTCACATCACTGAATCTTACCTATTCTGCTTCCAAAAACAGCGCTCACCTCCACCCACGGCTGTTCACTTGACCTGAGCAGAGCTGTATTGCCCCCAGAATGAGGCGGGGCCTCGTCAGCTGCACCCTGTACCCCGCCGTCTCCATTCTGGTCCTTTGCTGCTGCCTGGTCATCCTTGTCCAGTAAGGACCCATCACCGCATCTCTGTCTCAACTCTACAGGCTGCCCCTCACCCTTAGACCCACGTCCAAAACCCCTGGTGAGGCCCCCAGGCTCCTTTGTCACCTGGCTGCTTCTGATGATTCCCAGTCACACCCGGTCCCCACGGTCTGCTAGGCGTGTCTGTAGGACTTCCTCACGTGCTGTCACTTTCCAGTGAAGACATTCCCGCCCTGCCAACCCCCACAACATGCACTAGCTCTTCTCTGGGTTTGTTTAAGCACTAATGTATTATTAGGTCATAAAGCATTTTACACATTAACTCAACTTTATAGTAAAAACATTTTATGTACAACTGTAAATAAACTGCGGCCCACATAACTCAAACATAAAAATGTGTTGTATTTTACAAGGTCACTGAGTTGTTTTATATATAAATTGGAAAACATTTTCTCTGAGCCCTTCCCTGGTTTTTAATTCCCTCTCTGTACTTATTCCATTTAGTGTGTATATCGACCTTGCTTTCTTTCCTAGTCTTCCCCACACACACTTTAATTACTTGAGGACAAGGATTTCTTTTTGTTATTCACTCCTGCAGTCCCAGTGCCTGGTACGTAGCAGACACTCAACCAAGACTCCTGGAAGGAGGGGGCGGGGGAGGATGGAGGAAGGAGGTCCTATACACACAGCCTTCTGTATATCTGATTATCTCCTTGACATAAACTCCTAAAGTCTGCTAGTTTAATAAACTGCATGGTTTAATGTTGGACACACACACACACACACACACACTCACACACACACACTTTTTAAAGGAAAGGTGCAGGCAGGAATGAAGGTGAGCACAGGCAGGCAGTCAGAAAGAGAAAAGAGGAAGAAGCACTTTGCTGTTGTTTTTTTTTATTTAATTGATCACATTGGTTGTTCCCCCTGCCCCAGGTCTTGAACCTGGGAGCTTGGGATGTAGGTGGACTGCGCCCAGGGTGTGCTAGACCGTTCGGCCTCCAGGGTGCGCCCTGATACATCTGCCCATGAGGATAAACCAGTTCACACACATATGTCTAAGGGTGTGTTTTCTTAATGCCAATTCTGCTTGTCTCATTTTCTTCACATTCACCAATCTGATCACCAAACCCTTCTCAGTTTTTCCAGGTTATTTCCTGTGTCAGTTAGGCATTTACATTTCTTTTGTTGCAGTTTTTTTTTTTTCTTTCCTGCCCCTGTGTGGGCTGTGCGCCTTTTTCTTTTTCTTTTGCAAGAACAATTCCTGGTAAGGTAGTGTCACAGACTGGGTGACAAGTGTCTCTCTTGGTGGTGTGCTGTTAGAACCTAGATCCCGCTGTGCTGTCTGAAGGTAGGTGGCCCTGCACGAGTCCTCCTGTGTCCCAGTGTCGCCATCTGCAAAAGGAGGGGGCCTATAGCACCCGCGTCACAGCGTCGCTGCGGTGACTAAGGAGCTGACAGACGTGAAAGCTGGCCAAGTACACAACCGTCACCACCTAGCTCCTCTGATACGTTGCAACGAGCTTTTCTCAACTCTCATTTCTCTTTTAACACTATTTATGGTGTGAGGGGTTTTTTGTTTCTTATTTTGGCCATAAAAACATTTTATGTGCATAGTAGTCAGACTCTTCTGTCTTTCTCCCATTTCCATTTCTGCATGGCAGTTGCCGTGTGTCTAGGGAAGACTTCTTTTCAAACAAATACTATCAGTGACAGAAAAGCACATTGCAGATGGCTGGGAAATGAGGAAACTGTATGGACTCAGGTCACAGAAAAGGTGGAGAGCAGGGCCAGCTTCAGGGGAGGCTTCCATGTTGGCGTTACTCTTAGGCTTTCTTCATGGGCCCGCCCATCCTTAACTCGTGTCCATGATACGTGTCTCAGTTCCCTCGTTGAGAAGGGAGATTTCACAAAGAAAATGTACAATTATTATTCTTAAGTGAGGGGTAGTAAGCTGAGCAGGAATTACCATGTCTACCAGACCAATGCCGTCCCGACTGCATATTAGCTATGATTGACTTTCTTCCTTCTCGCCTTCATTCCTGCCCTCCCTGCCTTCTTCCCTTCCTCCTCTTTCCTTCTTCCTTCCTTCCTCCCTTCCTTTTTTCCACCCTCCTTCCTTCCCCTCCCTCCATCCTTTCTCCCTCCCTTTCTCTCTCCTGCCTGCCTGCCTTCTTTCTCTCTTCCTTCCTTCCTTCCTCCCTCCTTCCCTCCCTTTTCCTTTCCTTCCTTTCCCCTTCCCTCCTTCCCTCACTTACTCCTTCTTTCCTTTTGCATTTGCTCCATCTGGGCAGCTAGAAATTATTTTGGTTTAAGAAATGAGGTAGGAATCCAGTTTGTTATTCTCTAAAGGCCCAGACAGCTGTTACCACTGACCTGTCTTCTCCGCTGGTTGGAAATGGCGGCTCCATCAGAGCGCGGTGAGCGCTAAGCCGCGTCTAGCTATCAAACACTCTAGAGTGAGCTGTGTGAAAGGGGGCTGCCTTCTCTGACCATGTATTTCCTCCACCCCCAAATGTTCTGTTTGTAGAACAAAAGACTAGAGGAAGTGAAAAGAGAAGAAAGGGAGTTACTGGAGGCCCAGTCTATTCCTCTGAGGAATTATTTAATGACCTACGTTATGCCAACGCTTATGCAGGGTCTGAACGACTGCTGTAAGGTCAGACCCGACGACCCTGTCGATTTTCTGGTAAGAGGTTTGACTTGTTCTCTAAAACAATAGCATACATATGAGAAGAAACTCTGCCTGAATCTAAATGGAATGCCAGCTGAGCTGGAGAAATGGTGTGTCCTATGACTTGGGAAATAACTTCTAAAACCTCCATGGGTTTTATTACTTATTTGACTGTAAAGAAACTGATGTACTTTGATTTCTTGGTTGTAACCATTAACAGTACAACACTATGACCGGTAAAATATTGTTGCGTTCTTCAAAAGTTGACTTATTTTTCTCTGCCTTTCAATTGCAGGCAGAGTATCTCTTCAAGAACAATCCCGATGCGCAGTGAAATTTTTAAGAGCGCATGGCACGTACCTTGGTAGAGTCAGAGATGAGTTTAACACTGTCATTTCAAAAATCACTTTAAAAAAATGTTTTCCAGCTTCTTGAAAGTTTTTTTTTCTTGTGAACAAATATTTTCTCATGTGGCATCCGTATGAATAAGCTACATGACATTGAGTCCCTACTTTGTTGTAGGTCCCTGTGCATGGGTCCCAGGACAAGTACTGATGTAATAGTTCATCCTTCGTCTAAGGAGTCTGCACGCTAATGTTTATAGAAATAGCACGGAAAAAAAGCCAGGCTACATGTTGTTCTACCATGTAGGTAATAAATGTACACAGTTTGTTGTGGCCTCCATACCAATGATATTACATTACTAGAACATTGATGCTTTGTTGAGTCACATTGAGTTACTCAGCTATGATGGGTTTCCACAAGGTTACTTTCTGAGTTCAGATTCAGCACTCCTACTAATGAGTCAGAGAGAATTGTTAGAAAAATCCAGGATGAATCGTTCTAATATATGTGATCATTAGAAAATGACTGAATATGTTCAAAAAACAAACTTGACAATATAGGCATAAGCAATCCATCCCCACGGTCTTTTCAGCTCTAAAAGTCCCAGCATTCCCAGAATTACACCAAATGTGGTTTATTTTAATGGCATGCATTCTTCATCCCTTTGACTAACACAATCCGAATCCAACTGCATTTTTTATTGTGGTAAAATACACGCACATACACTCATGACTGCAGCCATTTTCAGGTGGACACATGAGTGGCATTAAGTGCATTCATGGTGTTGTGTGCTCACCACCATCTAGCTGCAGAATGTTTCCAGCATCCCAGAGGGAAGCCCTGTACTCTGTAAGCTGTCATTCCCCCATGATTCCCTACCCCCAGGCTCCTAACAACCATGAACCCGCTTTCCTGCTCGGTGGATCGGTCTGTCCGGATTATTTATGTCAGTGGGATCATATGATACGTGGCCTTTTGTGTCTGCTGCTCTCAGGAACATCTTCAAGACTTACCTTGAAGCACTTACGGCCACAGCATCACCCCTTGTGATGGCCGAAGAATATCCCATGGTGTGGACAAACCGCATGTTGTTTCATCATTCATGTTTGATGGGCATTTGGGCTATCTCTGCCTTTTAGCTACTGTGACTGGAGCCGCTGTGAATATTCACACCACATTCTGGTTGGCACAATTGTCAATTTCCTCAAGTAGTGCCTAGAATTAGATTGTTTTGTTTTTTTTTGAAGGAGAGGTGTGGGTAGGAATAAAGGTGAGCGGATTAGCAGGCAGGAAAGAAGGAAGAAACATTTTATTTTTATTTTGGTTGTTTAGCGTGGCTGTTCTCCCAGCCCCAGGTCATGAACCCAGGTCCTTGGGAATGTATCTGGACTGCACTTGGCCGGAGAAGGCAAACCTAACTGCGACTCCACCAGGGAGCAACTCGGATTAGAATTGTTGACCCACAGTAATTCTGTTGAGTTTACTGAGGCTCTACCAAACTGGCATTTCACATTTTCACCAGCAATGTACGAGGATTCCAATTTCTCCCCATCTTTCCCAGCACTTATTTGCTCCCTTCCTCACTCCCTTCTAAAAGTCAACATAATACAGCTTCTAGAATAGAATAAAACCTAAGAGGAATTCTTCATAAGCCTAGGGATAGTCAGAGATTCTCCAGACATTAAAAGACTGAAAAGGCAATCCTCAGAATGGGGAAGTGATTTGCGATTTACCTATCTAAAAAAAATACTTGTACTCAGAATACTAAAGAAATTTACAAGTCAGTTAAACTGACTGACCTCTTTAGAAACAGGTAGACAACCTGAATGACCGCTTCATAAAAGACGATATCCCTCTGACCACTCAACACATGAGGAAGTGCTCAAAGTCAGGGTGTGTCCTCGTGGCTCAGGGAGTTGAGATCGCGTGTTCGAGACCCAGGACCAGGGTGAAAAATCAAAATGAACAACTAAAGGAAGATGTTTCTTCCTCCTCTTCCTTCCTTAAATGTTTCTTTCTCTTTTCTGTCTTTCCTCTCTTAAAAAAAAAAAGTGCTCCAAGTTATCAGAGAAATGCAAACAGACACTTCAGGGAGATTGCATTACTGCTGCCAGATATCTGACATTAAGTGGACCGACGGCACCATGTGCGGAGGAGTGGCTGGAGTACCGGAACCCTGTGCACTGCTGGTGGGATAACGGATGGTGCTGTCACTTTAGGAGATCATTTGGAAGTACTCATGACAGCTTAACGTGCCTCTACGCATGATCCAGCAATTCTGCCCTTGAGTATATGCCCAAGAGATATGAATGCTGGCAGATATGAGTGACAAGCATGTTCAGAGCACTATTAGTCATAAAAGCGCCAACCTGGAGACACTTAAATGTTCATCAGTAGGAGAAAAATCTAGTATGGCATCAGGGACTATTATACAGCAACGAAAAAGGGTGCACTGCAACCGACGACGTGAACTCTCACAGACCATAGATGTAATGTTGAGGAACAGAAGTTCAAAACAAGAGTAAATGCTGTATGATTCCATGCACAGTAAGTTGAAAAGCAGATACACCTTAATCCTCAGTGACACAGGTCAGAATAGTGGTCTCCCGTTGGTGATGGTGTGATGAGAGGTTCACTCTAATCAGAGTTGAAACCAGGACAAACTGGGGTTTCACCAGGCATGGGGGAGGGAGAGGCTGGGTTTCAGCCTGGTACAGGATGAGGGTTGGGGTATTCCTATTTCCTGAATATGTCAAAACCTGGAAGAATCCTCTAACCTGCCAAATAGTAACCCTAGTGATGGGAGGGAGTCTACTTGGGTGCTGGGGGTTTTCTATATCTTGATTTAAATGAGTTACATGGGTGTGTACTTAGTATCACAGAGATGGGGACAAACACCAAGCCCTTAAGAGTCTTGCATTGTACTATATAAGTTGTGCTTTACAATTTTTCAAAAAGAAGCTGGTTTTTTGAAAAACAAAACAAAACAAAAAGGCACACCCTGGTGGTGTAGTGGTTGGGTCCACCGCCTCTGGCCGAGAGCACAGTCCACATACATCCCAAGAAGCTGGCTTTGTGTCTCAGGGTCAGGGGGGAGCAACCCAGATGAACAACTAAAATAAAAATCGTGTTTCTTCCTCCTCTCTCTCCCTGCCTGCCTACTCACCTTCATTCCTGCCTGCACCTTTCCTTTCAGACAAACAAAAAATAGACCTAAAAATAAAACTCCTTCAAATGTGGACTTGTTCATCTTCATACGGTTTGTTAGACCCACTTCAGGAATTTGGATTCTCTTTAAAAAATGTAGTCTTTTTTTATTTAAAAAAAAAAAAAAAAAGATCGAAATGCCAGCCACATTATCCAGAGTGGCTTTGGGTGTGGCACAGTACGAGGTGGTTTCCAACAAACGAGGGCAGACAGAGTCTGAGGTGGCGCTCAGTGCACTGTGCTGCAGACAGTCACATCTTTGTGTCACCTCTTCCCTCAGTGCGGTTGGGCCTGCGATTGGTTTCTGTCCAGTAGAATGCAAGCACGCCTAGGCCACGGAGGTGGGGAATGAGAGCATGCTGGCAGACGCTCACCTTTTCCACGTACACGCTTCGATAAAACAAGTGGCTACATTGGAGAGGCCCACATGAACGGAGGGGCCTCTGCCAACCAACCTGCTAGACACTGCCACCTCCAATCCAAAAGCTGCAAAGAACTGACTCTTGCCGACCAACCCGTGTGGAAACTCACCCTTCCCAGCTGAACCTGCAGATTTGACCCGGCCCCCTCCTGACACCGTGAGCGTGGCGTCATTGACAGACCCTGAACCAGTGGGCCCAGCGAAAACATGTCCAGGTTCCGGAATCCCAGAGACCGTCAGAGAATATGTGTTTATTGACATGTCAACAGCTTACAGTTTGTAAATTGTCACAGAGCAGCGGATAACATAATTGAGTAGGCACCCTTACCCTCCAGGAATGAACCATCTGAGATGACCACTCTCGTGAACGGAATGTTGGTATGGCCCCAAGTTTCCTCCGTCTAGGCCCTACCCCTTGTTCCCTACCATGTGACCATTATTTGGAGATGGAGCCTGTAGGGGAATAATTAAAGAGGTAAACAGGTCATGGTGTAGGGGAGAGGTTTGCACAAAAGGGTTTAATGTCTATAAAAAAAGATACCAAAGAGACACTCCTCTCCGTCACATGAGGACACAGTGAGAAGGCAGCAATCTACAAGCCAGGAAGAGACACCGCCCCAGAAAAATGGCACCTTGATTTACACCGCTTCAGGAAATGGGAGAGAAGCACTTCCATTGTTTAAGCCACCCCGTCTGTGGCATTTTGTATTTCGTCATGGCAGCTTGAACAGACTCGGATAGTCACCAATTTTTGTTTACTTATTTTAGCTAGATTAATTGCAATATAGTCAGGGTCCTTCACGAAGCATAGAATTTAGTGAAGATGGCAGAACAAATAAATAACATGCAGGTTCTGGTTATGTGATGATTATTATGCAAATAGTTTCAATAAGGTCTTCTGGAAAGGCATCAACGAGGCCGTGACATTTGGGGTTTGACCAAAAGGGCAGCACTGCGGATGGGACAAGCATGGAGGCTCAGAGGTGGGAAAACCTTAGAAGAGGGTTCAACCCAGTAGGGGTGACACATAACCAGGAAAGGGGAAGGCTTCGAGACCGGGTAGGAGAGCAAATCAAGAGCCAGATTATCAGGGCCTTAGAAACCATTGCCAAGTTTGCTTCGAAGAGCGATGGGAGGGCATTAATGTGGGTTTTATGCAGTGGAGTGATAACATCTGAAGGTTGGTGTTTTTGTTTGTTGCAGTTTTATAATATTTGACAATCAGTGGTTCTCATTCTCATTGACTGTAAATCTTTGAAAGTGGTGACAAGTACGTAGGCAACCAATGTCTATAACTTGTTGGTGAATCTTCATCTTCTTTGTGTTTTCTGGACAACCATCCATGGATATGGTATGCAACCTTTCTTTTTGGCCCAGACAGCTGTGTTGAGCCTGGGGTCCATTCGCACATCTGAAGTCCCCATGTCCTCATGGCAGTTTTCTGGATCTCTTTGAGTGCTTGTGGAACTTGAGGAGCACACTTCTGAAAGTCTCCTGCATGGGCGTGCTTGTCAATGTTGCTGGTGTGTTCTCTGGCCACTGCCTCATTGGTGGAAGAACAACCCTTCTCACTACCCTTCTGGTGGGAGCCATTCTACAGGGCCTAGATGGAAGCAGAGAAATGTTTTAAAAGTGGCCCTGTTGTTTGGAGAATGGACTGGAGAAAAGCGCAGATACAAGTAGGAGAAGAACATGAAAGCTACTGCAATGGTCTAAACTAGAGAAGACATGGCTGAGTCTAGGGTGGTGGCAGAAAAGATGGAGAGAAGGCGATGGATTTCGCATGGAGATGGGAGATAGACCGAATGATCTTGAGGAGGAGCTGGACGTAGGTAGTGAGGGAGAGAAGGCATTGTTTTGGTTTCAGCCTGGAAGGTAACTGTACTGTTTATTGAGAGGCAGAGACCAGAGGAGGCATAGGTTTGGGGCCAGTTCTCACCATCATGCCATTGTGATTCTTACTTTCATTCCAACAAAAGAAGACACATTCTTTAAAACAAATTAATAACTAAAAGGGGAATGAGAATTCAATGAAAAGACAGCTCGAGTACAGTACTCATTATGACAGCGTGTATGTTAATTTTACTTTAGTGACCCATAAATCTGATTTGTGATTAATTTTTTAAAGCACGCACCATTAATAGCCAAATGAATCATTGCAGTAGTTTATTATTAGGATAAAAATCTCCATTTCACACCTCATTTCCAATTATCTCCTAAATGACACTGAAACTCAGGTAGTTTCCAATATGTGAAGAGGTTCTGCTCTCAAAAACATTTTTGTCTATTTTTATTTGAATGCACGGTGGACCTGTAAGAACCAGTTTAGGAATTCTTCTCACTACTTACCACATTGTTGTGTAGACCATGCAACATGAGTGATATCTGAGATTTGCCAGAGAGTCAGGTGCTGGGGCAAGGGTGGCAGTGAGGGGGCAGTGGTCACAGGAATAGGCAGGGGTTCTCTGAAGACAAGCAAGGCAGTTCATAATGCAGACATTGTGTGAACCAATATATTGGTAATTGGCTTTATCTCCTTCTTCTCTCCCCTTGGCTCAGGGCATAGCCTTAATTGGGTCCTAAACGTTGGGGATATGTGAACCCCTAGCTCATTACTCATTTGTGAAATTTGTGTTGGATTAGATTGTAGTCTCTGGGTATGTGTGAGATGCATTTCCAGGACTGAAACATGATCCCGAGACCCCACTCTTGCTTTCAGACTTTATCAGCTCCATCTTCAGCCTGGACTTCTCTGCATGTTTTCAACTGCCTGGCAGATATTTCTGAAGGCCCTGTAGGTACTTCAAAATCACCCCATATTAAACGACTCATGATTGTACCCAGTTGCCCAGTTTGCCTCCTGTTTCCTATTTCATTTGCTAGTAGCTGCATTCATTCTGTTACCCTCCTGTGAACCTCTGAAATCATTTTTGTCTTCTTCCACTCTGTCACCTCTCCCATGTAGGATTAATGACATCACCTACGTATGTCCCAAACTGGCCCCTTCTTTAAGTTTCATCATCTCTTACCTCATCATGGCAAATGCTTCCTCATCCATCCCCAGTTTTAAGTTCATTCCCTACCCTTTGCGTGATATTTCCAAAAATATAATCTCCTTCCTATTTCAACATTTTCAGTGGCTCCCTCATTCCCGGCAAGACAGAATTCAAATCTCTCAGAATGGCTTCAGGTCTCAGCTCAGAGGTTAACTTCAGAGAGGCCTTGTCTGAGCACCGTGCTTGAAGTGACTTCCCCCACGTCTGCCACCTGGTTTGCTCGTGGCCCAGACCACAGCCTGTAATCCCCCTGTCTGCTAGTGGGTTTATCAACTGTGCACATTAAGAACTTGAATAGAAGTCCCTCATTATCTGCCTCTCAACTTTGCTGCTTCCACCACCATGAACAATTAAATGAAACTAAAAATGCTTCTTCCTCTCTCTTCCAGCCTGCCTCCCTACTCACCTTCATCCCTGCCTGCACCTTTCCTTTAAAAAAGTTATTTGCACTTTAAAAAATTGTTCCTTCTATCTGGTATGCTCTTTGCCTGACCACTTACTACATCCTAACTTTTCTGTCACCATTTACGTGAATCTGCCTTGACATTATCTGCAAATACTGCTCCTTTTAAACCATCTCTAACAAGTACAAGGCACCAGCATGTTCTAGGCGGTAGATGAATAGTTACTTGTTGTGCTAGCTGACTGTCTCGTTCTATGGAAGGATAAAACAATAAACGATGTGGAACAAGTGTAGCTGAAAGCACCCATCTCTTCTTCACCACCTTCTGAGATGCCAGCCAAGGGCCAGCCACCAGCTAGAGAAGTTTCCCATTCTTGGACTCTTAACGTACCTCATCAGTGCCTATCCTTGAGTCATTTTAAAGACTACAGCCTTAATGTCTTACTGATTTCTCTGGAATCTCAGATGTTCAAACTTTAAGGACAGGTGTCTACTACTGGGCCACCAACCAAAGACACTTTGATGACAAAAGGTAAGGGAATAAGTGCAACTGAGACTTAGATATAAATCTGTGTTTATATCAGCAATATTCAGTGGAAATGAGGATCACATATAATTAGTTAAAAAAAATTTGTTTCTAGTAGCCAATTTTTAAAAAGTGAAAATACAAAATAAAGGCGAAATTAAAAATGCGTTTGTTTTAGGTGTACCCCTGTGGCTCAGGCAGTTTAGGCCGCTAAGGTGCCGGCCAAGCAAAGCCTGCAGACCTAGGTTCAGAATCAGGGCGGGGTGGGGGTGGACGGGTGGACAACGACACAGGGGACAGGGCTTTAAAAAAAGGAATATATTTGCTTGAACGCAATATACCTCAATCACTATTTTAACCTGTAACCAATAGAGAAAATCACAAGAGCTATTTCACATACTTTTGTTCATACAAAATTGTGTGTAGTTTGCATTTAATAGCACGTACGTAGTAGACTAGCCCCATTTCAAATGCACAAAAGCCACATGTGGCAAAAGGCTATCCAGTACTGGATGACAGCTTCGCTCCACTTGAAGGAACCCTGAGTCCTAGTAAGCTGGCCTCACTGTGTTCTGTGAAAAGGAAAACAAGTTCGTGGAATTCCCGAAGCTTTTACGCGTGCACATTGCTAAAGGATTTAGAACGTCGGTTTCCCCATATTTGATTCCTTTCCGCCCCCTCCCCTCCGTGAACCAGTGTGACGCTTCAGAACGGCGCTTCTGCGGGCAGTGGGGTCACTCCTCCGTGCGCCCTAAAGACAGATCCGGCTCGGGGTGACACGGCCTCGCCACACGCGCCCGCCGGCGAGCAGCCGGGCTAAAGCCCACCGCGTGCTCGCTGCCCCGACTTTTCCACCGCAGGGCGGTTTTATCAAAATCCAGGCGCACCTTGCAACAAAGCAACACGAGCTCGCGGTCCACAGCGCGCCGTCATCACAGTCCGTGCCTGCAGACGGGCCCGCTGGGCAAACACTGCTCCAGGGTCTGTGTCCGTGCGAGTCGGACGGGGCAGCCGGGGCGTGGGGCCCCCGTCCAGGGGGCGGGGAGGGGGCCCTAAAAATGTCTTCGCAGCCTCGGGCACCGCCGCCTTAAACGGTCGCCACACCCGCAAGCAGCAGGCCCCACTCTCACTTCGCAGCGGCTGAGTAACTTGTCGAGTGACCCAAGCGGCCGCTAACCCCGCGCGCCTCCGTCCCCACGGACGCAGCTCGCGGGAGGCGCAGCCGCCGCCAACTCGGGGACCTCACAATGCCCGGGGCTCTCCCAGCCCGCTCGCTCCCCTTCGGAGCGGGGCGCTCGACGACCACAGCGTCCCCGCCCAGGGAGCGACCCGCCGCCCGCGGCCGCTCGCCCGCAGTGGCCGACACCCACCGCGGAAGCGTGACCACCCTGGGGCGGAAGTAGCCTGGCCGCCGCCGCCTGAGGAACTACCGCTCCCGTGAGGCCTCGCGGCGGCGAGCGGCTGGCGCGCAAGCGCGCGCACGGCGTGCGTGGTGGCGTCAGCGGTTCTAGAACGTTGCTGTGGTAGCGCTCGGGCGCCATGTTAGGACGAAGAGGAAGGAGGAGAAGCGCTTAAAGCGGCGGGAGCGGGTGCGGGACTGGGGTTGGACCCAGGGCTGAGGCAGGCCTCCCCCTCCCTCCCGCCTCAGTGGATCATGCCCAGGGCGGCAGCGGCGGCGGTTGCGGGGGGGAAGTGACTGGGCGGTGCCGGCGCAGGAGACGATGCCGTTGTAAGTCATTTGGACGCTGTTTTCTCTCGCACGCCGGCGGGGCCTGGGGGCGCCGGGCGGGGGAGGGGGTGCGCGCGAGCGGGGCCGCGGGGCCGCGGGGCGGCGGGCGGGCCGCGGCGCTTCCTGTTTCCTCCCCCGGCGGTCGCCGGCTTCCCCGGCGCTCGGCTCCGGGTGCCCCCCGCCTCCTCCCGGCCCTGTGGCCGGCGGCCCGGGGCCGTCCGCTCCCGGGAGGGCAGAGCGCCTCGAGCCCTACTCGCGCTTCTCCGCCCCGTTGGGGAAAAGGGAAGAAAACGCAAACAAACCCGCAGGCGGGGATGGGAGGCCCGGCTCCTCGGGGGGTCCGCACGCCGGCTCGGGGCGCGCCGCGGCTGCTCCCGGTGCTCCTGCGCCCGGCGCGCCGCGGCTACGGCCCGCTCTCGTGTCCCCAGAAGGCCCGGGCTGTGTTCCGGACGGAACTCCCTTCCACGTGCGAACTTGCAGGACGCCACCCGGCCGGGGAGGGTCGAGCCCCGCGAGGAGTGAGCCCCCAGCCCCCGCCGCAGTTCTCAGCCGGAGGAGAAGGGGCACTTCGCGGGGTGCGCTATGGAAGAGCGCGCTGTTTGCCTTGCGCTCGCTCTTTGGTTCTGCCGCTCTTTGCTGGGTGGTTGGCGGGGACAGGAGACTTAAAAGTAGCCCATCAGCGTCGTTACCTCGCGCGTGCTTGCTGTTGGAAGGTTTTTTCAAAGTTTTCTTTTTCTTTCAAAGAATGAGATGTGACTTGAGAATCAATCCATTGTTGGAATCGAAAGTTGATTACAGCTTTTTTCCCTGCGTGTTTGCACACAGCAGTGTAGAGGCCTAAATAGTGAGACTGCATTTCTTCATTTTTGAAAACTCTTGTAAGTGTAAGAGTGCTGCTTTCAGACACGGCGCCGAGTTTTATTCATCTTTGTAACCTCCAAATAAAGCGTGTAATTGACCGCGAAAGTTTTATTTAAATGCAAGGTAAAGGTTTCGTGGTTTCTAGACACCTGATGTAGCAACACCTCACGGTTATTTTACTTTTTTTTTTTTTTAAACGAAAGACACTTTTTTTTGTTTTTTTGCACATGACACCGGTTATAGTTTTACCATTTTAAAATGTGTACGTATGTGTTGCTATGTGTGTATGTGTATCTTTACAGGTGAGTGGCCCAGCAGGCTTTAAAGACATCTATTTATAAAAGGAGTTTCTTGCTGCTTTATTCTTACCCATTCCTCACGTTTTGTTAAGAGGCCTTACTGCTTATTTCTGTTTTGAGAATACTCGTTAGCTTTTTCATTACTATAAAGATCTAAAATCTTAGCCTCTGCAGGATTCCTGTTAGTGATGTGCCCTGTCATGGAAGGTAAATAAAAGGCAGTAGGAAACTTGAATCTAATAGAGGATTCTTGTGGTATTTCTCAGTTCTGCAGCAATTAAAATAGACCTACATCTCTGCAGTGTTGCCATGTGATTTCTGTGTTAGTCCACATTTTATTACTGCTTTTGAAAAGAAATTTCTCTTATGTCAGTATTAAAAATTGATCAGTGATAGGAAATGTATGCCTATACAAGACTTTACTGAAGAAGTAATTTGTATCTCTCCATAAATTAAAAGAACTTTTACAACTACTTTTCCCATCGGCAAATTTTGAGGAAGGGAAGCATACATTTCCTTTAAAGACCTGAATGCTTCAGATTCTTTGAAAGTTAGTTGAAATGCATGAAATGGAAGGCAGTTGAGACAGCAGATCCACACCTCTTGCCTTTCCAGTGTTTTCTTGAAATGTAAGCAATATCTAGTTTTCATTAGCTGTTTCTCTCCTTTTTAACCCGAATTACACTATTTAAAACAACAAAAAGACTAGCTAAATAGATCACCTTCCTCATTAATTCCCCCCTCCCCCCCTTGTCCTGGTGTTACACCGTCATTAAATTTGTTTTCATTGATGCTTTGAATTTTGATTCCAGGTTGTATTTGCACTTCATTTTTGGTGTGCCTGTCCTGTTAAATTTGGGTGGGTGGGTGAGTCATAAACCTTAGGTGAGTTGTCAGAATGGATTAACCCAAAATAGATTATTGAAGTTTAGGTATTATAAAACATTGAACAAGTGACCATATTTGGTCTGAAAACCATTTCTAATCACATAAATAATTTTGGTGTGATTTAAGGTCTGTGGTGCTGAAGCTTCCAAAAAATTTTGATAGTCTTAGGCTCCATTAATAGGATTTCTGTTGTAGGCACTATTGGCATTTTGGGTTATCCTGTGTATTGTAAGCTAACAGCATCCTTGACCTTTACCTACTACATTTCAGACACACACCCCCAACCCCCCTCTCCCCCCACAACAGTGACAACCGAAAATATCTCCAGACTTTGCCAGATGTATCTTTAGGGGCAGCAGGTGTAAATACTGAGTATGATTCTCTTATGGGACCTATAGTCCCATTTTTGTCCTCAGTGAGTGTGAGATCATTATATGCATTAGCTGAGTTTTGACTCTCAGACTTGTGATAAAAATAAAAAGTCTAAGGAGACCAGTTATCAGTGACCTGCCATTCATGCCACATTCGTTGTCTAGTGTTGAAGAGAAACAGTAAGTTTTTCTCCCACATATCTGTGGGACGGTCGCACACACAGAAAAGGGGACTGTAGTTGTCACCGGTGGAACTGGAACTCGGTGGTGGATGGTAATGTGAAGTATGTTGGTTCTCAGTGTAATCTTAGAATGGAAGCCTTTAGTGTGGAGGCTTATGGGACGGGACTGGGGGATACCCTTCAGGGAGTACATAAAATCCAAGCTGTTTTCATAATTTCACTGACATTTGCACCATTAGTGCAAAAGCAGTGGTGGGTGATGCTCTTCTTTCTTAGATAGAGTCAGACTGAGGCACCATGTCGTACTTGCCATAGTCGTGTTTCTGCACTTTACACGCAGCGCTCAGAAACAAGGCCTTGAGGAAGCGGTAAGCACGTAAGCCGTGTTACAGTGGCTGTGATACAATGGGACCTACACAGAAAACTGTAATAAACGAAGTAGAATGGTGGTTTGAGAAGAGCAATGTATGATTGATTTGTGACTTAAACTAGTGCTTTTTCCATGGAGCTCTGCTTTAAACCTGAAGGAACAAGTGACGAACTGTGGACACAACAGTTTAGCATTTACTCTACAATGAAGTGAGCCTGTCACTTTAAGCAAAACAGCTAACAGTATTTTGGTCAATTACTAAAACTTGAATTTTCAACTAAAATTCAGCATTTTGAAAAGCTTATTTCTACCATTGTGAGCTTGACAACGTCCCAATAATTAAAACTGCCTGTTAGATTGCTGGTAAATTGCTGATTGTAGTTTTTTAGATATTGTGTGGTGATGTCACCACACTTGAAAGATATGCATAGTTCGGTGAACCCACATTTTTCAAATCACCAGTCTTGATGTAATAAAATCGTTCCTGGGCAAATTGAAAGTGCAAAGTAGACCAGTGGATTTTAATGCAGAGGGTACAAAGGATTTATTGATACGGTTGCTTCTTTCAAACTGTAATTCTTTATGAAATTACCACTTGTGGATTTTTGGTGTATTATCAAAGAAAATGTCCACAGTTAATTTGAAAGGCTTTTTAAAGTACTCTTCTCCAGTTGTAATAGTTTGATGCCAAGTTTTCTTCATATACATCTATCAAAGTAATGTATCAGGAATTGAATGTAGAAGCAAGTGTGGAAATCCTATTGTCCGATTAAACCAGAATTAAAAAAGAGATGCAAAAATATAAAAGTAAGGTCTTACTAGGTTTTTGCTAACCTGTTGTTTTAGAAAAGTTTTGTTTAGTTTTTAAAGGAAAAGTAGAGGCAGGAATGAAAACAGGCAGGCAGGAAGAGAGAGAAGGAAGAAGCACTTCTATTTCGTTTTCATTTTAATTGTTCACACTGGTTGTCCCATCTTTCCCTCTCACATCTCCAACCCAGGGGTTTGTGGCCTAGTGTTCGTTTGGAGGCAGTTGACCTGAGACTGCACCAGAGCAGCCCTGGAAAAGTTTTTCATAGTTATTTGTTAGCATGTAATAGATTTCTTCTTAAATGAATAAACATTTAAAAAAATTCCCACTTAAAATTTTCAGTGCAAGGCGTGGTGGTTAGGTCAGCTACCTGGACCAGGGTTCGAGTTCCCAGGTGGGGATGGGGGTGGGTAGCAACCAAGTTGAGCAACTAAATAAAATGCTGCTTCTTCCTCTCTCTTCCTTCTTGCCTGCCTGTTCTTTATTCTTGCCTGCGCCTTTCCTTTAAAATAATTTTTTTCCAATGCAGTAAATATTGCCTTCCATTTTTTAAGGGATCTGCCTGCCCTATGGCACAGGTGTCTAAGGTCCAGGCCGTGTAAAGCCTGCAGACCCAGGTTCAAGACTTGGGTGTGGAGAGGGGCTGTTAAAAAAAGTTGTGAAAGAGTCCTAAGACCAAAAAGCTTGAGAGTTTTAAAACTCTTGCTGTACAGTTAGCTGCTCCAGGTTCTGTTTCCAGTGGTGGCGTTATTGGAAATGTCTAGTGCAGTATTTTTTTTTTTGTTTGTTGTTTTTAAGACTTGTCAATAAAAAGTAAATGCATTAATCTTCAGGGAAGATAATGTCTAACTCAGATATTTGATTCTTAGATTTTAGAATTTAGAGATCTTTGTAGTCAATTGCTTGCTGTTTACTGAATGTTGGTTATGGTTTTGAAATGTACTAATTTACCTTAAGCATGTTTTTAGTTCACACTTTTTGATGGGGAAGTTGAGAGGTGGTCTTGAAGTTGGGAAAATGTATGAAATATATGAGACTCCCTCCCTTCCCAAGCCTCTGACTTTATTATAACATAGCTTCTAATGTTTTGATTCATCAGAGCATGACATTGCTTGGTGACTAAGTCATATTTAAGTTAATATTATGAATAATTTTTGCCTTCAGTTGTATCTAGGCAAGTTTATTAAAAGCTACTTTTAGGCTAACCGAGACCATTTGGAATCCTTAGCGATTTCTTGTTTTTGGTGTGTGAGGGAGAGCATGTCTTTATTCTGTATGGTCAGTGTTATGATTATCCAGCAACTTTTTAATAATTACAGTCTCACTTTATTAAGCATCAGCATCGCAGGAGGTATTAGTTTCCTTTACAGTTGATTAAATTGAATCTCAAGTAGTCACTTGTTTTGAGATTTCAAGGTTCTAAATAGTAGATCAGGATTTCATTCAACTCTAGGTAGACTCCATGCTCTGTTCTCATTCCAGTATCCTGCCATCATCCGTGAGCCTTGCTGGGAACTGTTTGGTCACTTCTGTCGGAGTCTGTTTATATGTCTCAGTAAAATTGATTTTCAAGATCAAGTTTTTCCGATTGTAGAAGAAACTTTGAATCTTAATTTTTTTCTGCTGACATTATATACTTTATGCTATACATAAAGTATAGCACGCTGTAGACCCTAAGATCTTTTAAGCAGACATTTTTAGTGACTTTGATTTATTTAAAGTCATGTACAGATTTACCACTTAAATTCTAACCCAGGGACTCAAACCCAGGGTCATGTGGCTGGCTTCTTACAGAGGCGATTGACTTAACTACTGCTCCACCAGGGAGTCCAACAGACTCCATTTTATGACCCCTGCCTTCTATAGAAGACGTTTGTTGTTATGTAATCTTTGGGTTGTAGTTCTTCAAAATTGTATCAAATTCTTGTTTGGGGAAATTTGTGGGATAGAAAATTAAATGACATGGGCATTTTGTTAAATATATTTCTTACAGTTCTGTCACAGAATTGTTTTTCAGATTCCTTTGTCTTTTCAGTTCCATCCATGTTTTATCCAGAAATGGATTTTATGGCCGTTTTTATAGTTTTGGTGTTAAGGGTAATTGTCATTTGATCATCAGCAACATGTGAATTACATATCCTGGAGCTAATGTATACGGTGCTGCAATTTAATAAACAGACACACCTTAGAGATAGGTTCTGTTGTAGACCCATAATGAATCAAGTTCCACAGTAAAGCAAGCCACCCAAATTTTTTAGTTTCCCAGTGCATATAAAAGATACTTGGTTTGTCCTGGTGACTAAGGTGCTAAGCTAACAGCAGGGGCACCATGTACAAGAACCTGGGTCAAGATCTGGGGCCAAGGCGGAAAAACCAAAAACAAGTAAAAGTGCTTTTCTCCTGGCCTTCCCTAAAAATGCTTTAGGACCGTTAGGTGAAGAGAGCAGTGCCCTTGGGAAAGTGGTGCTCTTCTGTTGCACGTTGTCACAAACCTTCTATCCATACGAAGTGCACTGTCTGTAGAGCACAGTAAAGGGACATGCAGTAAAACGAAATATGCCTTTTGGGACATGTTTTGAATATTTTTCATACATTTTCATGCCTTTTCAGGTTCTCTTTACATTTTCTTCAGTTTCAAGTTGTCCTTGGCAAATCGATGCTTGAGTGCTATGCATGGACTGAGTTTTTAACCTTTAGCTTTCTCTGTGGAAAGGGTAAGGAAGCAGTTAGAAGTGACTTGAGAAACGAAGTAATTTGGCATTGTTATAATTGAATAACAACCAAGTACTCTTTAGATAATCAGCCTTGCATTTTCAAAGTTTGACTTTGGGATTCATGATGATTTATTCCCCTTGAGCATAAATTGAGCCTCTGCTACTTACTAAATATTGGCTGTATGACCCACCTGTAATACATATTTTATGATTATAGTAAGGTTCTAAATATATTCAGTACCACTTAACTGAACACCTGCCAGGACAGCTAGTTATCCTTAGAATAATTTTTTAGTGAGCAAATATTTGTCTTTACTATAGATTTTACTCTAAGCTACTGGTAAAATTAAATTATAAATTAAATTTCTTGTGAAAGAGATTATTTCTTCTTAAAATTAATATTTAATGCACATTCACCTACTTTAGAACTTGACTTTTTTGCTGTCCAGTACTTTTTCTCCTTGATCCAAATGGGCACATTGTGTTTAAACAACAGGTTATACTGTGGTAAGTTGTTACTTTAAGTAAGTTTCTGTGATTTATCTGATTGCCTCCAAAGAAGAATTTCAAGCAAGTTGAGCTTTCAGTTTTAACTTGACTGACTAAAACTAGGAAGAACTGTTAAAGCATTTTCTTTAGGATGGTAACTGTAAAATTGGAGGCAAATTGAGCGCTTGATCACTGTGGGTGCTTGAATCTTTCTTTGTTTCTTCTTTTTTTTTTTAAAGACGAGGGAAGGCAGCCAGGAATGAAGACAGACAGTCAGGTAGGAAGACAGAGGAGGAAGAAGCATTTTAATTTATTTTACTTGTTCATCTTAGTTAAACCCTGCCCCTATCCCCTTCCCAGGCCATGAACCAGATCCTTGGGCCGTGTGTGAACTGCTCCCCAGGCATGGGCTTAACACCTGAGCCGCCAGGGTATGCTTGTAATATGTATTTTAAGCCTTTTCCTTGCTCTTTTAAGGAAAACTGCAGGCAGGAAGAGAGGAGAAAAACACATTTTATTAATTTTATTTAGTTTTTTCTCTGCTGCCTACAACTCATACTCCATCAGGGCACACCTGCTCTTGTTTCTTTTCAGGATCTGAATCTCAGACTAAATTTGGGATTGTTATGGAGAACAAACTTTATATTTGTGATTTTAGCATTATCTTTAAAATATAGCTATGAATACAACCTAATACTATACTATATGGCAAAAACAGTTAAATGAGAAAGAGATACTTCAAGGAAAATTGGACTCATCAAATTTGATAACCTTTGATACCTTAGCAGTTCTCTGGAGCAATAAATGAGGCATGTTTTGTTTTGTGGTTATCATTTCTAGTAATGGTTTTACACTGAAAAATCATTTTTTTATTTTATTTTTTTTCCTATTATTTTTAGGTCCCCCTCTTCCGGGTTGTGAATCCGGGTCCTTGGGCTTTGTTTGTCTGTACCATACCCGCCTCAGCCGCCCAGCCACGAGGGTGCTCCGATAAAATGTTTTTAAAAAGCCTTGTTTTGTTTTACTTTTTAAAAATAGTGTTTTCATTAGCATAAATCAATTTTTCAGCTAATAATCACAAGCTAATGTTTTAAATTGAGCATTTATTCGGTAAACCTAAATTATTTTTACAGCTTATTTTAGCCTTTCTATTGTCACACTCTTAATGGTGAGTAATAGATGATTTTTAGCTTATGGCATTAATTATATAAAAAGGTAATTTAACAAATTGAGATAAAACTTTGTAAATACAAAGTGAAAATTTCCCATCTTTTTGTCTTGTTTCTATGCACATATAGACATACAAATAGTTTTTAAAGATTTAAGACTATATTTTGACAGATGCGTGTGTTCATAACCTAACCCAGTGAATTTCACAGTCGAGTTGTTAGGAATATTTGGGGATAATATAAAGTACTCTGTACTACCTGGGACATGTTGCAATTTCAATAAATGCTAGTTATTCTAATTATATCTTACAGCTTTTTTTTACCTGACTTTGTATGGCATCTTTATATGTTACTGTATGTAATAATCACCTACCTCATTTTGTAAGGATGCTCTGTACTTAATTTTATTCTTATAACGATGGTTATTTAGGTGCTTTTCAGTTTGCTAGTGCATTGTATCTAGTACGGCCGTGAACATCCTTATGTCTCTGTGGTATTCCTGGGAGAAGTGTTAAATTACAGAATCTGTGGGGTCAGGAGAGGCATTTACAAACACCAGTATGTTCACTCTGCAGAGCGCAACCCTGAGATAGACACTGCTCATTTCAAGCTTTCGTCGCAGGATTTGGGGCCCTTATTTTGCCTGTCTTCAAATCCACTGTATTCCTACCCTAGGAGTGGCTGGAAATTTAGATTTTCATTCAGTGTTATATATGTTTAGAATGTGTTGTGAATGAAAGAGAATGTCTTACAACTTCAGAGTTTCTGTTTGAGTTCTGTGTCCTAGTATTTGTGTAAGATGGCTGGGGGTGAGGTTGCTAGACATAAACTTTCAATTGATGAATGTTGTCAGATTGTTTTTTTAAATGATATACTACATTCCTTTCCATTTGGATATACAAAGTGCTTGTTTTCTTAAATCATTGCTAGCATTGGAGGTTTATCATAAATCTTCCTTTTTTTTGTTTTAAGGAAAGGTGCAAGCAGATAGGCAGGCAGGCAGGAAGAGAGAAGAAACGTTCATTTAGGCATTCGTCTCGGTGTTCCCCTCACCTTGAGTGTTTGCACCTGGCTGCTTGGGATGTATGTGGACTGTGTTCAGTGGTCTTACCCGCTAGGCCACCAGGGCGTGCCGAATCTTCCATTTTTGCTAGTTGAATATCAACTTTTTCCCTGCTTCTTGTGTGGAAGAAAAATGATCTTCTCCATTTACTTCCCTCTTTTATAGCGAAACTTTTTATTTGATACTGTTTTAGTATAGGTTACATGTATTTTCCTCACTTAGCATTTGCTTTAACTTTGCTTATATTGTAATTTTGCTGTATAAAATAGGAACTATTTTTTAAGTAAGAAAAGATGTAGGCAGGAAGAGAGACAGAAAAAAGCACTATTTTTTATTTAGTACTTCACACTGGTCTTGAACCCAGGACCTTGGGATGTATGCAGTACTGCTCCCAGGGCGTACCGGACTGCTAGGTCACCAGGACACATCCAGAAGTAGGAATCCATTTGTTTATTTTAGATTTTATGTCTTTAATATAGTTCTCAGAATGGTGTTTGTTATCTTCAATATTTTGAAATATCACAGCATCTTGAATTCATATTTTACCATAGATAACCAAAGCCACTTGAGAACAATAGTCCTTGCTTATCCAGGGCTTGGGATGCCTTTGGGATACATTCAAGACGACACCCCCCCCCCCCCCCCCCCCGATGGATGTCTGAAACCAAGGGTAGTACTGAACCTTCAGTACTTTGGTTTATTTATTATACTTTTATGTATACTTCTATTTTCAAGTAAAGGTACAGGCAGGAAGGGAGAGGAGGAAGAAGCATTTTATTTCCATTTAGTTGTTCACACTGGTTGTTTTGCCCCCTTGACCGGGACTAACCCAGGGGTATGTGGCCTGTGTCCTAACCACTCCGCCACCGGGCATGTCTGTATATATTGATTTTTTATTACATGTGCATACCTATGATAGGTTTAATTTATAAATGAGGCACAGAAAAGATTAACCGCGATAACTAATAAAAAAGTAAGTGTACTATTCTTGAATAAGTTAATGTGAATATGATCGCTCACACAGTGTCTTACTACCCTATAACATTTCCAGACTGCAGTTACCTTAGGTAAGTGCAACGATAGCTAAGGGACGTGGATCCATGACACTGCTGTATCCATACATTCCTCATGGACTTGAAGTTGGTGTTAGTGTAATATATCCAAAGATTGATGTATGGCCCCTAAACTGTAGTTAAATCCTAGGAACTTGCATTAAAATTTGCTTTATAATTACTATGCCAAAGTGGTTTTTAATATTTCAGAACCTGCATATGTGTTAAGTTGAATGCCTAAACTTTCAAACCAACTGTCTAGCCAAAATGAGCAGCCTACAGTTACATGCTAATTTCACAAAATCCTTTTTTCTGTGGTACCTAAATATTTACTTGGAATCAGGTCTGGCATAAGTTATATGAGGAAAGGACAGACCTTTCTTTTGGATATTGTTTCTAAAATGTTTAGAAACTGCTCTTTATTGTTGTAACCATGTTACAATTTAAAAATTCCTATTTTGCTTTCCAGTGTAGAGAATTCTAAGGTAAATAAATACATAGAGGAACAGTTTACCAAGAATAATATAAGAAGGGGTAGAAGCTGAAACCATAGTGATAAAACTATTGGCAGGTAAAATTAGGCATACTTTCTGCTTATTCAGATTGCTTCCAAGTTGAGATCAGACCTTGTAGAGTTTTGAATGCCATTGTCAGAAGTCGCAGAGGAAATAAGCTTGATAGCAGCGGATTGCTGTGGCATTGGAGCAGAGAGGAGTGGGACCAAGATGCCAAGAGTCAGAACTAGAGTATTTGGAATGTAGTTTTATATAGAATGTTGTTAAAATTAAAAAAAAAAAAAGAAATGGAAGGGAATATGGGCTTGTTTGGTGTGTGAGCTTTGCTTCAAAAATATTTTAAATGCTGTGAAGACTTCATGTCCCAAGGGAGAGAATTCTGAAAATATTTAACACTCTGCCTTCCTCCACTCTGAAGACAAAAAGGTGAGATGGGGAAATGAGTGTCTGGCTAACTTAACATTTTGAAAGGGCAAAATTCATGTGTGTTGTTGTATAGTTGTATGTTAACTCTGATCCAGGTAGTATTGAGGCTTTATTCTTAAGAATGCTTTAGCAAGATAATTGTATTTAAGTGGATGAAAAGGAAGAATGAGGATAGAAATGTAAAACAGCAAAAACTGAGTGTCCTGAGATAGTTCTTACACATCATTACAGTGACTTGTAGAATTTTGCTGAATGGCTGCCAGTTGCACTCTGAAGAGCTTAGGTAGTACCCAAAAGGTAGATACAAATCATGCTCATGAGATGAAAATAAGCCACTTAACTCAGGGAAGGCACAAGTGTTATTGATATTGAAAACCAGATGAAAATTTTCTTTAATCATCAGTACTGTAAATCTACATCTAGTTGGTTTTTTCTCCATTGTTTTAAATAATTGTAGACATTTACTTTTAAAAAAAAAAAGGACGGGAAAGCGAAATACTGGTAAAAGTGTCTCCAGAAAGTGACAGATATGGCCAGATGTCTGGTGTGTTCAAGAATGTGAGGAAGAGTTTTGCATTCTTGGGATTGATAGCTGTGTGGTTCGGTTCTAGGAGGGGTCTGTTACTATGCGGGCAAAGCAGTCTTTCTAGGTAGCAATATTGGAGTGTAGGGTTTTTTTTGTTAAAAACTTAACGGCAACAAATGATCCTTAAATTGTTTCATCTCTCTACTTAATTTCTAACATAAAAAATAATTAGAAAAGCTTGACATAGTTTAAAGTAAAATCATGGTTAATGTTTCTACTTGGGATATTTTGGACATTCAAAGCATCTGGTAACCTGGAATTCCTAACCAGCCACATAAACTTGAGATTAAGCCATTTTTTCACTGGAAGAATAGGTAGATATTTTTTTTCCCTCAAATTGGAATGAACAAACTTGTTATGAATTTAGAAATCTGAGTCTGTAATCCTAATATTTTGGTAAGATAGTTGAAATAGACCAGGTCTTTTAAAACATTGTGTGTGTGTGCACATGTTGACAATGACAAACCTGAATATCTGAGAGAGGGAACAAATGGAGAAGATAAAAGTGAGGAATCTTAACCCCACAGAGATTGGATACTCTTTATTGATGATCCAAATGCAAATGATAGTGAATTTAGCCCATTCCGAAAGGAAAGCAATTCAGAGAAACTTGTTGCTCAAAACAAAACAAAATTATCCAGTAGAGGTTTATTAGTTGAAATTTTATAAATATGAATTTACCCTTGGCTTGAAAGCCCTTTTGCTTGAACCAGGAATGAACTTTATACTTGTTTTTATTTTGGACTCTTAATCATGTTCAAATCATTTGTAGAAATATTCATAATTCCGAGATGATCCTGAAGGCCTTTAGTTTACTTGGAGTAACTCATCTGAAGCAGTGAACAGTGTGAGAATTACTCTAGGGCATGTGGTATATGTACCTTTTACGTTTAATTTTTCTGAAATTTATTAACTTATGCGGAGGAGGATTCTCAGATGACTAGCAATTTTTTTTTTTAAAGGAAAGGTGTAGGCAGGAATGAAAAGCAAGTAAGCAAGTAGGCAGGAAGACAGAGAAGGAAGAAACGTTTAATTTTATCATTCAGCTTGGTGGTTCCACTTGGCCCTGGGTCTTGAACTTGAGTTCTTGGGATTATGTGACCTACGTATCCTCTAGACAGCCAGGTCATGCCTGGTTGGTTGGCAGTTTTTGAGGGCCACCTTTTTGATGATAGTTCTATGGAATTTGATCATGACTGTTATGTATCAACCAGACATTATGAATTTATTAGCAATTTGTATGTTTTAATCACAAGAGATGAGGTATATACATATACATTTGGAACCAGAATATTGTAAAATCTTTCAGTCTTCATATTTAGCTCACGTGGTTATCCTTGTATGGTTGTCAGTTTATATTAAAGTAGTAGTTGGGAGTGATCTGACTTGAATTGCTGTTAAGAGATAGTAAATCAGACTTACTTGTGTAATACACATTACTAAAAAGTCTGAATTAAAGTTGAGAGATGCATAACCAGATCAGGAAACATCAACTCTCTACATGATGATCTTCAGCCCAGTAGCTAATTAGGGCTTCCTGGCATTCTTAGGCCTGTCTTGATAAAAGAAGACAAAATATAAAACACTGTCCTAACAGTCACAGTTTACTCCAGAATCCACTGAATAGGTAGCAAATGCATAAGGAACTTTATCTACATAAGATTCTTGGATTTGGCAAGTTACTGCTTATGTGGATCATTGCACTTTGAAAAAGAAAATGTATTTAGAATTTGGAAAAAAAAAAAAAGAGGTGTGTATGTATAGAATAAACTTTAAGGAACTGAATGTGTTCCCCCCACCTGGTCTATGAAAGACACAGGCTGTGAACATCCTGAACCTAGTAGGTTCAGGACCTGGGTTCAAGACTTGGGGTGGGGGGTGGAACTGTATATGGGGGAAATAGCAGATCCAGATAACAGTTCTTTTCGGAAACTAACCTTTACCTGGTTTTGTGTTATTCTTTAGTTTTTAAAAAAATTGTGCTACTTATCTCTTGTTCATTGACTTACAAATTGTTATTTCAACAGAGACTTAAAAAACAAGAATTTGTTCCATCAAAAAATGATTCACATTAATATTCTAAAGCGCTTAAAGCATGCTATACTTTTTGACTAGTTAAATTGAAATCCTGTTGATTGTACAAATCTGAAATTTCTCTTGAAGTCGAAAAACTTTATAGACTAGCATCCTTGTTGAAAGGTAAATCTCTTAGCAATAATCTATAGCAGGCTTAATTCGAATATAGTTCTTTCCGTCCTCATTATGTTTGTTTCATTTGTGATTTATTATTTACCCTGTTAGCTATAAGTTATTTGTTAAGAGTCAGATATTAAGTTCCATTTGGGGGAGTCTTGTATTGGTAAAATAGTGTTTTTGTAGTATGTTTATCATTGTTTTAGAAACAAGGATGAAAAAATTTTTTGACGAATTCTTTTCAGGAAGTACAATTTCTGTTTACTGTGTTCTAGATTGCATTTTCTCTAGCAGTGATTTTATCTGGATTCTTATTTATAGCCTATTTAGATATTTAAATTGTGACAATGTTGGGAGGAGAAATAATAATTTTTCTTTTTGGTTACTCTTTGTTGTAGGCCAAGGGAAGTCTTTTGAAAGTAAAAATTTGGGGGGGTGTGATACTATGTTTAGATAAAGTTTACTAAAGCAGTTTTTCTAGTGATGACAATTTAAGTTTTAGACATTTTTTGGCACTAATTTTATCCAAATCTATTTGTAGTCCAGTTACAACACAGGGATCACAACAAACACAGCCGCCACAGAAGCACTATGGCATTACCTCGCCTATCAGCTTAGCAGCCCCCAAGGAGACCGACTGCATACTTACTCAGAAACTAATTGAGACTCTGAAGCCCTTTGGGGTTTTTGAAGAGGAAGAGGAACTGCAGCGCAGGTAAGTCAGTCTCTTTAATTTATAATAAACTAGTTTTGAGGCACTTTTCAAGTTAGAATTATCCTCCCAAATATGTCGGTTACAGACAAGAGTGATACTTAGAAAAACTTTCTTCCTACATAGAGTTCTAATCTCTTAATTTTGATTTTTAATGCTTTGGTTATTATAGTAATAGAATTGTCGGAAGGAAACTGCCTTAAAGCTAAAGGAAACCTTGCCCGTATAAAGTGTCTGCGTAAGCTAACCACGCTTGTGTTTGTTTCTGATAACATATCACCCATTGAAAACCTTTTGATTTAATTAGTAACATTATGGAATAATAAACAACTTGATATTTGTTATGTCAACAGGATTTTAATTTTGGGGAAATTAAATAACCTGGTAAAAGAGTGGATACGAGAAATCAGTGAAAGTAAGGTAAGGTGACTTACTCTTGTGTGTGAATACAAGAACAGACAGTGCTGTGTTCAGTTAGCAAATGAGTGGATTTAGTCTAACAGTTTATTAAAGACTGATAGCAATTTATATTTTGTTTCTAGTTCTTTTGAAAGCAATAAAATACTACTGGGTTCAATGATTTTATCCTTTTAGCCTGCAACTGGGTCAGAATGAAAATCAGTAATTATTTAGACAGTTTATAGAAATAATATATATTTCCCTGAAAAGGTGCTTTAAAATATATATTAAATATTTGAGAATTTTTTTTTTTAACATTTTAAGGGACCCTGTATTAATGAGCATGTTTTTTTTTCATGTATTAGATTTTTGAACTGAGTATTTTTTTTTTTTTAATAGTAGTCTCTAAGTTCTTAATACTTTATTAGGAAAATCATAGAATGCATGCATCCATAATTGAGTTTCTGGTAAAGGAAAAAAAGATAGGTAGGAAGAGAAAGGAGGAGGAAACATCTTTTTTAGCTGTTTCACACTGGTTTGTTTACCCCTGGCCCTGGGACTCAAACCCAGAGTCGTGTGGCCTGTCCTCCTTTGGAGGTGATTGACCCAACTTTTGCTCCACCAGGGTGCACCAGGAAATGTATTCTTAAGACTTGTGTTTGACCCATTTTAAAAAATACCATAAAAAACTTTTCTCCAGTGCAGTACAAAATGCATATTTAATCTATAATACAATTGAAAATTGATGGAAAGAGAATCAAGGGTAGAAGAAAGTCTGAGAAAGGGCATCAATGTAGAAGAAAGAATTTAAAGTATTAATATTAGTCAGATTTGTAATTCTGTTTTCTTAAAGCCTCTTATATTTCAGGCAGCTGTTTAGAACTCTAGTGACAGAAGTGCTCTAAGTCGGGGCTCTGCCGCATTTTCTCATTGATAGTTCTGACAAAAGTGAGATTTCTAAAATTTTATTTTAAAGGAAAGGTGCAGGCGAGGAATGAAGGCAAGGAAGCAGACATGAAGAGGGAGGAAGAAATACTTCCTTTATTTTCATTTACTTGTTTCACAGTGGTTGCTCCTCTTGGCCCCAGGTCTTGAGCATGGGGCATTTGGATGTGCGTGGGAGTGCTACCAGAGTGTACTGTTTGTTTGTTTGGACAGACCTCAGGATCCTTACCACCAGGGCAGTGAAGTGCTCACCATAGTACTTTATAGTAGTTGTGGTGCCAAGGGTCAGGAAGATGACTTTAAATGCTTTTCCTTTTCCCTTCTTGGTGTATCTGCTCTTACTAATAAATCATCAGTAAGCTTATTTCTGTTCAAGATTGTTCCACCAAAGTCTTTCAGAAGTCTAAAAAATCGAAAGTATTATATATAGCAATATTGACCTTTAAAGTCACTTTTGTTATAGCGAAAATATACTCCGTATACTCTAGAATATTAGGTGTGATCATATAATCTTATTTTTTTTTTAATTATCAATGCTTTTGTTATATTTTAACATAATTCATGCAGCGTCTTTGTCATGCATAAAAGCTTCGATTGTAACATACTCTTGTGGAATCACGACTCCTCTGCCATAGTCCTCTGTAGAGGTAATGTCTGGAACGTGGCAAAGTTCTAAAATAGTATCAGTCTTCACTAAAGAAGAGTTGTCAAAAGTTGAAAATTGCTATAATTTCAAATTAGGTTGCTTTGTGAAGGCTTGATATTTTGTAGAGATAGAGGGTCTTATAGTTTATTTACCCTCTGTATAAATTTGCACTAAGAGACTATATTTGGGTTGTTTTTGTCTTTGAGTGTTATTTGAGCTACTTTCCCTTGTGCTCTTCTGGCAAGATGACCACCTTTTGTTTGTTTCAGTAGAATCTTCCACAATCGGTAATTGAAAATGTTGGAGGAAAAATATTTACATTTGGATCTTACAGATTAGGAGTACATACAAAAGGTAAATATTGTTTTAATTATCTAAGGAGTCATTTTTATACATCTTAAAGATTATAATGACATGCTTCTCAGCCACTTGTGATGTATCATACATCTTGGGATTGCATAAAACAAGAGACTACTTCAGGGAACCCAAGTTTGATAAGAAGAAAGTGAGGCCTATAAAGTGAAGCCCTCTATACCTCCACTGCCCAGTGCAGTACTAAGTGTAATTAAACATTCAGGGCCTGAGTTAGAGAGCTACCTTTTAAGCACTGAGTCAGCCATGGAAGTCTAGCGGCTGCCTCTTGGAAAGTGGAGATAGAGAGCATTTTCCCCACTGGCGAGTTCTTTTGCACAGTGCTGCTCTGTGTAATTCCCTCTACTTGAAGACCAGGAATCTGGAAATCAGGACAAAAATGGGACAAAGTTTACTTAAAAAAAAAAAAAAAGTAAGCACAAAATACACTTAGGGGCATTTGATCTGTAGCCATTGATAATCACTGTCCGTATTTCTTACTTACACTTTTTTTTTTCTGTGAAAAATACTCAATAAAAATGTTTCGACACATTTTTTGAATTCTTGGTCATGCTTTTGGTCTTCAGTATTTTATTTATTTTTCATAGGACTTCTGTTCTCCTGTACCAGTTAGTTAAAGAAGCTTAGAGGCAATACAACTCGAGCAGTGTCTCCTAACCATCCCTTGGCAGCACCAGGGTTCTGACTTGGCAGTCTGAGACTGTCTTTAACCATTTAACCAGTGTTATCCTGTGTTTGAAGAGTATCTGCCAGTACAGTCGATTTTTCTTCTGGCACCCTTCTGGTCCCTGCTGCTCTGCGCCAGTAGTTTGTATATTTGTTTTGATGTATCCTGTGCGCAGTACATTATTATTCCCCTTCATGAATGTGTTAAAGGCATTATGCTGAGTACACCACCTTCAGAATAGTGCCTCAGCGACTGAATCTTTTAGGAAGATGACCGTGTTGACCTGATACCCTACTGACCTTTACCTTTTGTGAACCCAATTATTTTAATCCTCTTTTTTTTGTGTTCTCCCTACATACTCAGTGCTGCCTTCCTGTGAAGCATCAGATTAATAGTCAATATCTCAACTATGGTCTATTTTCGTGTTGCTGATGATCTTTGCAGTTTATCTGAGTCCCTTTTAGGGGCCAGGTGGAGCCTATTAAGCATCAGCCTCAATTATAGAAGGAAGCTGTTTTTGTTTGACAAATGAACATGGCTGTGACTCATGACATCAAATTGCTGGGTGTATTCTTGAATAATTCCCTCCCTTAACATGAAAGTCCTATCTGAGTTACTTTTGTTGTTGTTGTTTTTAAACACCCAGTTCTCCTGGGCTACTGCAGTTAAAAGATGCTAGAGGAAGTGGCATGTCCTAGCAATATAGGACCAGATTTTTCCTATACCTACTGGTAATTTTTTCCTAAAGGTGCATTAAGCGGCACACCAGTATAATATTCACAGATCTAACATCAGATACTGCCACAGCAAGATAAAACATTTTCATGTAATGGTGATCGGTGGTCATGGATTCATTTTTTTTAGGTGCTGATATTGATGCTTTGTGTGTGGCACCAAGACATGTTGATCGAAGTGACTTTTTCACCTCATTCTACGATAAGTTGAAATTACAGGAAGAAGTGAAAGATTTAAGAGTGAGTAAATTTTCGGGGTAAAGGGGTTATAAAAATTAGTGCTATAGCTATTGTTTATTAAACTTATAATTTGCCAGGCCCTTTTAACCTAGCCTATATTTAACATGTATATTTGTCTTTTATCCTTTACAATAAGCCTACAGTATACAGAGTAGGACATGAAGCAAGCAAAATAAATATTTTGTAATTTCATTATAATCACATGTCTGAGTGCAGAAATTAGGGATTTGGATCAAGGTTTGATTCGAGAGCCTCATGTTTTTTAATTTTGAAAAAATTTTTAATATTTTTTAAGGAGGAAAGGAAGGTAGGCAGGCAGGAAGAGAGAAGAATTTTATTTCGCTGATTATTTCATAGTCGTTGCTGGGACCTTGAACCCGGGTCCTTGAACTGTATGTGGACTGCGCCCCAGGCATGTGTGTATTTATACCTGAGCTACCAGGGTGTCCCTTATTACCAGTGTCTTAAAACTGGTTGCTGAGAACTCAGTCTGTTTCAGGGATCATGCTAACTTTATGTAAAAGTACTGACATTAGTGTATGTTTAATGTGTGGCTGATTTCAGAGACAGTGAACTTTCTGATTTTCTTACAGGCTGTTGAAGAGGCATTTGTACCAGTTATCAAACTGTGTTTTGATGGGATAGAGGTAAGGTGTAGTTAAAACAGACAGTTTTTTTTTAAAGAAAAGGTACAGTTACAAATGAAGGTGAGTAGGCAGGAAGGAAGAGAGAGGCAGAGGAAGCTCTTTATTTTATTCAGTTGTTCATCTTGGTTGTTTCCCTTGGGTCTTAAACCAGGGACCTTGGGATGTATGAGGACTGTGCTTCAGCCAGAGGTGCTGAGCAAACCACTACTCCAGGGGATGCCGACAGTTACTGTTATATATAATTCGAGTGGTACAGGTCAAATTTTGATTTATTTTAGAATATTGTAATTAGTGAGTTGTTTTATAATATTCAGAATTTATTTTTTTTAATTAGGAAGGAAGAGGAGGAAGAAGCATTTTCTTTTTAAAAGAGTCCAAAAATTAGGAGCCCAAACATAAATAGAAGTATTGAAACATGCAAAATGAAACGACTTGAATTGCTGCTACAAAATAGTTTACTGGTGGTTTTTCCATAAGCAGATTTTGTATACTTTTAGTCTCATTATGACAGCAAATGAATATTGTTTTACAAATAAACTTTGCCTTCATTTAAAGTAGAATCTTGAAGAAGTTACTAGGACGTTATGACCTGTTGTCACATGTGCTGAGTTGGCTTGACGGAGGGGTTTCTGAACTCGATTCTTGATTCCATGCACGTCTCTCTCTTTGCTACTTTTAGCAGGGGTAGTGGAAGTCTGGAACAGAGCTGGCAGTGAAGGAACTTTGTTATGTTCTGTGTTACATAATGGTGGTAGAAAGTCTGTGTGGTACTGAGGATTATAATATTTTGGAATCTGAAAGGAAAGAAAATTCATTTTACAAAGCTGGTTTCTATAATTGGCGTGAGGTGCTCAACTCTTTGAAAAGTTGAATGACCTTAAAAAGTAGAAATAAAATCTTAAATTTGGTGAAGGATTGTCAAATTCAGGTAGTTTTGATTTACTGTCTGTTTAAGTAAATGTAAAAGAATTATGTAAAAAAGAGCATTACCAGCAAAGGGGAGGGAGATAATTTTTGTGGGAGACCCAACTCAATTGTGTGAAATTTTCAGGATGGAGTTGAAAGTCAAATAACTACTGAAATCTTTAAAAGCATTATTTTTCTAGCCTTAGTTTCTGTTTAAAGCAAATAATATTTTAAGGAATGTCCATTTCAACATTTGTGAAATAATTTCATGCTAATATTTAGCTGTTAGGTTCATCACTGAGTTGCTTTTTTGGTGAACAGCATATATTCTTTCTTTTAATTAGTTGAGATACTGGATTTTGGAATTGTTTTCATTGGAAAATTTTATCCTACTCCACAAGTGCTTTTTTGTATAAGTGTAGTTGTTTGGTTTTTTTTTTTTCTCTTTCCTGTAGGCTTACGGTTTTTCACAATAAGCTCTTAAAATACTGTTTTTTAGACTGATCTTTGAAAATCCTTGTTAATAGCAGCAACCAGACCTTTGGAACCATGAAATGATGCTGTCAAGAATAATTGCTAAGTCTATACTTTTTGCCCCTTCCTTAGGGGGAAAAATTGTCAGTTGTGTTCTGTAATCTTTCAAAATTAGCCAGTGGCTCTTCTCTGTGGCCCTCCCCCAGCCTCACCCCCACTCTCCACACAGTCAAAACTAAGTTGGGAAAATATTGTAATGTTGTAGACATAAAAATTATTTTTTCTGTTTTTTATTTTTTTCATTTTTTTTAAAGGAATGGTTCAGGTAGCTATTAAAGGCAAGTAGGCAGGCAAGTAGGCAGTCAGGTAGGGAGGAGAGAGGAGAAAAAAAGCACTTTTCTTTGTTTTCATTTTTTCATTTAGTTGTACATCTTAGTTGTTCTTCCCATCCTAGGACACCAGCCCAGGTCCTTGGGATGTGTGTGTCCTATGCTTTAGCCGGAGGCAATTGGCCAAACTGCATCTCCACCAGGGCACACTGACATAAAAATTCCTAAAAGGGCTGCCTTTTTACTGAGAGGTTTGTTTGGGCGTATAAGGATATCAGCCTTATTTTGGGGCACCCTTTAGTATATAATCAATCCGTACTTCATGTAACTGGAGAATTAAACAATTAATTTGAAAGTAATCTGGTATATGTATTTAGTAACCTTTTAGTAAATACATTAGATGGATTTAATAAATGTAGTAATTCAAGCTTGATGTGAAAAAAATAACCAAGTATTTTTACAAGTACTTTTTTTACATTAGCATGTTTCGATATCTGATTAAAACACTCATGATATGAATTAACGTTATGTTCATAATCAATGAAAGATCCTGACTTTAAAGAGCAATTGTTGTTTTTCAGAGTTACGTTTTAAAAATAGTTTGACAGGTATGGAATGTTAAGTTTTGTTTTTGTTTTAGATTGATATCTTATTTGCAAGATTAGCACTGCAGACTATTCCAGAAGATTTGGATCTAAGAGACGACAGTCTGCTTAAAAATTTAGATATAAGATGCATAAGAAGTCTTAACGGTATGTCAAAGTCTGCTTTCTTTTGTAGTGATTTTGATCAAACATTAAATAATTTTTGACTAAGTTTTTTACAATGTAGCTTTTTATAACCAGACTACTTCATACATAGAGTCAAAATGTTCTTTACAGGGGGTGGGTCTGGTAATTTATTTTTCTCATTGGTATCCTACCTACACTGTTCTTCCTGGGGCATTTAAAGACTGATGTTTGTAATCTAGTAATGATTTAGGTTTCACTGTGTAACCCTAATTAATTTTGATTCTAATATCCTTTCGAACAGTTGTGATTTAAAAGGGTTACTTTCATGAATACTTTTATATGAGAGTTGCTTGTTACCACGCTTTTGGTGAACAATTCTTGGAAATTTGAGTAGCTCAGACCTTCCTCAGTATATCTGGACTAGAGGAAGTTTTAGTTATAAGTTGAAAGTTTAAAATTAGTCAGATTTTGGCTTAGATTGTTTGGTTTAGGGTAGTGCTTATGGTAAAAGTTTAGATTACTGGCTTCTTTATTGATACTTATTTTACTTGACTCTCTACTAAATCAGTTTTTACTTGTTGATGCGAATCTCAGAAAATTTAAAGGAAATATCCTTTGTTTTATGATTTAATACTCTGTTTTTTGTTTTTGTTTTTTTTACTCCTATCAATCAGGTTGCAGGGTAACCGATGAAATTTTACATCTAGTACCAAACATTGACAACTTCAGGTTAACTCTGAGAGCTATCAAACTGTGGGCCAAACGTGAGTTCAGCATTTGTTAGTCAGCTTATTAATACTATTTAACCTTTTGTTCAACACTAACTTTTCTTTCTGCTTTTCCCTTATCAACAGGCCACAACATCTATTCCAATATATTAGGTTTCCTCGGTGGTGTTTCCTGGGCTATGCTAGTAGCAAGGACTTGCCAGCTTTATCCCAATGCAATAGCATCAACTCTTGTACATAAATTTTTCTTGGTATTTTCTAAATGGTATGTGTTTAGATTATATTTAAATAAAAATGATTGTAGACACTGAAGTTTAGTCTTATTTCTATGACATTTCTGCAGTTGGTTTCAGATTCAAGTTTAGTTCATACCGTAGTGTTCTAGGCAGTGTTGGGGAGGCGAGGCTGCGCGACACGGCGGCCCTGGATGCCTTGCCTTTGCCTGGTTTCCGGCACAGTGAGGCGGGCGCTGCTGGCCCCCCGTGCGCACTTACTCTGGACGCTTCATTTTTAGGGATGATGGCTGCCAACATCCAGTGACTGCTAGCTTGGGGTATCAGTTACTTTGGATAAATCATATATTGCCTCTTATTTTTTGAATCTATATGGTATTCGTTTCCTGTGATTGTTTTTTGCTTTCCTCTGTCCATCAGTCTTTAGCACAGTATTAAAGATGTAAATGCATATAAAACATTTTTAAGAATAACTAAGTGCTTGGGAAAAAAGCAGTTGTTTATCCCTTTGGATTAGTCGTTAACCCAAAAAAAGATGTTTTTTTTTTTAAAGCTACCTCATTTTGTCATGTTCACATTTGCCAACTATTACTTCTTTTAAGAAAAACAAAAGATTAGTGCTTTTTTCATATTAGTTGTTTTGGCCCAACAGGTTAGGGTTCTTAGTTTTTAATCAAACTAACTTTAGAAATTTGTTTTCCTTCCCTATTCCTGCTAGTTCACTATCTACTCCTCCTGGAAGAATAGCTTTTTCCTACGTATTTTATAAAAATGAGTTATTGGGACAATTTATAGTTTAGAGCTGTACCGCACTCTCCAGTACACATCCTGTTTTCAGATTTCATAGCACTTATTTATGTAATCAAGTGTGGTAAGACTGGCTACAAGATGTCATTGTCGCTTGCTCCTACGTAGTCATAGCAAATTATATATATGTGTGCGCACACTTTTTTTTGTTTAGTTTTTTTTTAAAAGAAAAGGGGCAAGCAGGAGTGAAGGTGAGCAGAGTCAGGCATATAGGAAGAGGAGGAAGTGGCTCTTTATTTTTTTATTTAGTTGTTCATCTTACTCCCTTGACCCCCAATGACTCAGGTTCTTGGGATATTTGTGTACTGTGCTCTGCCAGAGGCGGCTGACCAAACCACTACTCCACCAGGGCAGTGTCAGATATTTTTAAGAAGCTAATGTTGATGTTAAGCATGGCAAATGTTTTCTAGTTTTTTATTTCTTCCATAAAGAACTGAAGTAGCTAACTCAAAATATGGCTTGAAAACAACGTGCTCGTGTCACAAAATTTTACTACACGTACTACCATGTTAATTTGGTCTTGCGATAGAGACAAAGTTTCCTAATGGATTTTACAGGTTTTCAGACCCCTTTGCTTTTGAGAGCGGACTTTTTTCTTTCTCAGCTGTCTTTGGCTGGAATAAGTATGAGGCCAGGAGTTATTTCAGTAAGGGTTTGTCTGCTCCAGGCCCAGGCGAGCACGGGCGATGTCTCTGGCAGCACTTCTTTCTGCGAATACTGCTTCATCACTTCTTGAGAGGCAGGGCTTTGACTTCAGCTACCAAATTGTTTAAATTAACTTTGTGGTTAGAGGACGGATGTTTTTTTAATGGTTTAACTGTTGACAGAAAGGAATAGAAGGTTATATATACCAAGAGGGCAAAATGAAGGTCACATTCACAAATGCTGTATGTTTAACAAATACGTTTAGATGGTGATATCCAGTAGTCTTATCAAGTGCTACAATCTTTTTAAACAGGGAATGGCCAAATCCAGTGCTATTGAAACAGCCTGAAGAATGCAATCTTAATTTGCCTGTATGGGACCCAAGGGTTAGTGTACTATTTTTTCCCCTACAAATTCACATTGTGCAATAACAAGGAAAATCATCTGCATAAACATCAGGGAGACTTTCCATCCTTTTACATACGACTGTACATGTCCTTCTTAGACTTTTAGATAACCTCAGCTACAGTTGTCCTCTGATGTGAGAAACAGTTATGTACCCCATAAACTGCATTTAATTGTGCATAGTTTTTAATATCAGGTTCACATTTTAATTCTATATAGAACTACCATGTAACAGAAAGTTGTGTGGGCATTTCTGCTTAAAAAAAAAATAAAAGGTTACTAAAAATCCCTGTATTTTTGTATTTCAATTAAATATTGTTTAAATTGGGCTGTTGTAGGAAAATTTGCTTAATGTTTCTGTGACAGATGACTTCTAAGCAGTATATTTTTAATTACTGTGACATAGTTGAGGAAGTTGACTTAGGTGTTTCAGATTACAAAAATGTTTGACCTAAGGAAGAGCTCCCATTCTGTTTCTTGGAAAGTTACGATCTTTACTGTTTATTCCGTTTAAATGTTAGCAACATGCACCCTTTCAGTTGATAAAACAAATTTAGTTCTATTTTCCACATTAAGTTGCTGTCTTACTGCAGTTTTTAAAATATTGTCAATTTTAAGTTCTGTTAATTACATCAAGCCATGCATTTTTCAAGCTTTTCAAACCTCAAAACATTTAATTTTGGGGGGATGTAAGTTTGCAGTTTCCTTTGTGGAAATGTACCATTTATCTTTAGTATATGGATTAAGATTAGCAGTTACTAAATAATTTATCTCTCAACATGATCACCAGCATGAATAATGTAGTTTCACCATCTGTCGTCAGTTAAGGTTATATAACTAAGTTTTTGGTCTTTAAAATTTTACACAACATACTTTGTAGTATGACATTTCTCCAGAGTATAATTGCTTGTACATCCCCTTTTCTGTTGAAAAAAGAAAAACTAAACATCAGTAAATGGCCAAGTAGAACTGTTTGCTTGATAGGTTCACTGTTTCTAATAAGGTTGTCAAAATACCCATGCCCAAATGATTTAACAAACCATAAGTTTTGATCAGATCTGATTCTGTAAACAATTTCTATAAAAACAGTGTCTCCTTACATGATTTTTCTTTCTCAACTCCAGCTATGAATGAAATAAAATTTAATCATTGGTTCGGTTTAACAAGGGGTAAAAAGTCCAAATATCTGTTGCATATGTACTTGAAGAAACTGATTGGCTGTTGTTGTATGTAGGTAAACCCCAGTGATAGGTACCATCTTATGCCTATAATCACACCAGCATACCCACAGCAGAACTCCACCTACAATGTGTCCGTTTCAACACGGATGGTCATGGTTGAGGAGTTCAAACAAGGTAAGTGTTTATGCTTCTGCTCTCCTTCATACACAAAGGCTTTACATAGCATTGTAGAGCCAGTAGTGGGCTACGCAGTGTAAACTGAAGAAAGCGTTCACCGAAGTGGATATTACCATTTACTTATTAACGGTATCTATTTGAGAATTGGCTTGAAAAACGAACTCCTTTTTAGGCAACTTAGTTTTTGTTATATATATTGGAAGAGTGTCTTCAGACCTTTATGCCTGACATTGTGCCATAGTATTGCCATGTAAATTATAAATTGTAGCACGGTTTATCTCCATTGGGTGATGTGAGAAATGCTTCTAGCAGATTAATTCTTGAAAAGCGAGAGTTGAGGTTGGTTGGGGCCAAACTGCCCGTTAGTTTGGAAGAGCCTCGAAACTCCTGAATCTCACTGGTGCTGCTACTCTGAACGTGTTGCCTTGCCGAACAGTCTGAGAGTAGTTGTAACCATTGGTTTGATTCAGCTGTCACCAGTCAGGAAAATAGCTTTACCGTCTTCAAACTCAAAAGACTAAAATTCTCTTCCGTAGTCTAAAGAGGCTCTTCATGGGAAGCTGCTGTTATTTTAGAGCATGGAGCAGGGAGCCTTTTTTTACAAAGGCCCCAAAACTGCGGGCACTGTTTGTTTCTTGGGTAACTAGAGTGCTGCTTGTCATGGAGAGTCAGTCTGAGCATGGCATTTTAGAATAATGGAAATTTATCACATCTGGTCTCTAAACATCCAGTTTTTTCTTTAAGTATATTTGGAAAAAATCTGTGATTTAAAGGCATAGACTAAACCTTGTATTTGTTATAATTATGATTTTGGGGTTATAGTGAGTACATGTGGTTTGTAAGATATTTTAAAATTCTGGATTGTTAGACTGAAGCATGCAAACATTTTAATATGTTTTTAATTTAGGTCTTGCTATCACAGATGAAATTTTGCTGAGTAAGGCAGAGTGGTCCAAACTTTTTGAAGCTCCAAACTTCTTTCAGAAGTACAAGTATGTATTTTAAGGCATGTCGGACATGTTGCTCTCTTAAGTAATGACTAAATGGTAGCATATGTGACGTCTCTTCTTGCTAGGTTAATGGAATTTTGAATTTTCCTTTAAACATCTGTTGAATTTTTCTTCCTGTCACAAGGGCAAACTATTATTTTTCCTTTGTCGAGGTATAGCGTAGGTCCTACAGGTTTGCTGCCTGGCGTAACCAAAGCCCTTCTATATATATTTGTAGCATTAGTCTATAGGCATAAGTTAGATCATCAAAACTCTATCTGTATACCTTGGTAAATGGGTTAACTAGTTAATATTCTCTATTAAGAAGCAAAGTATTTTCAGCTAGCTCTGAAAGCTTACTGATTCCCTGAACACAGGCAAAGCTAATAAAATGCCTAATATATAGTCAGTTAAATGTTTTCAGTAATTAAAACACGTGATTAGCCTATTATTTCCCCCTAGTGTTAATAAAACCCCTTCAAATATTTCTACAGATATTTTTCTTGGACTTGGAGTGGGTGTAATATTTTTCACTAATGGTTTTAATATAATGGTTTCATACCTTAGTATAGGTTAAAAAGCCTGACTGTGTTGGTTTTGATGCAAATTGTAAGTTATAATAAATCTTTTTTTTAAAAAAAATGGACTTGCACTTTTATTTGCCCTGAGCTGAAAACTTGCCAAAGTCCCACTTAAGATTTTTTCTTTAGCGCTTGAAACTTTCCTGAGCAATTGATCTTGTGTTGGATTGTGTTTTGTAATAATCTAAGCAAGATTGCTTTATGCTTTTTCCCCCAATTAAAAAAAAGAATGATGACCTTCATGATGTCTCTGTGTTTTGTTTCTGTATCTTTTGCATGAAAAAGCAATAATGGAGCAAGCTTAATTGTGTTCTGGGAGCAATGCGGTGTCAGTAAAAATTTCAATAGCATAACATTGAATGTTTGTTACTGAATCGTTTATTATTTAATTATTCCCCATAAATTGTGCTATTCCATCTAGCAGATAATCTTTCTTTTTTATTTTAACCAGTGTTGAGGGAAGTACCTTTCCACATTTAAGTGAATAAACATGTATTCTGATACTTGAAAACCGACAGCATAAAAATATATAATTCCTTGAAGAAGAAGAATAAATAAATTGGTCTCGTAGAAGAGTATTAGCATCTTTTAATCCCTGTGAATCAAAGTCAAAGCTAGATTCTCTTTCTGTCACTTCCTTACTGGGAGTAAGGTGGGTAGAATGAGTTTCTAGGGAGTACTGAAGAGACTTCCTTTACTTTCTAAGATGATTATTGAAATTTAACAAACCTTGATAATGTGTCGTTCCATTTCAGTGAATTTCATTACAAAACTTTGAAGTTTGAGTTCGAGTAATCTTTTTTAACTTTCAGTCCATCTTTTAATCTATGTCACATTAATACCTATAAGGTCTTTAATTGACTGAAAGACGATAGACTGCTATCCTTACTAAATTCTCTTGAAATGTTCAAATCATTTTAGGTATCAAAAGTGAGTAAACAATAGTAGGTGTGAAAATAAGGCAACAGAGGAATTTATGTCAAATTTAAATTTCAGCTCTGAGTCCTGGGAAAACTAAGATTTGAAAATATGACACTAGGATAACTATACATCAAATTTGATTTAACTTCCAAAAACTTGTAAGATATCTAGAGATTGCCATCATTAAGCTTTAGAAGTATGCACAGATTAGAAATTATTTAAACATGGCATACCTCAAAATTTGGCTTTATAATTGAATTGAAATCTTCAGTTTTCAAGTCGAAGTTTGTTAAAGCTTAAAGTATATCCTGAAAATAATACCATTATGTATAGGATTTAAAATTATGTGTAATATATTTACTTGCCCTTCTTGGAAGGGAGGAAGCCATGGAGCAAATTACATTTGTCTTAAAATTGGACAAATTATTTATTTTTAGTATTCCTTTAGAAAAAGAGGTGGTGAAATTTTGAGTCATTTGAAGTATATTTTGGTTTTCCTTTTGGATATTCAAGTTAACACCAGCAATAAAATAGATAGGAAATGTGAATAGTTATCTCAGGCTTTCTATTTTACTAGCAAACAAGGAAAAAGATATTGGGTAAAAGCCAGAATTTTTTTAAAGTAAAAGATTAATAGTTAATTTCAAGATATGTATGTATAGAACAATTTGCGTATTAAAAAGTTCAAAACACCTAAAAAATAATTAACCTTAATTCTGGTTCTGAGTTTAAAGATGGAATCACAGGAATTTTTGTTTAAGATTTTCAGTGCATATTTCTGAGCTATAATCTACTTCGATGTTAGCTGATGAAATGGCCAGGAAACCTACTTCAAGAATGCTGTTTTGGTAGAAAGTTGCTAGATAATAACAAAATTACATGTTTGGGGGAAGTTTTTAAATAGGTTTTAAATCGTTTGGGGTAATTTTTTTTCCTGGAAATTAATAATTAAATTGGGGAAAGTTATCCACAATTGTTAAGACAAAGAGACTCATGAAGGTATTAACTTTTCAAGCATGGTAGTTTTAAGTGGCAATGTGTGAAATAGGGGAGATTTCATAAAGTCTAAATTTAGAAATACTGCTTGATCTCTGATACGGATCTTAGGAACTCTCAATTCAGGTTTTTAAATTGTAAGTTGGGATTTTGTTGTCAATTCCTTAGCTTGATTCGTTTCTGAATGAATTCCTAATGACCTTTGTAAAATATTGGCAGGTTATTTCTATTAAACTCATTGTATTTTCTATCTCCCACTTCAAATTTGCTTAAATGTAGCTGAGTAAAGAACATATTTAACCTTGGCATAAATATTTAAGAGTTATTTAACATTTTTAGCTATATGTAAAACAATGCTGGTCTAAATAAGTAACATACAGGTCGATAGTTTTTCCCTATCTGGATTTCTTGAAGAATCAAAAGTTGAACTCTTTTAAAAGCTTCAGACTTTTAAACTTAATTGCTAACAACATTATATCCAAATGAATTGTATGTTTTGCCTTTATAAACAGGACCTTGTATATCCTTTTTTATTGGGCACTCAGGTGGTCATCATTAAGATTACCCATTTTAATGGTGTGGTAAAAGTGATTTAGAGACCAAAGGGGCATTATCACTATAGTAGGTGAACCCAGACAACTGCTTTCTTTTGAGTTTTTATGTGCATGCTTGCTTTATTACTTTGTTGTCTCCTGTTTAAGTTGTTACACTTTCATCAAGAGTTCTTCCTCTATCTCCTGTTACTCGTTTATTTTTAAAAATCTGTTGTCCATTTTAATCTCTTGGTACCTGGAAATCAAGTGATTGAAGTTACTAGGATTTTGTTTGATTTAAGAGCATTTAGGGTTCTGAGAGTGGACTTCTTTGTACATAAAATGCATGAGCCTTTGATACTGTCTGTGTGGCTCTTACTGAGTTTTGTTTACTTGGGCCACCTGTGTTCTCTATCTGACTTGCTGCAAAGAGTGTTGAGCAAATTCATCTGGCGAAGGAAATACTGTTCTGTCCGGGCTGGGGCTGCATATTCACACATCTGCATGTTTTCCTGTTCGTAAAGTCTGTTAATACCTCAAGTTAAGTCATTTGATCTTCAGTCTCTGCCAGTGAGGTTGATGCTCCATTTTATGAATGTTGTACACAAATTTACATCTATTTACTATTACATAGCTATGAAGAACCAGAACTCAGATACTTCTTGAACATAAGTAACAATTCAAGGGACTGTTGCAAGGCGGAGTGGTTTTAAATTTGCAAATTTTCAGTGTTGCCTAAATGTCTTTTCTTTTTTGATTAACTTGAATGAGGGTTGGTGAGTTTTTCCGGATCTTAAACACTCACTTTTGCCAGAAACTTCACTTGTAGTTGTTGTGAAGATTTCAGCCTTTTACGAGTAAAAGTAACGAAAGCTTTTTTGGCTTTGTTCAGACTTTCCAAACCTAGTATCTAGATACTAGATGCTACTGCCAGCTTGCTTTTTGAGGTGAAATTTTCTAAGAAGTTTGGCTTCCAGCATTTCGTAAATGAATTCTTTGGGAAAGTATCTTGAACTGAATTTTTTTTTTCTTAGTCTTAAATTAGATGAGCTCTACTTTAGTTATTTAATGACATAAGTAGGTATTTTGTCATACTTTCTGGAATAAAAACACTTTTTCCCAGATTTGAATGGAATTGGGTTTTGTTTAGAAATAGGGTTTCTTTGCTGCTTTCACATTAGTGATGTCTATATTTTTGATAGAGAAATTCATACTGTTACTTGAAAAAAAGGAATGAGACTAACTTCACTATTTAGTTTAGTCTTCGCTACCTTTTAATTTGAACTTAAAATCATAATGCGACAGATGTTTTTGAGGTGACTGTTACAATACGGGGGCCAAAGCCCTGGTCCTTAACTTCCAGTGAAACAGTTTGTTTTAATAGATCATATTTTCGTGAGCCACTTAAAATTTTATCGGTAAATCTCTATTCATTGAATTAAAGAGTCAATGGTAGTGTTACTGAATTAAATTGCTTTTTTGGTAATTCAGAAGAATTCAACTCGCCAATAGAACTTTTGGAATTTAGCTTTTATGATTTTATGTGCATATTGATACTGCAAGTCCCCCTGGCTAAATTGAAAATGATCTTTCACTGTAACAAAGCTTAGTACATTGTGGTATTGATGTCCAGCACATAGCACTTAAGTAAAATAAATAGCATGTTGTCTTTATCTTCAAAGGCATTATATTGTACTTCTAGCAAGTGCACCAACAGAAAAACAGCGCCTAGAATGGTGAGTATAAGTAATACTAGACTTTTCAGAAAAACTTCATAATGAATCAGACAGCCACCGAATGCAGTAGAAGACAGAAATCTTTAAATCTTGAGTTTTATTCATAAATGGAACTTTACTACTTGTAATAGATATGGAAGAATTTGGAGATCTGCATATAACTTTTTTGCCTTCTGTTCTTGTATCATTTTCTACCTGTATGCCTAAAGTGCTTTGTTTTAGCTTATTACTCACCTTTTTATTCTCGAGCTTTTTGTGAGGTTGCCTTTTGTCACCTGGTTTGAATTGCATCTCATTTCTCTTTTCCCCCCGTTTGCGCTTTAGCACTTTGAGGTAGAGCAGAGAGTTGGTTTTCTGTTAGGGCTCAGACAGTTGAACTGCTCTCATGTGTGTTTAAGCAGTGATCTTCATAGTACTGTTTACATAGACCTTTGATTTTGTGCATTTTATTTTTTAAATTAACCAGCTTTTCATTAATACTGAGTGACATTTGTTCAGGGTGGGCTTGGTGGAATCAAAAATCCGAATCCTGGTTGGAAGTTTGGAGAAGAATGAATTTATTACACTGGCTCATGTGAACCCCCAGTCATTTCCAGCACCCAAAGAAAACCCTGACAAGTAAGCTGTCTTTCAATTTAGATTCTTCTTTCTTTCAGCTAGTACTCATGGAGACTTATAGGCAACTGGGAATAAGTAGTCACCATTGAGCACTATTGATTGCATGTGGCTCAAAATATTTATCATTGTGTTTTGTTGTTGTTTTTGTTTGTTTTTTGTGAAAGGTACAGGCAGGCAGGAAGAGATAGGAAGAAGAAGTTCAGTTGCTTATCTTTGGTCGTTTCCCCAGGCCCCAGGTCTTGAACCAGGCACCTTGGGATGTAGGTGGGGCTGCACCTGATTTAAACCACTAGGCCACCCGTGCATGCCTGTAGTTAGTTTTGCTGATTAAAAACATTGAGGAGACTTTCTTGAGGAAAATTATTACTGCAATAGGTTTTTCCCCTAGTAATCTATAGTGAGTTACCTCTTAACTAAAGTTTAAATTCTGCAGCTCTGTCCTTGAGCATTTCTTAACTTTTTTTCTTGACAGTCTTGTGCAGTGGTTGTCAGAATAGCTGCTGTATCGAGCATTCCTGTTTGTTCTTTACCTTCCTTCAAGAATAGGAAACATGTTGATGTTGATTTGCAGAAATCTGATTTGTTATGGATTCTAGAACATTGAGAATATATGTTAATAAAAGCAGTCTCACTTTATCCTCTTAAGAGTCCTTTGTAGTAGCCAGTTTTGGTTTGATTGTTGCCGTGTTATTTATACGAGACAACTTTGCCTATGCCTGGTGGCATCTGGAGAGGGAGGGGAGTGTTAGCAGTGGGTTAACTTGACATTAAAAATTGAAAAGCGAATGAATCACCTAAGATTATGCTGTAATAATATAGCTGTTCTTATTGTTTGTACAGATGATTTCCTTTTGCAGTTATACAAGAGTGATGTGAGCTTTCTGCAGTTTCGTGGCTGCATTGCTGCAGTTAAGACTGATCCATTCAGTAGATAACACTGTTACAAGTTCAAAAGTAGCAGCGAATCATCCATTGTTCGTTGTTACGCTACAGTCATCTTTCTGTGTGTGCTTCTCACTAAGTTTTAAAAGTTTAAGGGATATACATTAAGTTCTAGTTAAGTTTTATACTGAAGTAGCCTTTCTTTGTCTGATTTTTCAAAAATGCGTTATGCCTTTTCCTTCATTGTTTTGAATGTATTTTTGTCTGCAGTGCTTTAGTTTAGAATCACCGATATGAGCATTGGCTGGTGTCAGAGTCCCTTCTTTATTAAGGGTTATCAAGCTGTCCAGAACTGGGTGGGGGGTGGTCTGGAATTTTTAATCTGGTGATAGATGTACAGAGGACAGGTGTAAGGGAAAGGTCAAGTGTTGAGAGAGGAGTTTTGTTGGAGTTTGGGTTTAGAATTGAAACTTGCTTATCCATTTGTATTTCAAATTTTCAGCTACAGTTTGTCAACCACATTGTAACTATTTTCATGAAATCTTCATAGACTATTAGATTATTCTTGCTTTGCAGGGAAGAATTCCGCACGATGTGGGTGATTGGGTTAGTGTTTAAAAAAACAGAAAACTCTGAAAATCTCAGTGTTGACCTTACCTATGATATTCAGTCTTTCACAGATACAGGTATGTGTACTTGGATAATCAAAGCATGTACTTGCATGTTTGAATTTGTCTTCATGCATACCATACTTGGTGATATTTGCTATATTTGCCGTAGCTTAGCTTTCCTTGGGAATATTGAACAGTGATCATTAAAGTAATCGTAATGTTTTATTAGTTTCAATAATATCAGATAAATGCTTTTTTGGTTGTGTTTGACCTAAAGTTAAGTAGAACTATTTTAAATTTGATTTGTCCACAATTACTTATAAAATTAGAAACCACTTGAATGTTTTATTATCTGAAAGACTCTGTCTGACTGCTGTAATAATTTTGAACTGTAGAAACTTAACGAAGCTCAACTTCTAGTCACTTGAGGAAATTTATTTTATATGTCAACTATAGATTCGAATTAACCCATGGGTGGGAAATAGGATTTTAGAATTAGATTTCAGATTGACCTGTACCTTGAGATAAAAGTAGTGTCTTTTAACTAAAGACCAAGCTAATACGTCTCAATAGAGACAGCTTTTCATGGGGTAGGGAATCTGCGTAGGGACACTAAGGATATGTCTTCTTTTCTTTCAAACGTCTCTTCTCAAATCCTCCTCCTCTCCCCTTGACAAATAGTTTACTGTTATTTTCACGTCTTCCCTTCTTTCCCCTAAGGACATTGAGATTGAGCATTACATTTTTTATGTCCTCTGAGGTGAGACAATGTATTTAAAGTATCATATGCTAACTGTAAAGGAGAAAGAGCAGAAAAAGAGTATGTTTCAACATGTAAATAAATGCTCAGGTACAGTGACTCAGTGACAACTTAAGTAGTCAGGTGATTGCAGCTACACGTGGAGTCGCTAACAGAGTGACATCTGAATTCTTACAGGTGGAGTTGTACCTGTTGTCATTCAACAGCCTTGCTTATGGTGGTAACATTCTAAAAATTAAAGCTTCATATCAGACAGAAGGGGATCTTGTGAGATAATTAGTAATTACAGGGCTTGGAAAATTCAGATTAGAATACTTTTTATGTAAAATTAAGATTATTCAAATAATTTGTAAGTAGATATTTCATCTTTAGGAATATAAGGAGGACATGGTATGATTATTTATTGTGAAGAACTACCTATCTACATTGAAGGGTAGTGTCCCTAGCAAGCAGTAACTTTAATCGCTGTGTGGCAGCAAGGACACCCCTACAGAATTTCAGGATCTGATTTGTAGTGAGTGATAGTTGCCTGCTGAGCACCATAGAAATGTGTCTGCCCCATCACACTCCAAATTAACAAATCATGTAGAGACTTGAATCAGAACATTTGTTTTGTACATTTCATTCAAATTTATCAAAGTTTATTCTAGTGAAACATCAAGATTCTGTATCCATATGTTTAAGACCAGAAAGTAGTATTCCCAGTGGAGTCTGGAGCACCATTTTGTAATCAAATGATAGTAACATTTCTGTAGGCTTTCACCTCTTCCTCTTGCCCAGTGGTTTTTGTTGTTGTTCCCAAAAGGTTTTCTCTCCACTCAGGACGTTTTCTTCTTGGGGTTTGTTCTTCCTGGAATGCTGTTCTACCAGTTACTCTTAGCTCATACTTCTTGACTTCACTTCACTTCAATCTCTCTACTCAATTTTTCTCCATTGCACTTAGCACCACCTGTTACAAATCGATTTTACTATTTTCTGTTTATTAAATCCTCCTAGAATGCAGATGTTTTGGTCTCATTGTCCACGCTAGATCACAGCCCCTGCCTAGAATGGTGTAATGCAGTCTTGACGCTCAGTACATGTTTGTCGTCTGACTAAATTGAATGAGTGAACTTTCCTATGTTGAGATCCTCTGGAACTAAATTAATTTGAATTTTTGTAGCGTTTTCATTCCTCTGATTTCTGTTATTTGAGCTATTTGCATAATAGAAAATGTATCATTACTATTTTTTATCTTTCAAATTCTTGAAAAGGTATGTTTAGTTATAGTTTAATTTTGACTTGTTTTGCAGCATCTGTTGCATGCTTAGACTAGAATTTAAAATTCTTTTGATCGCATACAAGGGTATGGAGTTTAAGAAACTTTTTGTCTCCAATTTATTTACTACTTTTAAGCATTCTCCATTGAAAGAAACTAGTAATACTTTGTGCCTTTGTGCTTTTATTGACTGTGCACACCTTGTGGACTGGAGGTTGTTCAGGCAACGAATTACATCAACTTGGAGACAGGTTTTGACCAGATACTTTTCGATCAGTACTGCATAACTATAAAGTTAATCTCTGCTTAGACTAGCCCCTCGGGAGTGAGTTTAACTGCCTGTGTTTCAATGTTTCTATTTCTTGTAACGATGTCCTCATTGTGTAGTTTATAGGCAAGCAATAAACAGCAAGATGTTTGAGGTGGATATGAAAATTGCTGCAATGCATGTAAAAAAAAAGCAACTTCATCAACTACTACCTAATCATGTGCTTCAGAAAAAGAAAAAGGTAACTTTAGAAAGTACTTACAAAAGCATTACTAACATAATGTTTTATGCCTCCAGCCTTATCAGTACTTTAAATTTAGGTTTAGGTTAATAAGTCACATTTGAAATAGACCACAGCATTGAAAAGTCTCTACATGGAGCAGCTCCGTTGTTGAAACCTTGTTCCTGATCAGCTTTCTTTTGCACACTTGCTTCAGACTTGAGATATATTAATGGTAATGCTTTGTATTCTGATTTTGTTAGAGCTACATGCTCTTTTTAAGGCCTTTTATTCTTGCCATTTATATTTCTTACGTGTATCTAGTAGCCTTTCCTGATAAAAAAGCAAACAAAATTAAATCAATAAGTGAATCAAGTAAATTTTGTAACTTCAGTGAAAATGGCTTTATTTTGGTAAGAATTATACATGTTTAATATTTAAAAAGGAAAGTGATTGAGTATAAAGACCAGCACAGGTAAGCAGAGCTCATGTGCTGAAGTTTATTGGTCTGGTGTTAGCACTTGCTGTTAATACTTTATAGCTGAGTGTTACTTGGATTTAACTTTTTCTTTTTCTTTGAGTGAAGATGCAGGAGGAATGAAGGCAAGTAGGCAGGCAGACAGGAAAAGAGAGGAGGAAGAAACATTTTACTTATTTTCATTTTGCTTACTTTTTATTTAGTTCTATTGGTTTTGCTCTCCCTGGACCCAGGTCTTGAACCCGGGACCTGAGGATGTATGTGGGACTGCTCCCAGGGTATGCTGGGCTTGTAGGCCAACCAGAGTGAACCACTTATTGGGATTTCTTAAAGCACACTGGAGATAGTCACTGTTATTTTATTTCAGGTGGTTTTAACAAATAGCTTTTTCCTGAAATAGTTTGCTTATATACAGCAGCAAAAATAAATGAGCTAGAGCTGCATATATTAATGTGTTGAGTTAAGGCAGTGGGTACAGATAATTCTGTGCTGTTTGATACATTTGTATAAAGTTTACAAGTTTGAAAAATGTAAACACATTCGAGAGAGAATGTGAAATAGAAATTTATGTTAGAGATTGACAGCCATGGCATTTAGGAGAATAGTAGGGTGCCGTGGTTGTAAGAGGGCAGTGAAATAGCACTCGGCATTAACATCTGAATTTTTTAAAAAAATTAGAATTAACGCGTAATTTTAGTTTCAAGCTTACAACATGATATTTGTGTATATTTGAAATTCTCACCAAATTAAGTCTGTTTTTTTTCTTAAAGTGTAGAATATATTTTGGTACAGAAGCCCTGGCGTCAAGGGTAAGGACTGGGAGTCGGCTACCTGGTTCAGTTTTAGGCGCCACAACTTGCTAGCTGTGAGACCTACCTGGGCAAGCTATATGAGAAGCACCAGGATGTTGCTCTTCCTCCTCGGAAGTAGGGAGACTGTCTTCTCTTACTGCAAGTGTTTTCTGAGGATAAAAGGAATCGTTACTCTAAGTGGTGACTAGACTGGAGCTGGGCACACAGTAAGCGCTTCCGCTTGTTTTGGTGCCACCATCATCACGTTTATAACTCGCAGGAATCTAAAATACAGTTTTTAAAAGCTTATTTCATTTTTTTAAAAAATGTTACATCAAAACCTTTATATGGTTTAATTGGCTACTTATTCTTTTCTCTTTTTAATAGTTTCACGAGTTAGCTAAATCTAGGAAGTGACAAAAATTACTGATCTTAAGCAGTTTTAACTCACTTTTTATAAAATATACTTAACACTAAATTTATCAGGTAATTTTATTTTTAAACTAAAGTATCAATTGAAACATTTGTCCTTTAATTATCCTTTAGTTAGTGGGTTAAACAACTAAATGAGTATTGACTACATATAAAAATGTTTTTTGAGGTGGTAGAGTAAATATAGATAGTTCTGTTCTAATACTTAGACCTATTTCTATTTTATTAAAATAGCCATTATAGCTAAGATAGTTATTCCAGAGTTCATGGTTTAGATTACCTTTTAAATCTATTTTCATGGTATTGATATTGATATTTGGAATAACTGGTGTATAACTTAGGAAAATTTTATTTTCTGCTTTTAAGGTAGTATCTGTCTTAGGTAGACTCTTCTAGAATATAAAAAAATCATTAATGATTAGAAATTAGTTAATACATTGTATATGTCACATGAGGTTTAATCATCATCTTAACCAGTAATGGCTCTCTTAACATTTAATTTGTTTCTATACAGACTAGTATATAGATGTAACCACACATAATATGTATTTTTAGGTTTTTGATGATACTTTACATTTTGCCACCTGCTTTTTTGGGTGCTTGCTGTATTATGACTATCCATATTATGTCAAATTACGTATACGAAGTGGCTGCTTAGTATTTCTTTATCTGGCTCGCATCCTATTTGACATAATTTCTATTATTTCCACATTTCTTCTAGTAAAATAACACATTCTTGTTTTTATGAGTGACAGGTGTTTAGAAATCCAGGTCCATGAATCTCACTTTTGTACTCTTACCAGCTGTTACATTTAGAGACAGCGGCCCACAGAAAGAGTGGTCAAAACTTTTTCCCAGTGTTACACAGTATGTATGAGCTGTGAATTGAGGCTAAATATGTGTGTGATTTCTCTCCATAGTATGTTCTGGCTTTATCTTTTACAAGAGAGTTTCGATAGATTTATTTATGACTTTTGGCATTGGAGTTGCTTATGCCAGACTTACGCAAAGCAGAGTTGCTTAATGCTGTTCTGTGTTCAGACCAACCGCTTACAACCTTCATTCACCCAGATTGTCTGCACCTGCAGCCTGTTAGCTCACAGACGTTTGGTCACCTGGTCAGGCGGGTAACTATCACTTACTGAGCAGATCTTCTCCAGGTGCTGAGCGTTCTCATATGGGAAAAATGCTCATTTGGAATATTAGAAAGCTTCTTTCATAACTGAGAGGAACAAGTGGCATTACTTCTCTTCCTCCTCCTTCTACCAAATCTCACTTCCCCCATTTGATCAGTACTAATCTATGCACACAAGTATACCTCCCTGTCGAACTAACTAGATGAGAGTCCTGTGTCACTCAGGGCTGTAGAGCTTACGCGCACAGGCGTTTATAGTTACTGTCATTCAAATATTTCTTTCTTTAGGTCATTGAGAACTGATGTTTAGAAATGTTCCAGAGGGGTTGGGGGAACCTGAAGAAACCACTGTGATACTGTAAATAACATTGATTGCAGAAACAAATGTTTTAAGTTACTCCAGAAATCAGCTCTCATTCCATAGAACAAGTCACAGTTCTGTGAGCTTTATTTTGGCTTTCCTATATTAAGTAACTGGTTTTTGAGTGCTTGGAGTTTTAAGAATCAGGCCCGGTGTATTCGGATTTATATGTGGATATTAGTTTTAATTTACAGGAAATTATTTCTGCCTTTATTTTCACAGGTTAATTTGCACTATTAAAAAGTACTATGTTAAAATCCTAAGTTGCAATTAGAGCACTTAGAAATCTCTTGCTTTTGAGAGAGGCTCATTTATTTGCAAATAGTTGGGAGTGACACCAAATTGTATTGACTTGATAGTTTTTTGAAATTATAATATTTAAGTTTATACAAGTTAGTAATACAAATCTTTAAACAAATTACTTTTAATCCCAGTCCATGGAAATAGATATTCGTTATTAGTATCATGTTTGTCATTAGACTTTTCTAATACATATTTTATGCGCATATCTATATTGCTAATCTTCCGATTTAAGATCCATGTGTTTTCTTGTAGTGATTTTTAATTTATCTTACATTTAATGTAGTATTCCCTTTTTTCCTTCTCCCTTGTAGAGAAGAAATGTGGTTAAGTTGACGGTCTCTTAGATGTCAGGAAGTATGTGCCTCCTAAATATTTGCCTTTTGTAGTTAGCATGAGACTTCTGATTTTCATAAAGTTATTGATTTGTACCAATTAAGTGAAAGATGTTCATTTTTCAAAGGTCTGGGAAAAATAAAGATATTTGATTGAATACTTTATTACTTTCAGCATTCAGCGGAAGGTGTCAAATTGACACCTCTGAATGACAGCAGCCTCGACTTGTCTATGGACAGTGATAACAGCATGTCTGTGCCTTCACCTACTAGTGCTATGAAGACCAGTCCGTTGAACAGTTCTGGCAGCTCTCAGGGGTAAGGAAGAGAGGACGGAAATGGAGTGGCTGTTAAACACGTTAGATATTTACTTTATATTTTGCTTACTTCCTAAGATCACATGTTTAGAATAGTAATTTTATCCCACCTATGATTTAAAGAATAGTAAACTTAACCTTTAGTTTTGAGGGAAGTAAATTTTATTTTTGTCCTACTGTGGCATACTTGTATTCCATTTTTGGAGCAGGTACCCTTGAGTCAGATATGAATGGAGTTAATGCCATGGCTACTCCTATTTCGTGTATTGAAATACCTACTGCCTTTAGTGAACCATGTGATGTGCTAAGGTAATAGATGAGGGGGGCAAAATCACCTTTTCTCTAGTTGCTGCCGATGACTCTGTAGCAGGGGCTTATATCTGACTGTTCTAGGGGTCTTTTAAAAGAAGATAAAGATCTCTGAGTTTTTTGTAGCAAGGGGAACCTGTTTTTGACAAATTTAAGTCTCTTGAAAAATATTTAAAGCAACTAAAAGTTTTTATTGTGAAAGAAATACATGACTGTTGGTAAAAATCATGTATTGCATATCAGTTTATATTTAACTTATAAACCTTTGTAATGCATTTTGCTGAATTTTTTTCTCAAAGGATAAAACTGTATTTTCAAAGGGAGCTGTTTCGGGTAAACTTCTGAGGCATTGCTCCCGTCTTTCTGATGGTTACAGTTGACGAGTTAATACTTAAACTTGGAACACTTTCATGACTGCAGGTTATGTTTCGGTTTTTAAAATGTAGTTTTAAAATTTGGATTGTTAAACAGTATAACCAACAGCAAAGGCTCAGGTTGGGATGACTGTCTAAATCTAGAGTGTTAAGTAGAAATTGCTGAGGTCCCTGGATGGGGCTTGGTTTTCTTTTCTTTACTCAGACTTTGAATGTGGGATGTGTTTTTAGGCTAATCATGTGTTATCTGAAGTCCTTAGGGCATAAACATGACCTCTGAACTGTGTAATTTTAAAAACAATTTCACATTTGCAGAGCATTAACTGCCAGATTTTGCTTTTAAGAGGCTTTTTTGGGTGTGTATGTAGAGAAATGTTTTAATACGAATTTGGGGATTTGCAAAAAAAAAAACAATGAGCCTTTGTGTACTTTGTCCCCATATATAATAAAATAGGTGTGAATACTAAGTAATTTCACAAGTTTAATAGTAGTTTTCGAAATAATGTTAAAGACCTTCTATAAATAACACTTCTGCACTTGAAGTTTCTGACTGTGTATTTGCTCAACAAATATTACCGTGTACTGTCCACTTTGCTAGCTATTTTGGGTTCTTCCTGCCTTTGTGGTTGCTCTCTGGAGAAGTCTCCTTTTCTGTTTCATCGTTGGATGTTTGTACTCTTGAGGGCTCTCTACTCAGTCCTTTATCCCATTTTATATCCTCCCCAGGGTTGTGGCATCATCACTTGTTTTGTTGACTGTTAACCTTCCATGCACCACTGAGCTTATTAAAGTAGCGGACTGCTCTGTGGTTGACTTAAGCACTAAAATTTAGGTCCCTGGTATTACCCTTCTTATCATGGTAACGCTCACCAGTTGCAATGTGAACCTTCTCTCAGGAGATGATGATAATAATAGTCAGATGATTTAAATGCTAATGTGTAGGATTTATTTAAGACAATAAGATTGAAGAGATGGAGGGATGGTTTGAGTGTCCTGAGATGACAGGAGTGAGTGGGAGTCAGCATAGGAAGGCTTTTTAGGTTTGGAGAGCCTTGGTGGTTTATCTGGGCCGCTGGATTGGCTTTTAGTGTTTCATGAACCATTAGATTTTATATGCAGAAACGCGATTTCTCAGATCATTTTATTGCTTTTAATGGGATTTTCCCATCTCTTTTATAACTTAAGTCTTTCGTATTTATGGTGTACGTATTTGCTCCTCTGCTTCACCCAGTCTGCGTTGGCTCTCCCTCTGTTGTATTTTTTCATTTTTATCATTGTATTCTTCAGCTCTTTGACTTCTTTTGAATCCTCTTGAATTTACCTGATCATACTTTCATTCTTCTTCTGAGATCAGTGAGCATCTTATAACCATGCTTTCAATTCTTCATCAGGTAGTTTCCTTGTCTCTGCATCTTTCGGGTCTTTTATTCCCAGAGTTCTGCTCTTTTATTTGGGACCTGTTCCTCTGTTTCCACATTTTGCCCGATTCTATGTTTGCTTCTGTCTATTTCTCTCTTTGTCCTGAGGGTTTCGTTTTATGCAGACCATGTCGCAGGGAGTTCCAGAGCCCATTCCACCCCAGCTTCCTAGTTCCTTTCTCACTGGTGTGTTCCCTTCGTGGGCTGCACCCAGGTGCTGTCAGGACAGCGAGCAGCAGGGCTTTTCGCCCTCCCAGTCTGGACACATTCACTCACTTTGGCATTGGCCCTGTCGTGTGCTGAGTAGGTAGTGCTGTGACCCCAGCCTTAGTATGTGGCTGCAGCAAGTTTTGTGGGGCGGGGGCGGGGGCGGGGGGGCGTGCTGTCAATCAGTGCTGGGCAGAGTACAGCCCTCTGACAGTTGGGTGGAGCTGCTGACATTCACGTTTGCTGGTGAGTGCGGCCAGCGTGCTAGCTGGCGAGGCTGCAGGAGTGTGCAGGCGGCTTGCTGGCAGTAGGGATATGGCCTGGTGTGGACTGGCTGGGGCAAACATGCCTGTTTAATAGAAGTAGACCCTCTTTGTTGTTGTCCTTGGCTGTCAGCGACACTGATTTGCAGGGGCTGGTGGCACTCGTGGCAAGTATTCCACCTCAGGTTCTAATAGTATGGAGGGTGGGTTCCAAGATGGTACATGTCAGCCCCCGGTACTGACAGAGTTGTAAGAGGTTGCCAGTGTAAGAGAGCCTAGCCTGTTAGTGGCTCAGACCAGGGGAAGTTCCTAAAGATTTGCTTCTTGACAGATACGTAAGGATAGTATCTGGAGTTCCTTCATTTATGGATTATCATCAGTGTCCCTTGACAAGTGAGTCTGCACATGAGTCCTTTAATGACTGGTCTCTATTTTCATCAGCTTTTCTGTGCTTATTTCCCTCTGGCAAGCGGGGTTTCTTGGAACTTGTCTCTGTTGTGTTGCATTGAAGGGTTGGGTGCCAGGTATTGAACACAATCTCCCCATTAACACACGTGCAAAAAAAAAGATTGTTTTTCACAGCTTACAGATCTCATTCCAGTTACACCTAGTTGCCTCGGGGGGGCGGGGAGGGGGGGAATTCTTCCTTAAGGAAAGTGTCTCTGTCTTTCTTGTCCGTGTGACTGTTGCCTTTTTATTTTTACCTTGGACACGCTTTCCTCCCGAATTTCCTCCTGTCTGCTTTTGGGTAGATTAGTCCATATTTAGTGGTAGATTTATGGGAGGAGGTGGGTGCATGCTCTGTCTATGCCACCGTCGTGCTGGAAGTTTTTGATGAATTTTCTAAATCTGTAGCATCTAGTGCCCCAAGTCAGATGAGAACAGGCATTTTCAGAACTGTTCTGTCCAGTGTAGTCGTACATGTGGCAGTTTGAGATGAATTAACTATATAAAACTGAGCAGCTATTTTCCTAATACTCCTGTTTCAAATGCAGAAAAACTACTATCTGTAGTGGTTTACTATACTGGACAGTGATGATATGGGATATTTCTATTATACGGAAAGTTCTGTTGCAGAGCACTGATTCGGAATATTCATGTGCTTTTGATTCTTGCTTATATTTTATTTAAAAATCAGTTTGTCATGTATATGTATGAGTAAACTTAATTATTTATTTTAGAAAAAACTTCTGTGTCTATTATAGTTTGTTACGTAATTTTGTATTTCTGTGTTTTTATTCCTGTTTGTTTATTTTTAGCAGAAACAGTCCTGCTCCAGCTGTAACAGCAGCATCTGTGACCAACATACAGGCTACTGAAGTTTCTGTGCCACAAGTGAATTCCAGTGAAAGCTCAGGGGGTGAGATCGGTTTGACCTCTCTGAGAATACTTTATATTGGATTTTAACCTTTATTCTGAAAGACAGTTTTTTGTTGATAAGTCGTGTGAATTCAGTTTTTAATGATGTTTTATTTTTTGCATGTAAAGCAATCAGTGAAATCAAATTCAGAGGCATAGAGCTTTACATGTAACCTGATGTTGAGAAGAGTTACTTTCATGTGTTCATATGCTTACTCCTTAGGTACATCGAGTGAAAGCATTCCTCAAACTGCCACACAGCCAGCCATTTCACCGCCACCAAAGCCTGCAGTCTCCAGAGTTGTTTCTTCAACGCGTCTGGTAAACCCACCACCACCTCGACCTTCAGGAAATGCAGCAACAAAAATACCTAATCCTATAGTGGGAGTCAAGAGGACATCCTCGCCTCATAAAGAAGAGAGTCCTAAGAAAACCAAAACAGAAGAGGTATCTATATGTTACCTATAGGAATGAGCACCAGCTTGCCCATTTTAAAACCCAGTGCAAGGAAACCTTTCGTGAGTCAAAACTGGGAAGGAGCAAAACCGAGGCAGTTCTTTGCTGCCATGGTTTCTCTCCACACTTCGCGCTCTTCTCAGTAACTCTGCCTCTTCCCGGAGAGCTGTGCCTCTCATCCAAGCTTTTATAATAGTGTATCTAGTCTGTAACACCATTTCATTTAATGTAGATGCTAAATGCCATCTGAATTTATTATTGTAGTATCTTTTATGTGTGCTGATTCTTTGATAGCCCCTTTGGACACAGTTTTTGCTTCTGTGACCCACATGGAGTTTTGGAGTGTTCTCTGCTTGTTTAGCGTTGCAAGGTCACGGAGTACAAGAAGATCTCAGGGAATTCCTACCGAATGACTTGCCAGAGTTGCAGTCACATGACTTTTGGGATCTTGAGTGACTATTTCTTCTTTTCTTCTAATCCTTTAGGAAAATTTCTAGCAGTACTTTTTAGAGTGACTGGTTTACCTTGTCAAATACTCAACTAGTTCAGATAAACCACTGAAAATGTACAGTTGATTTTGGTCATGTGTGTCTTAAAAATAGAAATAGTCCTGTTAGGCGATTCATTGCTCCAGAAATGACAGCCCCCAATCGCCAATTTCACTGTGACTTTTGGCTGATAGGTTGTTATTTAGGAACTTCGTCACCACACCGAAGTTCCTTTAGAATTGGGAAAACACCAGTTTCTCATGGAGCGCTTCTATGTGTAGTGCGAAAAATCCTTCTCTCTGAGCGTTCTTTTTCCTGTTCCTCTCTCAAACCTTTTGTTTTAGATTCTTTCGGAAATAGTTATCACTAACTGCATATGAATGATGAATTTTGTCACCCTGGTGATACTAGATGAGAAAGAAAGTTGTGTCTGACATGTCTTCCAAGGTATCTTCTGAAAACCTCTCTGCGTCTGTCTCTCAAGGCAGGTCTCTAACTCGTAGGCTGCATAATTATACTTGTTCCGAGTCCCTTCACCCCCATCCCCACCCTTAAGCTTGCTTTTTCACCTCCAGACACAGCAGATAGACACTATCCAGGAGTTAGGCCTGGGAATTTTATTAATTCCCTACTTCTTCACGACTGCTGTGTAGCAGCCTAAGAGCGGACTGGCTTTGGTGCAGTTCTGCAGCCTATTGATACTTGTTTTGAGTTGTTGTTACATGTCAGCATTCATATTTCTCCATATCTTAGGAAAGCATATACAGGCTTAACTAGGTACTTGTCACTGCACTTCCTTACTGTTAGTGACTGAATTCTTTAATGGTTCTGGCACTCTGACTAAATGTGCACCAGCATAACGCTTGCAATCTCATTTGCACTTACTTTGGTAAACTCACACTCGTTTCCTTCCAGCTCACAGAAGCCATAGGAATGCGTGCTTTTTATGTTAGTGTGGGAAGTTGTAAAATACATATACACAAGGAAAGAGAATCGTTGTGTGCCCATCCTGCAGCCTCAGGTATAAGGACTCGACCAATCCCTTTACCCTAATTCTTACAACAGTTTTCATTTTTCCCTGTACTTGGATTGTTTAGATGCAAAAATTAGACATACCATTTTCATTCATGTTTTTAAAATCATATTTAAAAGGATCCCAAAGAAAGTATTTCTAAAAAGTAAAATAAACAACCCACTTAGAAAAATCAGCAATTCGTTCACATTAAATATGCAGTTAGTACTCAGATGCTCCTATTGTATCATTCATTTTCTTTTTAGTCTTTATTTGTTCTTGTGGAACGAAGTGGGATCCCCTGTAGCAATCGATTGATGTCTCTTATTCTTTCCAGTATATACCACCACCCACTTTTGTTTTTTTTCCTTGAAATTTTTGTTCTGTGTGTTTTCTCAGCCTGGGTTTTGCTTATGGCGGCTTCATTTAGTTGACTAACACAGATAATTTAACAATACAGAAGAGAGTTTAGGATCTTCGGTTATCTCACAGGCTAATCTCATCCATACCCAAAATTTACGTTGCTGAAGATGAAGATTGTTGTAAAGATTCAAATATTGAAACTTTTCTAAACTGGGTCTTCTATTGTCTGTTAATTAGAACTTGGTATAAAGAGTTTCAGCAAACTAGAAACCCTTATCCTACTCAATTACTAACACACTAACATGCATTAGATAGATGGCCTTTATTGTCGGGTGGGTTCTGCTTAATTTGCATCATATGTAAAAGCATATCAAATACATGTAGATGGTAGGAATGTAAATAAAAATAGAAAACTAAGTTTGCCTTGTCACCTAGATTATATGGCTAAATGAATATACATATATATATATATATACATACATGTAGGTATGTGTTAAAATTATATGCGTGTGTATATACATAAATGTCTACATAAACTTTAAAATTTCAAACGTATAAAATTTATAGTGAACAGTCATGTTTACGTCACTTAGCTTCACTCATTAACAACGCATGACTTGTTTCATCTACATATCTTCCTTTGTTAGGAAGCAAAAATCCCACACATAATATTTCAACCATAAATACTTCAGTGTATATCTAAACATAAGGACTTTAAAAAAAAATAGAACTACAATAGCTTATCAAGATGTATATATCAGTGTATTTACTAATAGTAGCAGTTAGTTCTATAGTGTCGCATTTCCAGTCAGTATTCAGATTTGCATACTTATGACTTTAATTAGTATTTTTGAAGTTTGTTTGCAGGATACAAATAAGGTCCTTATTAGAAGTAGTTGCTATTGCTTCTAATCTATAAGCTAGCCCATGGTTTCTTGTTTTGTGTAAAAACCACATTTAGAATTAAGTTTTAGTTCTGCTTAGTCAATAAAGCAGAGAAATTAGTGTTGAAATTACTTTTCTTAAGAAAGTGATGTTTATTGCAAATCACTGCAGTAATGGGAAAATACATCTATTTTTACTTTCCCCTTTCTACTTTTTACCAAAAGTGAGTTGTTTTGAATAGAATTATAATCAATAAAAAACAAATTAAGACTCAAGGAGAACATTTCCTGATTTCCTATCCTTCAGGATCTTGGTGGGTTTTACTAAGCAGGGGATTCAGTGCTTACATAAATGTGGAACAGTCAGAGGTTTCTTAACACACTTCTCAGGATACTTTATGTGCTCGTGTTTGCATGTGTGCTGTCTGATAGTATTCCAAGATCTTAAATTGCTGGGTCACCTCTTCCTTACAAAAAATACTTAATGAACTTTAGTGGTTCCGGGAACGTGCTTTTAGGTGGTGATGAATTTCTGTCATGTTCTTTTTCATTTTCTTATACTGAAACTAAATTAATTTTGTTAATATGAAAAATGTTTTCAGGGGAATCATCAATATGTTTTAAGACCATAGTTGATTTAGTAGGTTAAATTATTTTATGTTTTAAACATTTTCATAAATTAAAGCATTGATTGGCAAATAAGCAAAATTTTCATTTCAGAGAATAAAGCTTTTTTTTTCAAAAACAGGAGGAAACAAGGGAAGATGCTAACTGTCTTGCTTTGAGTGGACATGATAAAACAGAAACAAAGGTATATTAATTTAGCCTTGGAATACATACACAATTAAAAGTACAGAAGATATGATAAAAATGTTTATAGAATGTTGCACTGTGTTTTTTTCTATAGATTATAGATTGTTTTCAGTATTGGTTTTTAGAGAAGTGTTTGTTCCCTTTTTAATGTTGATTTATAATGTTGAAATTGGTCCTGCTAGAGACAGGGTAAACTGGTGGACACAATAGAATAGAGTGAGACATGTTCCTTTCCTTTAAAGACACTTAGGATTAAGGAGCAAAGATAAGAGGTCAGCGCGATTAATTACATTATGAAAAAAATCAAAGTGATTGAGGATGACGGTGGCAGAAAGGGGCAAGAGGAGTTATTTCTGATTGCAGACACAGTTAAAGGCTTCCTTACAAGGAAGACAGAATTTGCAAAGGAGATAGAGTATTTTTGGCAATCCAAGATAAGGGCGTCTCACTCTTGGGTATGTTATGTTGAAAGAACCAGTTTTTGACAAAAGGTTCTGACTAGAACCCAGGCACACGGGGCTTGAAACAGGTAGATGAGATGGAGGAGTGTCTTTTGACAAACCTTATTAGACTTTGTCACTTTTTCTGAAACTGAAACGTACTGTATGCCTTTAACTTTTCCCCTTTGTATAGAAGAGGTGGATATTTTCTCCCCAATTTAAACAAGTTCACACAATGGATATTTTAGTAATCTTTTGGTGTCTATACATTTTGTGTGTGCATACCTACCAATACCTTTTGCTTTCAAATCCTCATTTACTCTGTGAATCAAGAACTCTTTATGACAACATGTAATCGACAGAGTATTCACAGCTGCAGAGAATGTCTTTTTAAGACTTGACTGTTTATTCAGCCCTTCCCTCTTAGCTGTTGTTTCCATTAAAAAAGAAGGTGGCTCTTTCCTACTGTGCTATTGTCTTTAGCTAAATACCTGCTGTCCATTTTATGTTCATTTCAGTAGACTAAATCAGTGAAAAAGAAACTAATAGGCAAATCGTTTGCTTAATTTTAAAACTTGCTAAGAGAGCGCCAAGTTGTGCTCGTGCTCTAAAAAGATTCAGGATCCATTTCTACTTCTTACATCCTATGCAGCCTTTTAAATTCCATGGGAGAAAATCGATATTTTATTATTTAATTATGGTACGTATTATTTTATAGAAACTAAATTTTGTTTTTTTTTTTGTATGTATGTGTATAAGTATGTACATATGCATTTTGTATAGAAATGACAAATCACCCTTTCTTTTTTATTATACTTCAGATAGAATTAGTGCATTTATTATTGAACAAGGAAAGGGAGACCATACGCAAGGAGAGATGTTTTAGAGACATTTTGTACTTTTAATTAAAGGAGTGGGAGCAATTTTTATGCTTCTCGGTAATTTCCTTTATTAATACTGAAATTTTTTTATAGCTAAGAGCTTGTATTTATATTCCGTTAATTATTGTCTGGGCAACAGTTTCTAATGCTTCTATGTGTCTTTAATTATTGTTTGCTTAAGATGTCCCAGTTGGAATGAGGTGAAAAGTCAGGAGATTGGCCGCACCTTTTCAGAGTCGTGTGGGTCAGTAGAGATTGGTGTGCAGCTGAGTGATAACCCCTAACGTGGACTTCATAGATGTTGCGGTTGAATCTTTCTCTTGCTCTCTCGTCGTCTTCTATTAGCCACCAGACCCAGCTACATTTTTAGTCTTGTTTTAAGTCTCTCCTTCCCTTCTCTTTGTCTCATAGGAACAACTTGATACGGAGACAAGTGCAGCACAGTCAGAAACTGTTCAGACAGCGGCTTCTCTGCTGGCTTCCCAGGTACTGAGTGCAAAAAGCAAGGAGAGTTTCATAAAAGTTCTTAAGATGAGTGTGGTCTAATTAATTAAGATGAATATATACATAAGTGTTGAATTATCTTTGTGAAAGTAATTGTTTGCTAGTCGTCAAGTATATTTATTATAGTTTAAAGGTAGAATACTGAATTCAATGGAACCATTTTTTTTGCATTGTGAAAATGCTAACTCTTCCTCTTATGCATATTGCCTGGTATTGCAAATCATGAAATCTTCACGAGTTACAATGCACGATATTCATATAGAGGACTTCTTTATAGGTCCATGAGTGAATTTTAGATTGTGATTACTAAAAATCATTCTTTCTGGATTTTTTTGGGGGGGTGAGGTTAATAAGCTCTTTTTATTTTTAAAATGCACTGCTGCCTTTCTCCTCTGATTTTTAATGTAAAACATAGTTCTTTAAAATAATTTTTAACAGTCCCTTGCATGGAGTAGGCACCTGGAACCTTTTTCTGTTGATTTTTGAGCCTTTATTTTGTTTGTGAAATCATTGTTTTCTTCTTGAATCCTTTCATATTGAATGAGCTCCAACATCTAGGTCAAACAGACACAAGTAAATGTTTTCTTTAGACAAGCTGGTTACTCTCTACACAGTAATGACGAGAACAGCTCTGGCGGTGACACTGCTGTAGTGACAGAGATGGTATTGACACAGCACTGTGGTGCAGGTTTCCTATAATGTGGTCATTTTAACCTTGTTTGGCTTCTGTCGACTGTCATATTGGTCCCTAAAGTTACACATATGGTGTTTATTTTCTGGAATGTCTTTTATTCTCATAGTCTTGATCATAAAAATTTAGGAGGGGGGGAGTAGGTAAAACATTAGGAGTGTTATACCTGGTATCGATACACAAAAATTTGTGTATCAAACAAATCCTGTGATTATCCTGTGATTGTAATTGCATGTCTTTGGTTTGCCATATTATTATCTCTAAGGAGCTATTTCTCTAGTGCTGGGTACCCACGAGTGTTTGCCTTTTAGATACTGAGTATGTAGAATTTTCTTTCTAATGAAAATATTCCTAGAGCCATTGAGAGAAGAAAACCACTCAGTTATAGGAAGAATCATTATGTTGATTTAAAAAAAATCCCTGTATTTGGTCACTTAAAGGACCTGTTAATTTCTGGGGAAATGATTATAACAGTGCACTGATGTCTGATTTGAAGCATTTGTAGATGAAAATGATAGATTTACTAAAGAATAATCTGAGAGTGGAGGTGAGAGGACAGAAAGGCTGGCCTTGATTTGGTAATTTATGAAGCTGGATAGGACCACATGGGAGTTCATTCTCTGATACTCTGTTTTTTGTCTGTGAAATTTTTCACAATAGCATTTAAAAAAATTATCCACTTTCTGAATGTTAAAAAAAAAGTTGGTGGTTTAGTCTATTTCTTAATATAATAAACTCCCCTAAGTTTAGAATAGTTAAATTATTATTTAGCTGTCTGTTTAATTTTATAATGTACAATGTCAGAGTATAATAAATTTACTGGTAATTGCTACTACTGTCTAAGGTGAACTTTTAAGTATCTCCCACATGGGGGTGCTCCAATACCAGTTAATATTGGAGCTGTTAGTTTTATTATAAGTAAATATAGTTTAACATGAACTTAATTATGTGATAGTTGATTCTTAGAGGAGTGTGATGTTAAAAGCTGTATTAGAAATTAGTGTTCTTTATATTGCTAAAATATTCCTATTTAATTATTTGAAAATTTCTACAAGTGTAGAATAAATAATTTCTTAATAATAGTCATGTTAATGCACTCCATTTGACAACATTATAGGCTGATTTTCTTTGAAGTTTTGTTATTTTGCATCATAAGGTTCCATCCATTTCTTAGAACGTAAATCTGATCGTTAAGTTATAGTGCTTTGAACAGTGTTGTGTTCTTTGCTTTCGTTCTCAGAAAACATCCAGTACAGACCTTTCTGATATTCCTGCTCTCCCTGCAAATCCTATTCCTGTTATCAAGAATTCAATAAAACTGAGATTGAATCGGTAAAAACCACCTCAGGGGTCCATAAACAATATCTGCCAACTCAACCTGTTGTCTTCAAATGCTAAAAAAGGAGAATGGAGGGTACAAGACTAGACATGACTGAAAATGGATTTAGGTTATTTTTTTTGGCGACCTCCCTTACTGGGCTAATCAGCACTTGATCAGAAGTCCAGGTTAGTATGTGAAGCCAGGAGTACTATTATTATTGTGTTAGCAACAGTTGCATTAACGATTTCAAAAAATTACTGCCTTTAAAAAAACAAAAAAAACAATCAAAACAAAAAAAAAACAAAAAAAAAACCTCAAGCTATATTTGTATCCATAATTGACATCTGGATTGGGTTTATGTTTGATGCATTGTTTGGAAAATTTGCAATACAAACTGGCATAAGAATTCCTTCTGATGATGCACTTTTATGTATTTTTTTATTAGAAAGTAGAACTAATTTTAGAATTTTCAGCTTGATGGATTTTCATTTTTTTTCCTAAGGAATTTCTTTACCATTAGTCTTCAGGTTGGAAGCATTGTACAGTGGTGTACTGTTAAACTTCAGAGAAAGGGTAAGAGTACATCTAGTTCAGTCCCCGTGACGTAGCTGTAACCCTTGAAAATGAAATGTCAATGCCAGGGTATATGTTTGACATTGAAAGAATAATTAGGAAATACTTGCTTTTGATGGGGTCATGATTAAGAAATGATATATTGGCTTTATTTATAGAATTGTTTTAGAGTACATACAAATCAGCGATCAGCCAGCAAATATTTTTCTTTGAGCTTATTACTAAAGCTCCACATTCTTTTGCCTACAATCTGTTGTCTTTGAAACAAAGCTTTTTGCTCCTTCCTCCCCTTCTTTTTCCTTTTTGCTCCTTCCTCCCCTTCTTTTTCCTTTTTGCTTTTTGCGTAAGACTTATTTCATGAAAGAAAACAAAATGCCAGTATTTTCTTAAGCCGTGATGTGAAACTAATGGCCCTGTGGTGGCTGCATGGTACAGGACGCTACGTTCTGGTCCCGTGGCTGAAACTTTAGGTGACTAAAGTGATGCCTGTGAAACATGACATCTATCTTGATGATCTCGAAATACGAGGAATTTTGTACACTCCACAGAACTCCGTCTGTAGTCAAGTGAATTTTCCATTTTAAACGTGGGCAAAAAGGCATTTTTTTCTCCCAAGAATTTTAAACTAATTTTTATTTTTAAATGGTTGACCAAAATTTGTCAGTAAATTTTACATGTCGAAACATTTTAAAAATAATTTCTAGCAAGCACTTGACATCTAGTCAGCTCTCCGCTCCTTTATTTTGTTTTATCCTGTTAATAGAGTAGGAACTCCTTTCTTTAAAGAAAAACAATTCCTCGTAATTATGCAGCAGAACACCCATGTCTCTTAGGAATGTGAGGGATACCAAATGTTGACAACCTCACTCTTAATCCGGACGAAACAGACCTAACACCTAACACATGATGAGCATGTTTATGAATCTTCCATTGTGCTCCACTCGCACATGTGCGTTTCTCATGGTAAACTGCAGTTACTTAAACCCTTCCCCAGCCTTCTAAATTAATTTCCCACAGTTGGAGTGTAGTCCCCCGGCTCTGCATTACCTACTTTATTTTCACCACACTGCAATGTCTGGTGCACAATGTTTCTGCTTCCACATCTTTGCACAGCCATCTTGCCCGTCCTCCTTGCCCGTCCTCTGCCACCTAAGGGGAAGAGATGGTCACACTAACAGGTGAAGTGTACAAGGTGTCGTGTGTTTTGTGTAGCTTCACAGTTAGATTGAAATTGCCAGGCACAGATTTAGTCTTGTCATTTTGTTTACACATCGGGGGGAAAAATTCAGTTTATTAAACGTTTCATGTAACTGCACCCAAGTTTTGCCAAGCTGGAAACTTGGACCTTTTCTGTGTAGTGACTTTTTAATTCTAGTTTTCATAACCTGGAGGTCAGACTGTTGCTTTCGCATGATGTACGTAGTGTCTCATGACTGGAGTTTGCTTTGTTTTATAGTATCTGTACTCCTTGTATTTTTCAAGAGCTATTTTGTAAACAGATGATGTATTTCTCCATTGAAAACACAATAAAAAAAAAAACAGCACAATCCCACAGTTGGCTTATTTCTTTTGACTGACTTTTTCTTTTTTTAATTGGTTTTATTTATAAATTTATAGCGTGGCTCTTAAGTGAAAATTTAAAAGGAATTTAGTTACATTGAGAAAAGATTTCTGGTTAACTCCTGCCTTTAGCAGCGGCCTAATACCTCTCATAATCAGGTGTGTTTTTCATATAATTTTCTTACTAGGAAAGCATGAATGAACATGGTTACGGTTCACTTTCAGTTGTCCCATCCTCTGAAAGACTTACTCTGTTTGTAGGCACAATGTGCATTTTATATGCACGTGGACAGTGTATCTCGGATGTGCTGATTTTTCAAAGCTGTTGATTTTCAAAGCGGTTGGTGCTTTTTCCTCTCATGTCAGCAGGTGGCACTGTTGTTTTTCAGTGACTTTAGGATTCGAGAGCCCCCAACCAGCTAAGGTTCCCATGTTTATTCTTTTACTAAAGCCGGATCTGTGCTGCTGCTTTTAAACCCCAGGTGTTCGGCATTGCATGCTAACACGGGGTTAGGCAGAAGCACACTGTTTCGGGTGGCCAGCCCAGGAACTTGGTTACTTTCAGTGTCGGGGTAGGAGAGCGGGTGGACCTCATCCTGTAGAAGCCAGTCTGAGGGACATAGGGCTTGCACATAGTTTATTCCTGAAATGCCACATTCCTAAAACCTTTAAAGCGTGACTCTGACACGGGATAGCTTGTTATTAGAATAAAATGTAACTTTCAGGGCTATTTAGCACAAAGGGAAATGCTCCAGAATTTACCCTTAACTCCTTTGTTAGCGCCTGCAGAATTGAGCTTGCAGTACTTCCTCTGCCTTGATAGACACTGAGACATGAGACTGAATATCACACTTTCTGAGTTTTATCACCCACATGGCCTTTTGGCATTTCATGCATCTTGCTGAATTAGTAAAATGATAATTGAAAGTTGTGTGTTTTGTGGCTCTGGGTATATTCTGGAATAAAGTTTGTATTTTTCTAATTAACACCTCTGTTTCGTTTTGTTTTTTCCCCACACAGAAAAAATGTTTTAGAGCTCTGCGTAGTATTAATTCTGGCTGCACTCAAGGTGACAATAAATGATCAGCAGCTCCAAGTAGTAATTGATATATGAAAGGATAAATCATTAATACACACAAACTTGTAGACCAAGCACGGGAAGCATTGTTAGTGCACTTAAAAATGCACTTAAACAAAAAAGATGTTGAACAGTGCTTTGCATATACTTTTGCCTATTTTAAGTCTAATAAAAGAACAGTAAAAGGAAAATTAACTGCCTTTTAGCCTGATTTTTTTTAATTGTTTATCCTTCAATTAGCTTTTCTTCAAAACAGAATGATAAATCACGCTGTTTCAACTCAGACCAACACTTGGTAAATAAAATTTGAGGTGTGTTCTGTAATCAACATGACCTTCAGTCATATAAAGAGAAGTGGTCTGTTTCATTCAATGTAATATCTTTCCCTGTATTTGTAGGGTCAGTTTATCCATCCTTTCTCTATATTTAGCAGTTTAAAATTCTTGTGACATTTTATAAGTGTTTCACTGACACCCAAGAAAGATGGTGTCAATATTCCTCAGCCGTGTGTTTCAGAAGTGATTGTATATACTTCCTTCTAGAAGTGATTTCATATACTTGAGAAGTCATTTCAACTTCTGCTTTTCTTCCTCAGAGACATATTTTTGTCTCAATGTCCTGAAAAAGAACATCCTTTTAGCTGATTAAACCATACGTGTATTTTATTGAAAGGGATGGAAATTTAAGAACATTTTTCCTTCCTTCCTTCCTTTCCAATTCACAGACCTTTCCTTGAAAGGGTAGAATTAACTGAAGTTCACATTTCAAAAGCATCACATTTGTGTGAAAGGTTTTGATTGTAATTCTTTGCTTTTTTTTCTCCAACTATGTTTTTAAATGCTTCACATTTTCAAGTAGCTAAAGATGCTATCCGCAAAGGGCTTTTCCCATCTACTGTTTGAAATATTAAGTTTGGAAAATATTCATGCTTTAGTGTACCTAAGACAGTGCAGTTACTTTCCTTCAGTTTTGGTCATTTTAAAATTTTACTAGTAGGATAAGAAAATACAATTTTTGAACAGAATTGTATGTGTGTTTCAAAGCTTTGTATGTTTTGATCTTATTTCTAAGGTACAGGATAATTCTAATCATCACAGTTTTCCTCCTTCCTACAGTTTTTGTATGTGTTTTCATTTTCAGTGGAGAGAATAGACTTGTGCGGCCTCTCCACATTCCCTCTTGCCGGCTTCAGGACTGAAGAGGGAAAAGCCTACCTGGGGTGTGGCCCCAGAGGAGGCTGACCCTGGGACTGGAATTACCACTTTGGTCTGAGTACCAGAATCCTTTTCCACCTGCACGCAGGCGTCAGCCATAAGGCAGTTTATCTGAGATCCCAGCAAAGTGCATTATTGGAGCTGTTTAAATGGAGGATAGAGTTTCAGAGTCTTAACATTTTATAAAAAGTTGTTTTAGCTGTGGTTATCAAAACAATTACAGCAGTAGATTGAAATACAAAACACATTCGGGGAAAACCATTACGGCAAAGCCTGGCCTAGGGCAGCAGGTTACGTCTTCAGGTGAGTGTAACAATGGTGAAGTAGCTCTAAGTCCCAGTGCCATGTAGCTCATTACTAGGAGCGATCCAGACAGTATTTCACTTACAGCTGGGATATTTGAACTCTCCTTAGACTTACGACCCTTTTTTCCCCTAAGTATCTTAAGTTTCTTAAAAATATTTGACAGGGCTTTTAGAAGTATTTAATTTGCAGGGTGCTATTTTTTGATCCAACAGATTTCATGCCAAAAATAAGTATTTTGAATAATTCAAAAATTTCAGTTTTATGGACTTCTTGCTGCTCGCTGCAGATCGTATTTCATCTTGTGCATTTTCTAATGTCATTGTCCTACCACTTTTTTTTTTTTTGTATAAGGCAGTTTTTGCTCTAAAAAAACTTCCATTTTGCTTTTCTGTAGTCATTTATGGAAAGTAAAATGGTCTCATGCCACTTCTCAATCCCCCGGCCCCCCGTGGTATTTTGATTCCTTTCAAAGTTGAGACATGAAAGGAAGTTGGTGTGTGTATTTTAATATAATAATGCGAAATGTCCCAACTTGGTGCTTGTTCTCGTGGGTGCTGTCTCCCTCTTGGCACAGCACCCGCCACAAACTTTCACACTGTGTGGTGCCTGGTGCTGTGTGATTTCCAGAAATCTGGCACAAGAACTGGTCCTTGTTTGCGTTTTCTGACTGCAGTGGAGCTGTTAATGAAGAGATTGATGATAAAGTTGTCGAAAAGAGACAGTTGGGCAGCACTGCTCCCCATAAGTGACAGAGGGCATGATCTGCCTTCACAGCCAAGAAAGCCGCCCCCAGCAGAGAACCGACCGTGCCTGGACACGGTGCCAAGACCATTAGAAGAATGTGTACTGCTCTGTGTCTACGGCATCGCTGCAGTTCAGACTCGTGTCACGTTTCCACTCTGTCCTCGAGTCCACGATGCTCGGGACAAAGACGTTAGCAAACAGGACACGGGCTTCCCAAGTATAAAAGACTGGCTTTTGCAAATTCTGTAAAGCACTGAATTCATCCTGATTTGATGTAATACGTTCATTTTCAAAATTTTTGTCTGAATTCTTATCGAAAGTCTTAAGTTGGAGACAACAGCCTCTTGAGTGTCGAGGTCAAATCTAATAGCCTCGAGAACAAGCACCGGCTGCAGTGAGAATTGGCTGTGGGTGATTAGGATCTTAGAATGACCGTAATTGCATTGTTTTTCATCTTACTGCAAGCCACATGGGCGTCGTTAAGCTGTTCGTCAGTTCTGTGTGGGAGTCCCTGGGTCCTCCGCCAGTTTTTGGCACTTGCTGTTCACTTTATAAAGATGGACAGTGTGCATGTAACTTGAACTGCCCCAGGGTCTATGTTTTCTACTTAAGTTCTCTTGAATGTGAGAGTTTTTAACTGAAACATGGTGGTCTTTTATCTGGTTAAATGATCCATATACGGACAGTTTCAGTTTCTTGATAATAAACATGCTTGAAAATGTTAATTTTGTAAGTATGATTTTTGCCATGTGTCAATTTTCTTGATAGTTTGTATATTCTGTAAATAAAGACAAAATGAAAGGTTTGTTTATAAGATATCAACATTAGAGGGAACCTAGTGGGACATTTAGTTCTTTATATCCATGGCAGCCTCAACCATTTCCAGTATGATTAGAAGGGGGCAGCATTCCCGCGGGAGAAGTTTGTTCCATCGTTTCCTTTGCGGGCTAGTACCTAGGTGTTGGATTGGGCTCGTCGTGGCTTCCTTGCCCGCCAGTGATCTTCATGTGCCCTGTAGAAGCAAGATCTCACTGAGCTCCACTTTAACATGAGACCTTCGGAACATTTCTGAATTGTCACTGGTTGGTTTTCTTACCCAAGTAAAATGTGCTAGAACTCACTTTATGGCCAGAATGCATTAAGACTGACACCAGACTAAGTACATTAGCATGGCATCATTCCCTGTCATTCCAATGACAGGGATAAAGCCTCCGAGTAAAGTAGTGCATGCTTGTGGGAGTGAATAGAACACCTTGTAGAGAGTTAACTCCAGGTTGTAGATGTTTCTTGAGGTTTACAGGGAGCATGAGCTGTGGAAAAGCTGGGAATCTACTGATTATCAGGGATGGAGAAGAGCGTGGCTGGACATCAGTAACTTCAGTAGATCATGTCACTTCTTGCCATGTCTGACCTAATGCATGAGGGGGGTGGGGTCCACCCACCTCCTGCTGTTCTCCATGGGATGTTTGCAGGACCCTGGGCCAGTGAGTCTTGCTGGCATCCTTGTTGTGTCGCGTGCTGAGAGCCTAGTCTGAGGCCAGGGTGGTTCTCAAGAGCCCCCACAGCACTTCCTGGGACACCTGCTCAGGTCGGCGTCCCAGGACTGGTTGGAATCAGACCTACAGCTGTTCCCCCTGCAAAGTCGTGTGAGCGGCGAGGATGCCGCTGTTTGCCATCAGCTCCCTCTTGCCTTGCTGGTGCTTTGCTGAAGAACTTGGTATTTGCCTCTTAACCAAAGAGGCTGTAAGCTTAAACCTCGCTTTCAGAAGGGTTGGAAGGGTTGAGGTTTTGAAGTGGTAAGAATGAAAATTAATACAGTTGGGATAAAGGAGAGAGAAATATTATAGAGGAAGATGAGCCCAGAAACCTAAAGAAAATAATGGCAGCCCCACTTCCCCTTGTTTATTATGCAAGTTTTCAAATTCCGTCAGCACTTCTAGTTGCTGGCTTCCCGGAACTCACTTCAGTGGGAGCTTTCTGTTAGATTTTATTGGTAATGACGAAGGCAATTATTTTTTAAAGGAAAGGTGCAGCAGGCATGAAGGCGAGCAGAGGCAGGCAGGCAGGCAGGCAGGGAGAGGAGGAAGCATTTTATTTCAGTTGTTCATCTTGGTGGTGCCCACTGGCCCCAGGATGTCAGCCCAGGACTTTAGGATGTGCATGGACTTTACCAAACCCCCGCACCACCAGCGCACACCATGACTAATCCAGTTTTTATAGATAGCGACTAAACCACAGAAACCAGTAAAACTTCGTTCAGAATTATTTGAAAATTTCATCTGGAATTTTCGGTTTGACTGTCACTCCAGATGTAACACTAAAGCAAAGGCACGTCTGTGAATGAGGGGCTCTGACTGACACTTGACTTGAGCCCACCACATTGGCTGGCCGTGGGAAGATGGTTTGTGGGGAGCCCCACGTGGGTGTTCAAGGCAGGACCAAATGGCATTCAGTTGGGAAGTTGGTGTCCTGTGGAGAACAGATGACACCTAGCTGGTGGGGGTGTGAGAACAAGTACACAGGAGACGGGCATCCGTGTCAAGATTTGACCCATGAAACATCTTTAGCAAACCTGCCCTTGGAGCCATCCATTTACCTGGCACTTCACACTGGCTGACCAGAAACGCTTAGCACACTTCTACGTGGGGGGCGGGGGTACCAGTCTCCGCGGGAGCCCTGCAGCTCCCCTCTTAGCGCTGCCGCCCTTAGCCGGGACCTTGCTGGTCTGAAAGTGTTCGCTAAGGATGTTCTGCAGTCGGCTTAGCCAAAATGGGCCGAGGCGATTTGAGCTTGGCTCCAACGTGGGATTTAGGAAATAGAACTTTGGAAGGAGACCACCTCTTTTTTTCTCCCCCAGAAGGAAAGGTGCAGGGAGGAATGAGGGCAGAAGTAGGTAAGCAGGCAGGAAGAGGGGGAGAAGAAGCACTTAATATTTTAAATAGTTGTTCACACTGGTTGTTCCCCTGGTCCAGGACTCGAGCCCAGGGGTAGATGTGGCCTGTGTCCTTGGAGGAGATTGACCCACCACCACTGTCCCACCAAGGCACACAGACCCCATCTTCCGTTGAAGCTTAGTTTGCATCAGATCAGCCCGAGGATGTGTGTCGTTTGTAAGTTATACCAACTAAACTCTGCAGGGTCGGCTGATTTATCTTGGAATTTCATGTCTCTTCTGGTTGGAGTAACCTAACCCTGCCCCGTGGGGGGTCCTCGGGTGATAGAGGAGCAAGTAGGCAGCTCCGCTAAGGAGGGGGCCTACGTTGAAGATTGCCAGGTCGCCTTTCCGTTTGAGTTGTGCCGCTGCGTCGCGTCTTGAGCTCTGGGCTTCGAAGCACCTGCAGTTGCGTACTGTCCGATAGGCGCTAACGGTGCGCTGGTTTGCGGGGGCAGCCCAGGCGTTCCAGGACTAGCCCTCCCTCTGTCCCCCAGGGCCCGGGGACGGGCAGGTTGTTCGACTTGGGCTTGTGAGTATGGTGTGATTCGCCTGTACGTCTTTGTGACTGGGATTTTCGGTGGGCTCGCGAGCACGTGATCGCCTGTGCGGAGAATCACGTTTCTCTGAGCGCTGGGCTATAGCCCTCGTTCGAATTTGTCGCCGGGCAGACCCTGTAAAGCACTGTCTGGCCTGGCACCCCTCCCGCGTCCCTGACGCCTTCGTGGTGTGAGACGGCGAGAACCAGGGTATGACAGCGAACTGTAGCTGTCTTCGGCTGGACGATCTCCGCCTTCGAGCCCAAGACACGAAACCGCGACTTCTGTGGGGACAGCAGCCCTGCCGGCCACTGGCTGCAGCTCAGACCCCGTAAGTGACCCTGGGGTCACCCTGACAGTAGCCGGTTCTGGCAGCAGGTGTGCTGGGCGCAGCAGCCTGTGAGGTGGCGGTGACACCGCTGTTACCACTTAGAGGAGAGCCGAGATGCTGGTGCTGTGCTTCGCCCATGGTCACGAAATCAGTGGCAAGTAGGGACCATCGGAGAGCAGTGTGGCCGATCAGGGCTCAGAGCAGGGCAGCTGGAACAGTGACCCTTGAAGGCAGCGTGGGTGGAGTGGGCGCGAAGCAGGGTGCGGGGCTAAGCAGAGATGCTGCAGGTCTGTCGAGCGCCTGAGGGGTCAAGGAGTGTTTGGATCTGATCTGGACAGGGCCACGCTCTTAGCAAGGTTATGACCTAAGGAGGGCAGAACGCAGGACACTGAATGAGCATTGAGCCCCTCACCCTGGCCCTCGGCCATGTACCCATCCCTGCACAGTGCTTCGGGCCCAGGAGCAGCCTCCAGGAACAGCCCTGCACCAGCGATCCTCGGATGGGTCGCCTCGGCCCCTCTTTCCCTCCTGCCCTTGCTCTCGCCCCTCATTCATTCCAGATGCTGTTTGGAGCCCCTCGTCTTCCTCCCAGCTCACCCGTGCTCTTGACACAGTTTAGTACATCTGCCCTCTCCTGTCCCTGATCTGCTGTGCGGGACAATCAGCACCCCAGATACAGGAAACACTGCCTCTGGCCACACTGGCACTGTGTGCATGGCCCCTCGTTTGACTCCCCACCCCCATCGTGGCCGGGTCCCCCGCTCCCTCCCCCCAGAACAGTGCTGGTGACACTCCTCTATTGCTGCGGCTTCAGAGACACTGTTGCCTTGCCAGGTGAGGAAGGGACAGTGTCACCTGAGCCAGCAGAGGCTGTGAGCAGGCCCTTCCGCTCCCACACTGGGAGGCCATGTACTACTGACATGGCCTAGGCAGGTGGGGGCAGGGTCCTCCCCCAGGAAGCTGTTTATCCCTGACAGGTCACTGTGGGAGCTCGCCTTCCCCAAGCTGAACGTGACCAGCTCTGCGTGTTCTCGCCGAGAAGCTCAGCTGCCCCTGCGGACCCACCTCCCGCCACTCGCCCAGGGCCCAAGGGCTGTCTCTCCCCTGGAGACCTGGATCAGCAGGCCGGCGTGGGTGATGCCCAAACCCCAGGTGTCTGGTGTGAGCTCTGGGTGTGTCCCACGAGGAGGGACAGTGGCCATCAGCATTGTCAATGCCTCCTCACCAGCCATGCCTTTCGTGCTTGACTGGCGGTCACCCATCCCGCAGGGTGTGATTTAGGTGTCTCTGGAGAAGTCGGGCTCAGAGCCAGACACGCACACATAACAACACGCTGGGCCTGTCCCCTCACACCTGTCACATGTCGTCACCCACCTGGAATCTGCGCTCCGTGCAGGCCGGGCTGTGCCTTGATGTATGAGGGGCAGTAGATGCCCATCCAGTGAACTTCAGACACTGGAGGCTTGAGTGGTTCATGCCCCAAGGAGCTGACGTTTGTCAAGACTTGATGGAGAGGACCCTGCTGAATGCCTAATGCAGATTATCCCATTCAGTCAGCAGTCCTGGCAGCAGGTACAGTTTCCCACCTGAAAAATGGTCCATCCAAGGCCCAGAGCAGTTAAAAACTGGTCCACACAGGTCCACACCTGGTGATGATGGAGCCATTCGGGGTCACAGGACAGAGAAGAGGGGTGCCTGGCCTTGCACGGGTCACTATTCCGCCCTTTTCCTGCGTCTCTCATCCCAACCTGCAAACAGCCTCTGCAGGCTGAGTTGTTCCTGGAACCATAGAACTCAGAAACGTGGGGGCTGGTTCAAGGGCACCAGCTAGGAAGCAGTCAAGTCAGAAAGCAAATCAGCTGTCCCATCCTGATCAGAGACCCCAAGAGAGGGCCCTGAAGGCCAAGGGGTCCTTCCAGGCAGGAGCCGTTTCTACCTGTGGTCACCCCTCCGTCTCCACTGTCAGTCTCGGAATAAAGGCTGCAGCCCAGCCAAGAGGCGTGGTCACTAACTAGGTCCTTCTAGATCTCAGGAGTCCTGTCAAACAAACCCTTTCCTTGGGTTAGGACTAATTGCTGGTTTCCCAGAGTCTCCCAGTTCATCACCTCCCGGCTATGGCTATTTTTGCAGAAAAACACAGACTCAAAACGTCTGAGTACGGCCACAGCCAAGGCAGCCCCGGGCCAGACCAATGCCACCCCAGGTGTGAAAAAAACCGATCCTGGTGTGGGACTCAGGTTTACCAAAAATGAACGTAGTATCATCGGTTGACTTCTCTCTTCTTTAAGTGGATGTTAAGAACATTCAAGAGAGAGCAGTGCCAAGTTCACATTCAGTCTTAGCAGCGTGTCCTTCCGAGGAGCGTGGGCTGACTCCGGAATCATTTCTGTGGTCATCACGAAGGTTGCCGTTGAAGAGGTAAGTGGCGCCCTCGAAGTGGGACACGTGGCTTCTGCGACATGTGAAGCCTGTTTCTGGGATTCAGCCGGCATCTCTGAACCAAGTGCTAAGCGGCCTGCTAATTGTGTGGGGCCGGTGAGGGCAGGGTGGGGAGGACTGCTTTTTAGTCTCAGCGGACTTATTTTTTAAAGGAGAGATGCAGGCAGGTGTAAAGGTGAGCAGAGGAGGGCAAGAAGAGAGAGGCAGAAGAAGCACTATTTTATTTAGTTATTCGTCTTGGCTGTGTCCCCCGCAGCCCTGGGACGTGAACCTGGGTCCTCGGGATGCATGTGGACTATGTTTGACCAGAGGCGGGGCCCTAACCGCTCCTCCACCTGGACGGGCCTCGGTTGGCTTTTCAGAGAGGCACACTCTTTCCTCCACATCCACCTGTATAGACTGGTGAGGTCTTCACACGACGGCTCTCCCGGAAACCCTGAGGAAGGGGGCTCTGAGAGGCAGAAAGGAAGGTGCAAGTTGGGAGTTTAACTGGGGGTGACTGACTCTTCATCCGGTGAGGTGCCCGGACCTGGCTCGAGTTCTCCTCCTAGTCCCCCGCCCAGACCCCGTGGCGGGGCCCATCCTGGAAGTTCTCATCGTGGTTTGCGGAGTTGGAAACAGAAGCCGGACTTTTTATCCCCAAACAGAACAGGGGCCTCCGAGGCAAGGCCCATGCCTTTTCTCTTCCACACGGTGTTTAGCCAAAGAAGCGCAATCTTGAAATGCGAGCCCTAAGAATCTTCTGGAACTTTCTTTACGCGCTTGAACAAAAAGCAGAATAAGCACATCTGCGTTTGCCTTTGAACCAGAAAACAACCGCGGGCTGTGTCTCAGCGCCTTTTCTCTCCTCCCTGGACCTCGGTGTGCGGTGTGCTCATCAATCCGGTCAGGACAGCAGACCCGGGCTGGGAGGCCCTTCTGGCTCCGCGCTCCCTTGGGCTGACGTTTCCCCTTTGAGACTGTTTGTTCCCCTGAAAACTGCTTTGACAAGACTGGTCCCAGAGGCTCTGCTCCCGCCCGCCCCTGACCTGCCAGCCCGACGCCCCGCCCGCCTCTTCGTTTGCGGGCCGGAGCCTCCGGGTGAAAACAGACCCCACCCTTTTGTTGCCCTTTAGCGCCAGCGCCGGTGGAACCCAGGGCGCGGGCACCAGGGCGCGTGGGCACCAGGGCGCGTGGGCAGCGGCCAGTGCGCCCACCTGCGCGTGCCGCGCTCGCCGGACTCTGGGCGCCGTCGGGGGCGATTTCACCTCCCCCACCTCGTCTTCCGTGCGTCTGCAGCTTCCTTCCAGAGTTGCCGGCCACCTGGGCTAAACGCTATTTAGTGACTTGGGGGTGCCCTGGACTGGCCTCCTGGGATCTCTGGGACTTGCGTCCTGAACCAGAACCCACCCTCCTGCCCACCCTCTAGGGCTGCAGCAGGAGCATCTGTCAGCAGCACCCCCCAGCCCACCCCCACCTTGCAGGGTAGAGCTCAGCTCCATCCCTGCCCCGTCACCCCAGCGCCCCCTTTACCCAGTCCCTCCCTTCCACCACCTCCAGCACTCCAGAGGAGCTGCCAGCCCCCTCAGGCCAGACTTCTCCGGCCTCAGCATCTTTAGCATCTTTTCTGGCTGTTTATTTTGCCCCCTCTCTGGCCTCCTGCAGGGGCAGGGGCAGAGGAGGATACCGAGCCACCCACACGCTGGGTCCCCTAGCCCAGTGGTCTCCCGTGGGCACACACCCACACTGGAACTCTCACCTGTCCCGGCTGAGCTGTGACCAGGTGCCTGTGCACAGAGAAGGGGGTCCAGGCCCAAGGCACTCTGCCCCCCTCCATCAAGAATTGCATTTACAAGCCTCCCTGAATCTGGCCACTGATGGCGTTTTGCAGAGGTTGAGACTCAGAAGGACAGCCAGTCTGGGGGTCATCTGGGCACCTCTGATGGAAAAGGAGGAAAAGCAGAGGGGCTCCACTGTGCAGGTTTTGTTGCTAGGGCGGCAGCCCCCCTGGAGGCTTCTTGGGAGGGAGCCCCTGGGGACTCAGCCCCTGGGACCCCCACAGGGAAGTCGGGAGCCTGTCTGTCAGTCTGCTTGGGTCACATGGGGGGAGGGGACTGTAGCTGACTGCCCTGCCCTCCTCCTGCCCTGGGGTCTCCCGGGCACCCCCGCCCCAGGTCCAGTTGGGATGCTGGAAGAGCAGAGGGGCTAAATGGAGTGCTCTAGCTTCCCCAGTATATATTTAGAGATAAGAAGTTCATTTAGGGATTAGGGGCTGCTTCTTGTCTACGCATCATTAAGCATCCCACATCTGCTAGGAGCTAGCAATCAGCAGAATATTGAGAAAAGTTATAAAGAAATCTTTGCGTTGCTTCCTTTTTATTCCCAGCTCTCCTCGTCCCGGCTCTCAGACTTTTGCCACGGATGCAGGGAAGGTAGCCGGACACAGGCTGCAGCGGGCAGCAGGGGCCCCGGCGCTGGAGTCCAGGGGCCTGGTCCTGCGGTGTGTGTGCGTGTGCCTGGGTGCGGGGTGTTTGCTTGGAGGGTGGCCTTGACAAAGGGGTGCCATCTCTGGAAAAGCTGCTTCTGTGTTTTCCCACGATGGCCTTGCCAGGAAGGGCATACGGCCTTGTCCAATGCTCAGCGCTTTGCAGGCCAGGCCACTGGGGCCAGACCTCGATACCATCTCTCTCCAGCTGGCCTTGCCCAGCCCTGCTCCCGTGTGTCTCAGGGGTCAAGTGGGGGTGGGACTGGTGGCCTCGCTGGCCTTGTGGTGAGGCCCCCCGGAGAAATGCTGCTCGGAGTCTATTCTCAGTCCATCTGGTGGGTGGTCCCTGGGGCAGCCCCTTCAGAGCTGGGTTGCCCGATCTCAGGAGATGCAGCAGGGTCTTGGGTCCTGGAGCTCAGAGCTGGAGGCAGGGACAGCAGATGAGACCTGCTCCCGCTTCATCCAGGACCTAGACTGGAGTCCTGGCACCCTCCCTGGGCACACTGTCCCCTGGTCCATTTGGCCCCATGGGGGTGGCAGACTGGTAGCCTGAAGCCCCTAGTCTGTTCCTGGGTCCTGTCCCACAGTGTGACATGTGGCAGGTTACACTGCAGGTGTCACTGTTAGCCCTGAAATGGGGCCTCTACTGGACATCCAGAATGACCACGAAGGACTCTCAGGGCCAGTGACCCGGCCCCTCGTCGCCCACTCTGGGTGGCACCCCCGGAGAAAGTAGAGAGTTGGGCCACCCCTGCCCGCCCATCTGGAGCCCTAAGCCAGGTGCCAGCGGATGCAGGGAGAAGCAGATGGGTGGAGACGGGTGCTGTCAGAGGACAGGGCCATGGGTGGGGCAGGCCCCTCAGCTGCAGTGGCGGTGTGCTGGCGCCCTGCGCCTTTTATTAGGGACACAGGGAGGAGGAGAGACGCAAACTAGATGGGTGTCCTGCTTGGTACCTTGGTGCCTGGTACCTTGAATACCCTCTTAGACAGTGCCAACTTTTAGGGGTTTAGGATGAAAAAGTTCCCCTGCTTTTCAAAAATGACCCCATTGGGTGCTGTTTTTCCAAGGAATTTGTCTAGACCTGCAACCCCAAGCCCCCTGCTGTCGGCCCAGACACTATGCCCCTCATGGCTCCCTGCAGCTGCCCAGTGTACCCCACCCCACCTTGGCTGGGTTCCCCCCATGCCCTGCCCTTTGGTTGAGCTCCCTTCTGTTGACTTCTCTGGCTCACTGTGGATCGAGAATGCTCCTAGATGTAGGGTAAAAGAGCTGGGGGAACCAGGGTCTGGGAGGGATCTCTGTCTAGGAGCTTGGGGGGTAGGTCTGGTGTCCTCCTCCAGGTCCAAGGACCGCAGGGGAAGGGGCTGTGTGGCTCTTTTGTTGATGTCTGTTTAGAGAGAACACACAAAGAAGGGCAGGAGGTGTGTGCGGGTGGGGATCGAGGGCCACGGAATATTTCCAGACCTTCAAAAAAATGAAGAAAAATAAATTTTTGAATAAGAATGGCCCATGTACTGTGACCGCAGGGCAAATGCAAATGCCTGTTTTCAAACACAGGCTCCTGAATTCTTATTAGAGTTCGTGACTGCGTCTCCAAGCAAGACATTACATATTCATGAGCATGAGACCGTTTCCCACTTCAGGTGTGGCCTTCCCAGCACCCAGTCCTTTGGCGGTGGGGGGAGATGAGGAGAAAATAAAACCGCAAACCCGTGCCCAGCCGCCCTGGGTCTGTGTCTCTCAGTTCCTAAAGCGTTAAGGGACCCGGAGATAAAAAGATGCGTGCAGAAAAAGACGCAGCCCCAGCCATTCTCCACCAAGATCTTTTTAGTGTCAACTTAAATGTACACAAATAGCGGATGATGATCTCTTTTATTGGACTAACATTTATCCAGTAATATCCACACACTTTTAAAACCATTGAGGCCTCCTCTTCAGGTGTTCATTTGAATAGAAATAGCTGAATGAGTGTTTTTATAATTGATCCCCTGAGAACGGAATGTCTACGGCTGCAGAAGCAACATTTTCCCATTGCTGGTTTCCCCCCAAATTGCCACTCTGCAAAATTAGGATTTTGTACAGTTTTGATAAGAGAATTAACCTCCCACGTGCCAAACTCCTGGATTGTGAGGGGTTCCCTTCCCGGGGTAAGCTCCCAGTCAGCGCACTGCTGGGGCCCGGGGGCCGCCCCTGGCCTCAGGGAGGGAATGCCCAAGAGTGAGTGGAGGTGAATTTGGGCCCCAGTGTCTCCATTCTGACACTTTCCTCTTGGACAGAGCCAGGCGAGCCTTCACTCACCAGGCACAAGTGACCCATTGGTGTCTTGGGTGCTGGAGCCCTGCACCATGAGGAAGGCATGGACAGATTTTTCTTCTTTCTTTTTTTTGTTAAAGGAAAGGTGCAGGCAGGAATGAAGGTGAGTGGGCAGGCAGGAAGAGAGGGGAGGAAGAAGCATTTATGTTACTTCCCCCCATCCCAGCCCTCACCTGGGACAGGAATCCAGGGAGATGTGGCCTGCTTCCTGCAGAGGTGACTAAGCTAATGGCTTCTCCAGCAGGCGTGCGGAAAGCTTTTTCTTTTCTCTCCTTCTAATGTCTTCTCAGGTGATGCTGAGGGCTTCATTTCCATGTTCACTCCTGTTTGGGGTTGTAATCACCAGAGAGACACTGTAGAAAATGTGAAAACTTCTGTAGAAGGATAAAGTTGAAAATCAATATGAGCCCTAAATTCACTGCCCAAGACTAAACACACCATTGTATTTCCTTCCAGTCTCTGTCATATGTGTAAACATGTATACGCACATACACATATCACAGGAAATCATGCTGTCATTTGTTTTGTCCTTTCTCCCCTTAAACCATATACTCAAAGCATCTCCTGTGTCTAAGCCTCATTCGTGAGCTCGTTTTAGTGACTGTCCACACTGCCATCAGCGACCATAACTAAGTGACTCCAGGACCCCTATGGATGGACAGCAAGGCGAGGTCTTTTTTCTTTTTTTAAAGGGCTGGGGCAGGAAGGAATGCAGGTGCGCGGGCAGGACCGGCGAGGAGGAGAGGAAGCATCTTTATTTAATTTTCACTTAGTTGTTCACACCAGTTGTTTCCGCTCGGACCTGGGTCGTGAACCCAGGGGGATGTGGCCTGCGCTCCTTCAGAGGCGATAGACCCAACCGCTGCTCCACCACGGTGCGCCTGGAGCTTTCTTTATATAAAAAGGGATAGTCCTTGACCTTTCAAGAAAGACTCTTATTTAAACCAGTGTAAGAAAGTTTCTTGGAAAAAATGTTTCCTTCGTGGTCAAGAAGTGATGGCAAAGTGGTTTCTTGACGGAACAGGGGAACAGGCGTCCGCAATACCGCGAGTCCGCATGCGCAGAGCGCCCGGGGAGCCGGGGACAGCGTCGGGGTGCCTCCCGGACCCTGAGGCCCGCGTCCCACGCTGAGTAGAGCTGTGGCCCTTCAGTCCCTGGGGTGGGTGGGCTGCTTCCAGTGCGGGTGACAGAGCAGCCCCACCGGCTTCAGATGTGAGGCCACTGACGTCACTGGTGGCAGCTCCAGGCTGGCTAGTCAGTGACTCCCCAGACCCGCCTCCTGTTCCCTCAGCACCACAGCTCAGCTCCCCAAGCCTTCCCTCACAGTGGCACATCGATCGCCCCTCCTTGTCCCGGTCACACCCAGAAAGTGCAAAAGGGACTGTATCTTCCAACAGACATTTTTTGACCTAAGTCAGTCACTGCAAGAACAGGCTCAACCTTTCCGAGGCTGACAGTCCCCCTGGAGAGGGGCGGGGGGGCATGGTGGGTGCCTGGGAGGCATCCTCCTGTCTCTGGGCCGAGGACCCCTGAGCCCTTGCACCCCACATGTTCTGGCCCCTCTGGGCTGTGAGCAGTGGCGACGTCCAGCCATAGTTTCACCCAGACCCCCAGTAGCTCTTGCCAAGTAACCAGAACGCTAACTGCCCAGCTTCCCCCACCCTTGGGAGCCGGGAAACCAGAGCCATCCTCAGCGGTGGTCTCCCCAGATTTCGCAGCGCCCAGGAGCCCCAAGAGCTGTCTCATTGTTGCCAAACCCCATCCCACGTATGGCTGTCTCCCTGCTGTGCTGTTCTGTCCTTTCTACTTCTGGAAACAGAATGTTAACTTTCCTACCTAGAACCCCCTTCATATGCCGCTCACCTGCACCCCAGTGCCGTGGGTGGACCCCAAGGGCAGGAGGGCCTATCCCTGCATGACACCCCAGGCCAAGCTGGCTGCTGCCAGCGGCTAGTGATCTACGTGGGTTCAGTTAGAGTGGATCTCAGTATGGGTGCGGGGGCTCGTGAGACAGAACATTCGTACTTTCTTTCCTCTGAGGACTCCAGGCTGTGAGCCTGGAACCAGGGGTTCCCATCTCATCACATGGGAGAGGATATGCCTGAGACTGACACCCCTACAGAGGAGCAGAGTAGAAAATGGAGTGAGACCAGGTCCTAGGAAGTCAGCTGAGCCCCTGGATCCAGCCATGCCTGAAGCAGTACTCCTATACAATTACTGTAAAAGCCAACCACTTTTCTTTTCACAGAAACCAGTTTGAATTGGGTTTTTGTTGCAAAACAAAACAATACAAACTAAACCAAAAAACACCTACCCAGTAGGCTACTCTTCCCAAACCAGGGTCCCACCGCCAAGCTTTGATAAACATCGCTGATGCTGAGACAGGCCAGGCCTTCATGGGCCTGGCTTTGCTGCTTCCTTCAGGCACTGAAGACAGAGGGCTGGTCGCCCTCCTGGGACCGCTTCCTCCAGCCACTAAGCTGCCCTGCAGGTGAGCTGCCTCCCCTGTCCCTCTGAAGGACCTGGTGTCCCCTATTGAGAAGTTGGGCACCAAGGGAAAGGCTTTGTTCCCCTGTCTCATGTCGACCCCTCCCTCCGCCCAGGCCTTCACAACTCAGAAGTGGTTTCTGAGAATTCAGCTGAAAATTCCATGGCTCGGATTCTACATCTCTACGTCTCTTGAGTTGCCCCCTCAGGCTCCGCTTAACAACTCAGCTCCTTCTTGACGCGGGGCTGGAGCGCATGTCGGCCCACGTCATTATTTAGCCAAGCTCGGCACATTTTCTGCTCTCATCGCTCTTCATAAATCAGGTCTCCAGCCTGCTGGTCGCTGCCGACACGTTTCCAAGGGAGCTTACGTGTCCGGCTGGCCTGGGGTTGTGAGGGCTCCTGGCTTCTGCAGAGGGGCTGCGGCCTCCCCTCCAAGGCTGCGCAGCCCGTGTCCTTGTGCTCGCGGGGCTGTGGGAAGACTGGAGGGGACAGCCTGGCCAAACAGGGCCCGGGACCTGCCCACAGGGAGCAGCTGCCTCTCAGGACCAACCAGCTGCGGTCTTGCCGCCCATTGTTTCTAGAGATTTCTAAGAGCTATGACTTCTCAAGGAAGGTAGAAATCCGACCCCCCACACACCCAAAAAAAGTGCTGGCAGCAAACTAGAGAAATTTAGGAGTGCCCTGGGGGTTTAGCGGTTCTGCCCACCGCCTCTGGCTGGCACAAGCCATAAGAATCTGGGTTCGAGACCCGGGGTCGGAGGAAACAGCCAAGATGAAGAGCTGAAAAAAAATTTTTGGTGACATAAATTGACTCTTTTATGATAGGCTTGCAGTGTTTCCAAGTGAGGAGCCTCTTTCAGTTCCTCAGTCTTCTGGCAGCAGACTTGTCAGGGACACCAGACGTGGTGTTGTGGGTCCAGGGACCAACAGCTGTGGCTTTCATACAGGGACCATGGTGCAGATCTCCACCCCTTGCCTCTTCATCCGGGTTTTGCCTCAGGAGTAAGTGTCCTTGGCGTGCTGTCTGGTTTCAATCTTCTTCACCGCTTTCCCGAGGGAGCCGCCGTCACGGGGCCCGTGTTTGCCAAGGAGTCTGGCCTTCTTGGTCCATTTGGCCTTGTTGCCGCAACTAAGTCCCAGGCCAGAGAGTAATTAAAAAAAAAAGTGCTTCTCCCTCCCCTCTCTGCCTACTTGTCTTCAGTCCTGCCTGCACGTTTCCTTAAAAGAAAGCAAAACCACACATGCAAATAAAACTCAACCAATTTTCCCAAGTAACTTCAGAAAATTAATTTAAAAAAGGAAATATCAGTGCTGCGAAGACTGGCCATCCCTTTAACCACCAGCTTGTGACTTCTGTCTGTGTGGGCTAAGAAAGTGACAGGTGTCAAGCACAAAGCGCTGGTGACCTACTGGACAGACCCACACACCAGGCAGCCTCGGGCATATTATTTAGTCCCTATAGTTCCTCGCTGGCGATGTACATTTTCTTAGCCCTTACAAGTCCTGTAAGATGAGCCTGTCAATCCCATTTTGCAGCCAGTGCCCAGCCCCGAGCCCCGTGCAAGTCTGGGTCATCGAGATCACTGACATCTGGCCAAGGAAGCACTCAGGTGTCCTCAGCAGCTCAGGCTGGTGGCTGAGTGGGTCACCACTCAGGGTCACGGGAGGCTCTTCTTCCCCTGGACGTGGCATTTCTTCCCCATCCTCTCCGGTCCGCTCCGTCTCTCCCCACGGATTCTGGCTGTCTGGAGCCCCGCTTTTTTGCCAAGTTCCCGGTTCTGGGTGATGCTTCGAGCACGACCAGCACCGGAGCAGTAGTTTCATTCTCTAAGTCTGAAAACTCCCCAGGATGGTGCATGGGCCCCTCCTCCCCTGGCTGCTCTCTCTGTGACCACGGCTCTAGCACCCTGGTCTTCGTGGACCTGCCATCTCCAGGGGCCAGATGCCCCTCGGGGCCAGGGAGACTCCAGGACTCTTTCCTTTGCTGAAGACAGCGGCTCTGAAACCAGGGCGACGCCAGCGTTCAGGCGTTTGGACCTACCAGCTCAGGGCACTGGTTTCCTGTCTCATTAAAGGGGCTTAACGGTGGGAACGGTGACCATTTGGAAAGGCTCCTTGCCACCCACTCTGAGACTGTTCCTACCGCGGGCAGAAGCTTTGCACTTTCGTAGTGTTCTTACAAAGCAGACGAGGGCAAGCGTTTTGTCTTATAAATAACAGGCAAAAAGCAGGCAATACCCAGTTGGCCTAAATTTCCATCTTCGGGTCTGTGGAGATGTCCTTTCTCCTGCTTGGCTCCTCCTCGGCCTTCTAACATAGATTCAGACTCTCACGTCTCCTCCTTGGCGTTCAGATTCAGAAGCAGAACGTGATGCTCCGAGAAAGCTGTCCGCATGCTCGTCTCCCTCCTGTCCACACCGTCATCTCTTCTTCGGGAGTGGTTCTTCCATGACTGGAATATAAAAACCAGGCGCGGCTTAGGAACACAGGCGCTCTTGTCCGCGTGCTGACTGCTGTAACAAAGTACTACTGATGGGTGACAGGGAGCAATTTATAATATGAATTGAAACATGAACACCAGCTTTTCTTAAGTGTCCCCAGCACTACTGAGCAGTCGGCACCCAGCGTCCTCACGGTGTCTCAGACACCACCCTCAGCACTTGATGTCGTGAGCACTTTCAATGCTCATCGCAGGCTCCCAGGAGGACATTTGCCAGCAGGGTCTGATCGACAGGTGAGGACGTGGAGGCACCTGCAGCAGAGAGCTTTGTCCACCGGCCCGCAGCTAGTAAGTGGCGGAGAAGGCTCCACTGTAAACCAGTCTTCTGGGCAGGCATTTCCTGGCCGGCTCCCCACCCAGGCCACAGCCTCCCTGGCCTCCTCCCGTCTGCCCGCTCCCAGCAACTCTGCCAAACCCTTGGAGGAGGCCAGCCCAGCACGTGTGAGCACACAGATCGGTTCTTTCTCTGGCTCCCCTCGCTGGCCAGGGGACTTCTTGAGCCAGCTCCTTGGTCCAGCTTAAGCTTGGTTCCCTCCACTGTGAAGCTGGAATGGTGACAAGGGGCTGTGACCCAGTACACAGTGTGTGTGCTGGCGCTGTTGTTGGCAGCCGTCGGCCCTCCCGGGACCCACTGGCTCTGTGGGGCCTTTGACCCCCATGTTCCTCAGGCCCAAGCAGGCCTCCCTGCCATTCCCGGCCCAGCTCAGCTGCCCAGGCTGGATGGGCCTCCTCCTTTCTCTTAGTCTCTGCAGCCACGTGGCAGGAGTGTAGACACAGAAACTCCTCCCTGGAGCACTCAGCTACCCCAGGAGCCAGGCTGCCCCAGCACCGAGGACTGGCCCCGGGGCCGCAGGAGCCGGGGACTCTGCCCTACTCTGGGGGTCAGGAAGAGGCCAGGAGTGCTTCGTCCCTTCCCTCCTCCAAACCAGCTGGGCCTTCTGCAGGGTCCTGCCCAGTGGGCCTGTACCTTCTTAGATGCCCAGTGATCTCCTTGCAGGGAGCACTTTCTGGTTTAGGGCCCAGAGTCTGGAGGCCTCCTGGGCTGGTGGGGGCTGGAACGTCACTGGAGTGCCTGTGCGACACTCTCTGCTTATTCCCCTTCGTCTGTCCTGGCTTTCCTTTGCCAAGAACCATTTCCGAGTTTCAGGTCCTTGGAGATGGAGTGCTGAGTTTGAGGACAGGGATGGAAAGAGTTCAGTTGCTCTAAGAAAATAGAAGATGAAATTGTGATTGTTTACAAGGTAAAAAACAGAGGTTGGGGTGGGGGGCAGAGGTCAGGGGTAGGGGAGAGGTCAGGGACGGGGGCAGAGGAACTTGCAGGGATCCCCCATGAGAGGAGGCTCGACTCACAATGTGGGGCACCCAAAGTCAGTGATCGAGAGTGATGGTATTTTATTTTATATTTTAAGAGGAGGTGGGGAAGTAGAGGATGAAGAAGCGTTTTACTTATTTTATGTTTTGTTTGGTTTTTCTCCCCAGCTCCGGGTCACGCACTGGGTCCTCGGGCTTTTCCTGGTCCACACCCTGCCTTCTCAGCTGCTTGAGCCATGAAGACAAGCCTGAGAAATCATATTTTAATGCCACATTTTCAAACTCAAAATTCATGAAAAGCACCCACAATGAGCAAAATGACATTTACAAACTGTGCAGAGCTATATTGGAGCCTGAGGCGCCAGGGAAAATCAGAATGATCCTCTCTGCTGAAAATATTGATGTTCTGTTCATCATGCATTTTTCCCATGACTTTGCATTCAAACATTATTTGGGATGATTGGGGCGCCCTGGTAAATTCCACGCCCCAGGAGACACCCACGTGCCCAGCCCGGAACCCAGCCCGGGAGGTGGACGGCAGCGTGCTTCTAGATGCTTCCTTATTGGGGTGGACCCCCTGCAGCCAGGAGAACCCACGTACACAAAGCCCCACGTGAGCACACGCCTGTGACATTCCTGTCACCCTGCCTGATGCGTGAAGGGGCCAGAGCAGGCAGACAGGGTGGCCTGACCTGCAGGGATGGCTGAGCACCTATCGAGGGTGGGTGGACTGACGTCAGTCACAGAGGTGAGACCAGGAACCCAGCTCACCCTCCCTGGACATCACGCCTCTGTCCCCAACAAAAACCCTCCCTTCCAGGGGCCTTTTGGGGAAGGAGGAGCCCCTTTACTGTGAAGGGCGTTTGAGTCTGGTCACAGCCCCCAAACGCATGCTTGTTTTGTAGCAGGAGGGTCTCGGCTTGTCCTGCCCGTGACGGAGCTGAGCGTGCACGTGGCGGTGCTGGCCATGTCGTTTCTCCTCCTCTCCTGGAGGGAGAACGTGCGGACGGAGAGCTTCGGGGGAGACGTGTGTGAAGACCGAGCACGTGGGAACCGGGCACCTCAATGCGTTCGCGGAAACCAGCGCACAGCCCGGTGGAGGGACAGCCAGGTCACCTCAGGGCTGCAAGCTGGCGAGCAGGGGCAGCCGATGAGGTTCCAGGTGCTCGTCACTGCCTTCTCCCAGCCCCTGCACACCGGGCCCTCTGCCCCGAGGCGGGAGGCCCCCAGCCTGCAGGCCGCGCTTGGACTCTCAGCTGCCTCCTGGGCCGCATCCCAGAGACTGTCGGGAGGCGGGCAGTGGCTTTCAGAAGACCACAGGCTAAGGTGCTTAGCATGGTTCACACAGTTGGCGCCTAATGAATGCGACCCCCTCCAGGCGGCTCTCCTCGGGCAGCGCCTTCTGAAGGCTGGGCCTTGCCGGCCCCCGGACGTTCTCAATGGAAGTCCTGTCTGGAAGCCTCGATGCACAGTGGAAGGTGTGGCTGAAAGTTGACACTAGGGCCGATCTGGCTTCGGGGCTGAAGGGGACAGTGTGGGGCACCCTCTTACAACACGACTCCAGTGTAGGATCAGGGCTGTGGAAGGGCCCGAAGCTAGAGCCCCGTCTTCACAGTTGACCCCTCCAATCCTCCTGCACCCGAACCGAGGACCCAGCTGGAGCCGGAGCCCTGTGCTGGGCCTCAGGGCCTCAGTCCCTCAGGGCCTGACCCCTCCGCCGGGAGCCCTCCTCCGGTGTTGTCTGCACACCCCCAGTGTGGGGCCCGGGGAAGGGGAGACGCTGGGGCTGGGGGCAGGCTGCCCTGACCCCCTCCACGCCGCCCAGCTGTGTTCAGGGTGCAGGCCCAGGAGCGTCTTGCCAGAAGCCTCTCCACCTCCTGGTCATGAGAGGCCTCCTGAAGTCTTGACCAGAGCACAGGGCATGAAGCCGGGATCCAGGATGGGCCTTGCCAGGTCCCTAGTGTGCCCAGAGCAAAGAGCAGGTTCCTTGCCTGGGCCTCACCCCACCACCTCTCTCCCTCCTCCCCCACCAAGATCCCTTTCTTCCCTCCCTCCTGCCCTTGTCCTTCCCTCCTGCCCTTGTCCTCTCCTCCTCCCCTTCCCTCTCTCCTCCTCCTCTTCCTTCCCTGCTCCCCCTTCCTCCCACTTCCCTTCCTTTCCTCCTGCCTCTCTCTTATTTCTCTTCTCCCCTCCCTCCTCTTCTTCCTCCCTCTTTGTCCTCTTCTCCTCTCTCCCTCATCTCTCTCTCTCACATTTCTCTCCTCCACTCCTTTCACCCCCTCTCTTTCCTTGCCTCCTCCCTCCTCCCTCCTCTCCCCTCCCTTTTCTCTCTCTTCCCTCCTCCCCGACTTCCCTTCTCTCCCCTGCCCTCCTGCAGCCTTCCCCAGGGTAGCTGGGTCCTGGAAGGCCCTTCTCCTTCCAGAGGTGCCCGCTCTTCTCTCCACGCAGCCCCTCTCCCGCGCTAACACGGGCCCAGCTGAGACTTCCTGGCGATGATGGGCCTGTCCAGTTGCCTGGAAAGGGCTGACAGCAGACAGAGCCCTGGTCGGCCAGAGCAAGTCCCCAGCCAGCTGGTGCGGGGATGGGCCGGCGCCAGGTAATTATTGCCGGTGCAGAGGTCGCGCGCCGCAGAGCGGCTGAGGTACTAATGAAACACAAATGGGACATCTGTGTTCAGGGGTCCAGCAAACATGGAAACCCAACTTTGCGGGAGTTTATGTGCAGCCGAAAGCAGAGGCAGGCCTTCCAGCTGAGGGAGCAGTGAACACAGCCGCTCACCTTCCCTGCTCGATCCGGGTGGGGGGTCGAAGGGGTGTCCCCACATTTCCGGTCCCCAGGGACAGCAGGGTGCAGGCGTGCTGCATGTGGGGACACCCCAGCGGTTCTGAAGGCACCTGCACTGGGCCTGTGGCCCCATCAGCCTCCGTGTGGAAGCCAGAACCACAGCCCGGAGGTGCGTGTCCAGCTTATGAACCACTGGGGGGTGGTCTCTCGCATGTCACATGACGTCCGGCCAGTTTCTCCCCTGGAGAGTGACAGTGTGGGTCTGGCCCGTCTCACGCAGCCTCTGGAGGAGGCAGCAGTCATGGAATCCACGCCTCACCCATCACAAGAGACCAATGGCAGGTCGGGGCTGGTGTCTGCAACTAGGACAGGAATCCGGGCCACAGGGGTGCTGGGCAGCAGGATGGTGCCTTCTGCCTGACTCACTCCTGTGCTCCCGCTCGTCTGGCACTGGCATCTCACTGCCCAAATCCAGAGACACACTCTTGGGCCCCAACGCAAGGGTGACTTTCCAGGGGTTGGGGTGGGGCCCTCAAGATCAGCCCTGCTTTGGGGACTTTCCAGAGGACAGGGGACCCACTGCACCAGCTGGCCATCATGTGACTGTCACAGCCCCGTGGTGTGGGCCGGTCCTCCTAGGGCCTGATGCCAGGACAGCCCAGGGGCCCCCAACTCCTGTTCCCACCTGACTCCTCGCTCCTGCCTTTCAGCTCGGGGACACACCTGACCGTGGTCCCATTTGCCCTCGGGATGCTGCTGCTCCCGTAACCGTGACGGCCGGCCTGCACCGGCGGGGTGCTAGGCCGAGAGCCTCCCGACTGGGCTGGGTGCTGCCTCGCTGTGGTTGCTGGGGCTCGTGGTGGTGGTGGCATTTGGTGGAGGCCAGGCCTGCGGCTCAGGCTGGGCTGTGCTTCCCTGTCCGGGCGGGGCACCGAGTGCCCAGCCACACCGAGGCCCTCCCACTAGCCAGGCTGTCAGTCCACTGAGTCCGTGCAGGGCCGTGAGGAGGCCAGAGCGTGGACCACAGACGGGTTTGCGGCTCAGAGTGCTGATGGATCCGAACAGAAGGTCCAGAGCGGGTGGGCGGGCAGGGTCCCAGCTGGCCTAGTGGTGGACTTGCCTCTCTCCTCCTCCCACCCCCGCTCCTGTGATCCCTACGCCGCAGGGGAGGGTTCACAGAGACCGTCTTAGGCATGGTCGGGGCACCCCTGTGCCAGGCCGGAGTTTGACCGCAGACGTGGGCGCGGGCAAGGAATCCATCAAACGCTTCCTTCTGAGTTGGTGCGAGCCTGTCTCCTGGGAGTGAGGCTCCAGGGCCGGCCTGTGCGTCCTCCCCACCAAGGTTACCAACACCGATCACTCACGTTCTTGCTGTCACCAGCAGAGCAAAGGGTGCTTTGCAAGTAGATGGAAATGTTCACACTCAGCTCTTGTGGGAGCAGGTGTGTCCACACTCGCTGCTCTGAATCCATGCAGATCTCACTGCTCAGGGTCCACCTCCTTCAGGCCCTGCGGCCTTGTGGGGTGTGCGTCTCTGGTTCCATGCCCCTTGACCTCAAAGCTGGCCAGCCCGCCTACAGGCCCCAGACTGAGGCGCAGAAAGGTGGGGGCATCTGAATCAGAGCTCGGTTCTCAAGATTTTACCCACTGTGCTAATGTAAAATCACAACCTCCCATCCAGAAGACAAGCAAAGAAAGGGCGGGGTCCAGAGGGTGGCCCCCTTGAGAGAGGCTGTGGGCGAGGCTGCTCCACTAGCTTTTCCTCCGCTTCCCTTGGTGGTGGGCGTCTCACGGGTGGGCCTTGGGCTCAGTTGCGCCTGTGCCCCAAGGCCTGGCAGTATCTGGCATACAGCAGATGCCCCGCTCGCGTTTGTTGAGTGAATGAGTGACCGTCTGCCCTTGTGGCTGGATTATCCGGAGCAGTCATTTAGAAGGAGACAATCAATCACCGACCACCCAGTGCCGTGGACAAGCCCTCAGGGATTGCAGAGGTGGAGAGAGGCCCAGCGAGGAGCTAAGATCCTGCAGTGAGTTCACGAAGAGTTTGATCTGACATCTGGACCCCAGCCATCCAGAGCCGTGCCGCCGAGGGACATGTGTTTTATTTGCAGGGACACCGCGTAGACAGGAGGTGTGGGGAGGGAAGGAACTGGTGGTGCGCTTGTCTGCGGAGCGAGGCAGAAAAGGAACCAGCGGCAGCTCAGCAGCGAGGGGACCGTCTCTCTCAGGCCCTCAGCGCAGGGCAGCATCGAAGGACAGGTCTCTGCCCTGCCCCGCTCTGCCCCTGTCCGGCCAAACTGGAGGAGTAGTGGCTGGGGCCTGAGGCAGCCCTTCGGTCAGGTACAGAGAGAATGTCGGGGAGAGGAGCCTTTAGCTTACATACTCCAAGCCGGAGTTGCCAACTGCAGGGTGACGGGGTTGCATCTGAGCCAAGTCCTTCCCCACCCGGACGTGGTTCATGGGGTTTCCCGTGGGGTGCTTGGGGCCCCCAGCACCCATCTGAGCAGGCAGGACCGGTGCGGAAGGCTCTGTGGGGCTTGACTTTGAATTGCCAGCGCTGAACTTTGCTCAGAAGTGCTCCATAGACAGAAAGTGCAGCAGCAAAAAGGCTTTCATGCGCTATTTCAGGAGCGCTGGCCCTGAGCATTTGTCACTTACTGATGCATGTAATTTGCCTGATGACTCAGTTTCATATATTTTAGTTTCCAAAGATAAACAGTTTTTGCATATTTCCTGCAAACGAGTTATATTTAATAATCTCGGCGTAGGAGGCCTGCTTGCCGGGACCGGAGTTCGAGGAAGGCAGAGGATTTGGGGCACCTCGGGCACAGCGGCCCAGGCTCTTGGACCACGCTTGGGATTTCATGTGCAGAGCAGGCTTCAACCCATAGGATCCACCACGAGGCGCAAAGCGCCTGCCGAAGATGGGCTGAGTTTAGAGGAGATGGAATTGGGTGAATCTGGCCTTCGCTAATGGTTTTTGAGGCCCAGGGGTTTGGTCCAGGAGCAGGTCTGGCCTGAACCGAGGGTGGGAGCCAAGGGTTTTCAACCCAGCAAAGAGGATCACGTGCTGCCCACATGGCCCGGCCCCGCCCACACCACCGGGCCCCGCCCACACAGCAAGGCCCCGCCCACACGGCCCGGGCCTGCTCACAGCCGAGCAGTCTGTGGAGGAGTGTGTCCCCTTTTCGGGAGTCGGCACCTCGAGTCTGGAAGTCCTAGGAGACAAGACCACCAACAGCACCCACACGTGGGCCCCGGTCCTGCTCTCTCAGTGGCGAGGTGTGATGTGGACAGAGGGCTGAAGGTTTTTGAATCCTGACTATATATACATATGTGATTAATATTAGAGAAAGGCAGGCAGGCAGGCAGGCAAAGGGGCAGGAAAAGAGGGGAAGAAGTTTTGTTTGCTTATTTGTTTCATTTTGTTTTTTCACCCTGTCCTTGGGCCACGAACTCGTCTTCGGGCTTGACTGGTCCACACGCCAGCGTCTCAGCCACCTGAGCCCCCAGGGGCACTCCCCAGATCGGGGCTAATTTTACCCCCCAGGGTTTTTCAAAAGCTGGGGTGACATATACCACATAAAAACACCTGGTGCAATGCCCAGCACAGCATGAAGGCTTGATGCACACTTCTCCCCTAAGTGTGTGCTTAGCATGTGTCAGATACTCGGGGTGATTACTCGTGTGCCATGTGTGTCTGTCCATAGGGAGGGAGGCTAAGCACATGCCAGGGAAGCTCATCTGCGGTGGTGCAGGAGGGTCTGATCAGAGTCTAGTGCTCATCAGGACACTTGGGCCATGTGACAGGAGGCCGGCTCACATGCCTGGAGCCGGAACTAGCAACCCCACAGACCCGGGAGTTTCCAGCCCAGTGGCCGCAGCGTGCCTGGATGGTATGCGCACCTGGCCTTGCACAGACTGTCCGGCAGCCTCCCTCCGCAGGCAGACTATCCCCGTGTGGCGACTCAACAGATGTGGAGGCAGGTCACACCTGCCTTCTGAGGCACCAGCGTGACACCCTCACCCTCGGCTCAGAAATGCGTCGTGATGACTCAGTGGGTCCTGAGCCCGTCTGTGAGCAGCACTGAAGGCAGAGGGGTTACTGGATGGAGTGGGTGTGGACTGTTTGATTGTCATCAACGCTTCATCCTCTTTCCCGTCAGAGGCCGTGTGTCTCCTCTCGTGCAGGAGCCGTGTGAGTGTGCGCGTGAGTGTGCATGTGTGCACTTGTGTGGTTATGCCCCTCCCCACTGGCCTTGGGCTTGCTCCTTCGATGGCCTGGGAGCAAGCGAAAGAGCTGAACTTTGCAGGTTTCCACCGACTCTCTCCCTCTTTTCCTCTGCTTCCAAAATGGCTGAAGTCTCCACTTGTTTTTATTGTCTGTCTGGTGGCACCCTGTGCCCTGGGCATATGGCTTAGTCTATGTTTTTGGCAGATCACGAACACTCTGGAGATGAACCAGAAAGCCAAGATCACCGAAACCCTGCCTAAAACGCATCTGAGAAGTAAAGGTTTGCTGTTACAAGTCACTAAGTTCCGGAGATCTTTCATTACTAAGCACCGCCCAGTGAAAACTGATCGATGCAAAGGAAGCAACAGGGTTGGAAAGCAGAATTGGCAGCTGTGTCCTGGAGGGACAAGAGGGGCAGATAACCCCAAAGCGCAGAGAACGCAGCACAAGCTCATGAGTAGCACAGGGCTTGGAGCAGTGGCCGGACTAGGACCTGGTCCTCCGGGGCACTAGTGCGCAGGGGGGTAGTCTTATCTGAGATTCCTCTTTGCTAAGACTTTAAACTCATTCTTGATCATACTCTTCAATGGCTTAGAATCACACAGCAGCTGCTTCACCGCCCCACTTAAAATTGAACCCTGTATCCTGCTCTACCCACTACCAGTGACTGTTTCGTCCTTATTTTTCCTTATCACTTGTGATTATCTGCGTACCTGGACTAAACATTGTTTCTGGGTGTCTCTACAAGGGCATTTCTGGATAAGGTTAGCATTTGAGTGTGAATGGGTAAAGCAGATGGTCCTCTTCAATGCACATGGCCTTCCTCTAATCATTTGAAGGTCTGAGTAGAACAAAAAGAGTAGAGGAAGGGGGACTTCACCTTCTTTACCTGACTGCTACACTGGGGCATCAGGCTTCTCCTGCCTTCTGCTGGGACTTACACCAGTGGTCTCTTCTCATAACAAAAAATCAGACTTTCCTGGGTCTCAAAAGTGTACATGGAAAAACACGGAATTTTTTAGGCTCCATAATCTCATGAGCCGATTTCTTACAATAATTCTAACTCTATCTCCACTTCCCTCTCTGTATCTACTTCCGACTTTAACTCCACCTCCATCTCTATCTCCACCTCCATCTCCATCTCTATCTCCACCTCCATCTCCATCTCTATCTCCACCTCCATCTCCACCTCCATCTCTATCTCCATCTCTATCTCTATCTCCACCTCCATCTCCACCTCCATCTCCACCTCCACCTCTATCTCCATCTCCACTTCCACCTCTATCTCCATCTCCACTTCCACCTCTATCTCCATCTCCACTTCCACCTCTATCTCCATCCACATCTCCATCCCCATCTCCATCTCCACCTCCATCTCCATCTCCACCTCTATCTCCATCTCTGCCTGTATCTTCATCTCCACCTCCGCCTCTATCTCCATCTCTAGCTCTAACTCAATCTCAATCTCGTTCCTGTCTCTGTATCCTTCTAACTCTTTTTGGTTCTGCTTCTCTAGAGAACCCTGACCCATATACTCTGCTTCCCATATTTGAGGGAGGCTATAACCTGATACATTATCACATGCATTGACACGGTGCTGCTTTGGGTAACCCCTATAGTTTGCACTGCTCTGTTTGTATAAGGCTCTTTAAACCATCTTCCTTCTTGTGGACAATCATTTCTAAAGACCCTGCTCAGCACCTTCTCCAGACAGCCTCCCCCCGCCCAAAAGGGTCAATTGCTGTTTGCTGTCACAGACTCTCACTCTTCATAGTGAGGCCACCTGCTATGGCTCCCCTTCTCCCACTGGCCATAAGCCCCTGGGAGACATGGAAGACCCCAAATGGGCATGAGATCAGATAGGATCAATGGGATGCTACTCAGGTAAGGTCAGTCAGAGGTTGTGGAGGCAGATAATGTTTTAAAATATAATAATAAGTTTATTATTATGTTTTGTGTACACTGCTATATGCATATTGAAATCACATTTCCATCCGTATTTCACACCCACCCACCACCAGAGTTCTAGTGCCCTTTTCTTCTACCTCGTTCCCTCCTTCCTTCCCTCTCACCTCCCACCCTCCTGGTGAGCCCAGTGCTGTGTCCTGGGAATTTCGTTGGGGATGTCTGTTCATTTGTCTTGTTTCATTATCTTCCACATATGAGCGACACCATCCTGTGCTTCTTTCGCTTTCGGGCTCATTCGCTTAAACATGATCCCCTCCAGTTCCATCCAGGTTGTTACGAAGGGCACTGTTTGTCATTTTTTAAATTAAGAAAGAATCTCTGCCTACAGAGATTCCATGGAGTGTCTACACCACAGCTTCTTCATCCAGTTGCCTGTAGACGGGCATTTAGGTGGTTGTCATGAACTGCGCTGCTGTGAAATAAGGGTGCAGGCATTTTTTCTGTTTGCCGATTTTGTCTCCTCTTGGAATAAGCCTGGAAGTGGACTGAGTGGCGCTTCCATCCTTATTTGTTTGAGGACTCTCCACGCTGTTCTTCAAAGAGGCTGGACTAATTTATGCTCCCACCAGCAGTGTAGAGGGTCCCTTTTCTCCACCCCCTCCAGCACTTGTTTCTGGTTTTGGGATACATGCCCTTCTCACTGGTGTGAGGTGGTATCTCACTGGGGTTTTGATGTGCATTTCTCTGAGGGTGAGGGACGTAGAGCATTTTTTCAGGTGTCCGCAGGCCACCTGCAGTCTTCTTTAGATGGGTATCTTTCATTAAAGCCCAAGGACCCGGGTTCACAATCTGCGGCAGGTGGGAGGGGGACCACCAAAATAAATAATAAAAAAAGGGCCTCCTCTCTTCTTTATTTCCTTAAACATGCTTCTTGGGCGTGCTCTGGTGAGCTAGAGGCTAAGCCTGCAGTTGGGGTGTAGTTCACATAAAGCCAGGGGCCCGGGTTCACCACCGCGGGCTGGGGGTGGGAGTGGGGCGACAACTAAAATGAGCAACTTGATGGATAAAAAATAGTCCTTCCACCCCTCTCTTCCTTCCTGCTTGCCTGCTGCCTGCTTTCATTCCTGCCTGCTTCCTTCCTCTCTCTCTTTTTAAGGAGAACTGCGGGCAGGAATGAAGGCAAAGTAGGCAGGCAGTAGGAGAGGAGGAAGAAACACTTGATTTATTTTATTAGTTGTATATTGTGGTTGCTTCCCCAGATCCCAAGACCTTTGAACCAGGAAACTTGGGATGGACTGAGCCTTGGGTAAACTAAACTGCTCAGCCATCAGGGTGAGTGGCTTCCTTCTACTTTCTTCCTCCTCTCCCTTCTTTGCTCTCTGTCGCTCTCTCTGTTTCTGTCTCTCTCTCTCTCTGTCTCTTTCTCTCTCTCTCTCTCTCTCTCTCTCACACACACACACACCCAGAATTTTCCTTCTGAGTATAAAATTCACGTGTCCAGTGTGGGCATTTGGAAAACACACAAGATGGCAGGGAAGAGACTAGCCGAGAACCACCCCGACATGTCCAGTCGGGCTGTGCCTGCCTCTTTTCTTGTTCCTGTTTTTGAGGAGGTTCCCGCACCTTCACTTTCTGAGCTCTCTGCTGAGTATAAATCCTCCTGAATCACATTTTCATTCCTGGGGCCCCTTCCTAGCTCCCGATTGCCCCCGTTCATTATTCGGACAGCTCAGTTTTACGGAGCAGACGTGGCGTTTTCCAGGACGTCTGAGGCTGTCTCTCCCGAATGCCTTCCTTTCCCAGCTGCCGGCTAAGGCTCTTCCCCATGCTGGTGTCCACGTGAGACGTCCCTCGGGTCTGTCCACGCTGGACAGTGGCCATGGAAAGCGGCCAGTCAATGTGGCCATTGGTCATTGTCTGGAGGGGGCATGGCTTCCAGATGTTAGTATCTCCACGTCTTTTTTCTTGGATAGTTTCCTTTGCGGGGGACTCTCCCAAGCTCCTGCTGGGGGCGCAGCAGGTGTGGAGGGGCGGGTGGTGATTAATCCAGTGACCAGCATTCTGAGCCAAGTGAGGAGAGGGGCCGTGGACGCCACCATATTCTCTGGGCACACTTCTTCACCGCCACCCCACTGTGCCCAGGGTGCTTGAGTGCACAGCCTGGCCCAGTTCCGCCATCACATAACCTTTGTTCCTGTCCCCTCCTGGGGTGGAGGGCCAACTCCATAGGAGCACAGCGTGGAGGTCAGAGAGGATGCTGGAAGGTAGGCCTGGGGCCATCTGGGTTCTAGCTGCGGAAGTCCCACATCCTGGGAAACCTGGCAGGCAGGTGACCAGGACATCAGGTCATCCCATCTGGGGGGCTTATTGTTCTGTCCACTGTTCTCCAGTCCTCCTGTCTTCACCCACTTCTGACACCCTCCAGCTTTCAGACACCCTTGCTCCTGGCAATCTGCGGGCCAGCTGGCTTCTTGCTGCCCCTTTTCCACCACACCCCTTGAATCAGTTAAACTGCTGTCCCTGGTGCGCTGAGTCAGGGGCCCGGCCTCCACCCACTGTCCAACTCTCCAGAGTTTTGTGGCCACCTCTCGCCTGCTGGGTGATGGTCTTATTGTCCCTGTTCTTGTGGGTTTAGAGCTATTTTGTTCTGTTACCATCTTCTAGGTGGGTGTCCTGAGCCTCGAGTGAGTGCCTGTGTAAGTTGTTGAATTTTAGTTCTCTGTTTAAATGGGTCAAGTCCCCTCCCCTCCCCTAATCTCCCCTCCTTTCCTGGAAAGGTGCAGGCAGGGACGAAGGTGAGCAGGCAGGCAGGAAGAGAGAGGGGGAAGAAGTATTTCATTTATTTTATTTGATTGTTCCCCTTGGTTGTTCCCCTCCAGGCCCACAATGCGAACCTGGGTCCTTGGGAGGTATGTGGACTGCGCTCTGGGCAGGGCCAGTGGACTTAACTACTACTCCAGTAGGGCACACTAATCAGTCAGTTTTTCAAGGGCTTGGGTGCTGTGTCCCTGGAATGTTGTCATGTTTGAGAATAGTTCTTATTACCATAGTGTTCAAATAAAACTTTTTTCAGGTTCTGATCATCTTGGTTGCCCCAGAACCCCAGAGCTGGCCATTGGCCTGGTGTTTACCGGCACTGGACACGACTGCAGACAAGTCCTGGGTCAACTAGAGTTTCTCTCTTTGCGGGTGATTTACTGCTTCCGGCGTGGCTTTCAAATCACCCCTTTTAGTTCTGATGTCCCCAGATTTAATCAGGTAGTGGTTCAGTGCTGATGGCATTGAGTTAAGTTTTTCTAAAACACACACTTGTTTATTTTTATAAAAGTATATATATATATATATATATATATATATATTCGATCCATTGAAAAAGTTATCCATTTAAGGGAAATTTTCTTGTATTTTTTTCTTCAGATATGTCTTCTGCTTCCTTTAGACACACATTTCTCATGTTGAAACATGACTCATTTTGGGGATTATTCCCAGTTACTGTCATCTCACTGTTTTGTCTGCGCTCGCCGATGTTCTCAAGCCTTCTGCTCGGCCAGCACCTGCGGCTTCAGCGTGTCTTCCGCTCCTCGTGGAAATGTTAGAGGTGACCCGAGGCGGCATTCGCTGCAGTCTATTCTGAGGTCTGAGCATCTCCCCTCTTTCCCCAGGTGAGGATCTCTGTCTGTCTGTTCCTGCCCTTCCCTCTGCTCTGTCTTCCTAGAAGTTCCTGCCTCGGTGCCACGTTACTGATCTCGAGTTTCTCCATGGGGCCATCTCTGCCGGCTGTCATGGGCTGCGCTGGAAGGGTCCTGGGGAGATGCCTGTAGCTGTGAGTGACCTCTTGACTCTTGTATTTGAGATGCAATTTTCTCTTCTTCTTCTTCTTCCTCTTCCTCTTCCTCTTCCTCCTCTTCTTTTTAAGGAAAGTTGTGCAGGAACGAAGGCAGGTAGGCAGGCAGGAAGAGAGAGGAGGAAGAAACATTTTAAAACTTCCTTTTAATTTCGTTGTTCATCTTGGTTCTTCCCCTAGGAACGTGAACCCGGGTTTGTGGGATGAATGACAACTGTGCTTGGTCAGAGGTGACAGACCCAACTCCTCCTCCGCCAGGGCACGTCACAGTTTTCTGCTCTAAACTCAAGTCTGAGGATGTGTGAGGCTCTGTCCACTTTTCTCTAACTGGGGGTCGGGGGTAGCTCAGCTGAGGGGCGGAAGGAGGCCCTGGTCACGATCCCGGATTCCACTCCCTCATCTGAGCTCAGGCCAAAGGTCTTTGACCTGAGTTTGCACCCTTGGCTGTGCGGTAATTCCTCCCCTGATGGGTTCCAGGGATGCACCAGGTTGCTTGAGTCTGGATCCCCTCCATGCACTTATGGGGTCTTCTGACACTGTTTCCTGTGAGACCAAGTTGGAAGGAGGGGTGGCATGTGGGCTCTTGGGGAGAGGGGTCGGGCTGGCGCTTGGATGCCTGGGCCTGGGTGATATCCAGCTGACGTGGAGACCAGCACATAGTAGGTGCTCACAGAGGGCCTGCTGCGCCGAGGGGTGACGTGGCTGGAAGCCGTCTTGCCCGCTGGCGGCGCAGCCCACAGCCCTACCGGGGAACACACCTTTAGCGAGCGGGCTAATAATAGGATTCATTCATAATTACATAGTTAAGTAAAATTTATGTTTGGTGGAATTAGCCGGACTCCCCTGAGGGTAGCGTCAACCAGAGACACTCCATTTCAAAGCCCGTCGTCTCCCGTTTAAGAGAGTTTGTCATTCTTTAGCGGCGATGGCGAGGAGCTCCTGGAGGCGCAGGACGCTCTCTCACTGATCCACAGATGACGGATGGTGTCCCCGCGTTGTTTGGAAGGGAAAACTTGAACAGCTTGTGCGTACCGCTCCACTCGGACATTAAATCAACATGGCTCTATTAGTGGCCTTGGGATGCCAGCTGAGCTGTCTCTGAGCCTGTCACCGTGATGTCTTCATCTGTAACCAGAGCAGACGTGAGCTCCTGGCAGCTTCAGGAGGTGACAACAAATCCAATTAGCTCCTCTCCACGGCGCCGCGGCGCCACCGCGAAACGGCATGACGGGAGGGTGGCTGCCGACTCCACACAGTGGGACGCGGGGCTGGGGAGGGGGGCGGGGGGAGCGTGGAGGGGGCGGGAGACAAAGGGACGCCTGGCTGTCGGAGTGACTTTCCTGACTTTTGGAGAAAGAGGCCTGTGCCCGCCCGCCTGCAGTAGGGCAGCCCTCGGGCCGTCTCTGGCCGCCCAGGCTGGGCTAGCGTTGGGCCTTACCTTGAAGTCTTGCTGGACTTCGGCTGGCTCTCTGGGAGACGGCTCGCCACCCGGCTCCTGGCCTCTTCTGCTGCCTTCCTGCCATCGCCTTGTCCCCAAGCCCCGTGCACAGTGCAGAAGAGCCCAGAACTCTCGGTGTGGGTGGGAGGTGGGCAGGGGGTAGCTCTCACAGTCAAGGTGATGCCAGCACAGAGCATCTCTCTAGCGAGTGAAGTGGGTGAGCTCGACACGGCCACGGGGAGAAGGTGCTGGGAGCAGCGGTGGAGGGCAAGTCGCACGTCACGCGTCACGCAGAGTGAGGCAGGAGAGAACCGGGGCTTGGGCTGTGGATACGGGGGCGGCTGCAGGGGAAGAGAAAAGAGGGTCACAAGAATCAACTTCACGAAAGGCTCCAGCTCGGAAGGGCTCGGCAGCCTGAGTGTTGAGTTCCCATGAGGAGCACAGCACGGACAGTTTCTGGGGTTATTTATTTCCTAAGAGCGACTCCCTGGCCAGCCCTGGGACATCTCCAGCCCTGCGCGGCCCGGTGCCCCTCTGTCCTCTGGAAGTGGAGGGGAGAGGAGGGCAGCTGGACAGACTCAGGGAGGGCCCAGAGCTTCAGGATGGGAGCATGATGGTTTGAAGGGGTGGAGGGGAGGGCAGGGTGCAGCAGGGGTGATGGTTGGGGGGCCTCCCCTGATGGCCGCTGGCCCCACACATTGCCTGCTGGAGCGCCAGCTCTGGTTCTGCAGAAGCAGCGGGGTGGCACGGCATGGCGGCAGCCCCTGCAGATACTCTCCTTTTGCCTGTCATCTTTCTGCTTCTTGGGGAGCACTGCAGAAGCCAGGCCTCAGGAATGCCTCTGGAGTTTCACCCATGCCACGGGCCAAATGGCTCTTCCAGGAAAGGGCTTGATGTATGGACGCCTTCCCGGGTGAGAGGGAATGCGCGGCCGTCGCCTGCTGGAGCCAGCCGGCCTGCAGTCAGTGGCTAATGGCTGGCAGCTCCGGGGGCTGGGCTGCCAGCTCGCCGGTGGGGCAGTTCTTTCTGCCACAGCCCGGCCGGTCTGCCCACAGGAGGCTGGCAGCAGTGGGCCCTGGGCGAGTGGAGGATGGGGAGAGGGCCAGGGGCCAGGAAACGACGGTGTGGCCCTTCTCTCGGGAGCAGGGTGAGGGTGAGCCCGAGCAGCTCGCTCCGGAGTAGTTGGGCAGGATCTCAAGGCAGCTGGCCGCTGCAGAGCACACAACCACGCGGCACGCACTGGGCACCGACGGCCCTGGAACCAGCCCAGTGCTGCCAGGCACAATTATTTTCAGCAATGTCTTGCTGCCACCGAAACTTAGGACTGTGGACTTTGGCACACAAGCTAAGTGCCGATTTGCGAGCTCACAAATTGACATGATCCTCGATGCAAGATGTTGTCCCGGGGCCAAATGGTGGGGAGACTGACCCTGCCTGCTGCCGTATTGCGGGCAGCCAGTTTGGAGAGAGCCGTGCGTGTGCGCGCGCGTGTGTGTGCACGTGTGTGCGTGATTGCACACACATGCACAGACGGGGCGACCATGGGGCTGGGTACCCAGGGGACTTCAAAACTGCAGGCCAGCTACAGACATTGGACGTCAGCCTGTGACAACGAAGAGAGCCTCACTCATTTCAGCCATCAGCCCAAAACCCGTGCACAGTCCCACGACGTGTGGGGCCCCCATGGTGCCACTTCCTATGGACGGAGGTTTGACCATATGATGCTTTGCATCTGCTGCTGCCCCGGGATAGTCTGAGCAACGTGAGACAAGAATGGCATTTGATCACACTCGCTCCTCAACACCGCGCGCAGCGCAGACACAAACTGGAGGCTCGGTCAACGTTGGCGGAATAGGTCACCGGTGATGGGTGGAATGGGACCAGGTCATCAGCCGCAGTGTGGGGGGCATTGAGGACTGGGGACCTGGACCCAGGAAGCCACATGGGTCAGACCTCAGTGGTCCAGGCAAGAGATGAGAAAGCTTGAGCTTGAGTAGGAGAGGTGGAGTGGGTGACCTATGCAAAGGATCTGGAAGAAGGCGAGTCAGCAGGGTGTGGCCACTCTTTCTGTGTGAGGCGCAAGGAGGAAGTGCTCCAGGATGAATCTGGATGTCTGTTTCGGGTGGGGAATGGTGGGCATACAAGTGAGGGAGGAGCTGACATTTGGAGACGTGAACCGCTTGGCTATGGCTTGTGAAGGGCGGGGTGCCTGTGGGGCAGCCAGGCGGAGAATTTGCATTGGTCCAGGGGGTGGGACCTCCAGCAGGTGCTTGGGTTGGAGTGATGGGGGTCGTCAGCCCTGGCCAGGTGTGAGTGTGGGCAGGAATAGCCAGGGAGAGGCAGCGAGGTGGGAGGAGGAGGTGGCGGGCGGAAGGCAGCAGCTGAGCGGCCGCCTGGAGTCGAGGATGTCGGAACAGAGAGCTGCAGGAAGAGCTGCTCCTATGATGGGGGCTCAGGAACCCGTGGCTGCGGGGAGGGAGGGCGTTGACGGTCGCCTGAATGACGGCCATTGGGTTTGGCCACGAGGTGGTCCCTGGAGGCCTGTGTGTAAGCCCTGTAGGGGCATCAGCCAGACGGCAGCGACTGGGGATGAGGGCGCCTCCTGGTTATCAAGATGCTGCCCCCAGAGCCGGTGATCACAGTTGTTTCTGGAGCTGTGCCTGCAGGAGGGCTCCAAGGCCCTGCGGGGAGCCAGGAGGGCTGACATTGACCTTGGCTGGAACCTCTCCCTCCCCCAGGGGAGCTGGGTCCAAATCCTGGCTCTTCCACTTGTTGGGGGGAACTTGGCGGCAGCTGGTGACCTTCCCTCGAGCTGAGGCTGAAACCGAGGAAGCGAGACAAGAGCATCAGCTGCCCAGCTTCGCCCACATGGGCTTTGACCGTGGGTTGGTCAGTGGGGTGGAGGCGGCTACTCCCCACACTGCACAACCTGAGCTCAGAGACTGCGCGACGCCCACAGCCACACAGCCCAGAAGGGGCAGGACGTGATTTGGGGTGCCTGGCTCCAGAGCGCCGTGCAGAGGAAGCCGCCTCTGCCGGGCTGCTGTGACTCCTGGACATCGATTCAGCAAATGTGTGACAAGGACGAGAAGTCCAGCCACGTTCCAGGGGAGCCCGGTGTCCCGCATGCCGCAGGGATTCGCCAGAACACCTCTTCCACGGGCTTCGATATGCAGAGAATCACACGGTTTACTCTTCCCGAGGCGACTTGCTTGGTGTGGCTGTCACCTGCCGGCTGCCACTGTTTCCTGAGACCCATTAAGGCCCGTCAAAGCCCAGCCTCCCCTGGGATCTTGAACCAAGTGGCCAGTGTCGCCTCACTTTCCAGCCTCCAGTTTCCTTCTCCTCCTTCCTTGTGACAATGGGATCTTTAATGTTACTTCCTCTGTCTGTGCCCGTGGAAGCACAAAGGGCCAAAGGCCCACCTGCCGCCACCCGCAGAGAGCCCCGGGAGGCAGGAGAGGTGCTGGGCGCAGGGAGCACGGTGGTCCTCCCAGCCCAGGGCCACGGGAAGCTCTGCAGAGGAGGGGCATTTGCACTGCGTCTCATTCCCCGAGGTGGGGACATGGGCTCAGTGGAGACCACGCTATGAGCGACGGCATGAAGGACGAGCACAGGGGACAGGCTGGGGAGGGACAGCAGCAAGAACGGATGGGCCATCGAGGGGTGGCTGCCTTTGAACTTGCACCCTGCTCACCCGACCAAGGCCCCAGCCTGTACCCCAGAACAAGGACCGTGTTCACGGGCCCCTGAAAAGAACTCCCTGCAGTTGGCGTCAGTGAAGAGAATGCTGGCAACACATCCCCACCTCTGAGTGTCCGGTCCAGGGGAGATGTAGGCCCAGGGTCCCGAGCCCCATTCGGAGGCAGGGCCTGATCTCTGCTGGGTCTTGGCAGTGTCTCGGCGATCAGAGAGCGCTGGCAAGGACGGGCTCTGCCCTCGGGCAGGACAGGTTGGCCCTCCCCTCCCTTCCTTTCAACCTGCCAAGTGGGGATCCCGGGGCCTGTGGGTATTAACTCTATTCCCTGGGGATGACCCCCAAACCACAGCAGAGCGGATAATTCAGGGGAACGTCTCAGTGGGTGGGGCCGTTTCGTGTGCATCCATGACGCTGGGAGCCATGGCTGCTGGGGTCACAGCTGGATAAAGGAGTCTCACAGGACAGCAGACATGTCGGGGTGCTCAGCACACACTCAGTGAATGAGCCCCCAACAGTGCTGACCAGCTAGACGTGACCACCCACTCAGACCACAACAGCAGCAGCGTGTCCTTCAACTCTCAGCACGCCACGCTGACCACGCAGGTGCTGGAAGCAGCCCGGTCTCTGTGACAGAGGGCACGTTGCCACAGCTGACAGAAAAGAGTGACGCTAAGAAGCCAAGCAGCGGGCTGAGAGTCGGCGTTCCATGTGCCGTCTCTCCCGGGGGATGTGGTCCGCGTGTGTCACTAGCCTTTCTTCAACTATCTGCAAGTCCCCATGGCCAGTTCCCCCTTTCGTCTTCACCCTTCATGGCTCCCTCTTGCCACCTTTATACTTTACTTTGAAGTTATTCTGTGTGGGGGATTTCACGTGCCAACCCGATGGGTCCACCTCCCCCCTCTAATGCGTACATGTCCCTTCCATGTCCTGCTCTGTGTTTACATTTACATGCCTATGTGAATGATACACAGCAATGTCTTTGTCTTCAAAACATTTCTTCAAATTCCTTATCAGAGAGCACCCTGGTGGTTTAGTGGTTAAGCCCATGGCCTCTAGCTGGCATAACCCACATACATGGCAACGCCTCCGGTTCACCTGCTCAGGCTGCGGGGGCCGGAGGAGCAACCAACATGAACAACTAAATCAAAGACTACGCGCTTCTTCCTCCTCTCTCTGCCTGCCTGCTTTCATTCTTGCCTGCACCTTTGCTTTACAAAATAATTTATGATCACACTATGCATTTCAGTCTACAAGTTTGCTTCCTGTCAACATCTCTGTGATGCATCCAAGTTGTAAATAGAGATGGAGATCATCTTATAAATTTCTGCATGGTTTTCCAATACACGAACATGCCATTCTCCATCTCTCTCTTTTCCCCATGATGGGCGTTTTTATTTTCGGTTTTGCTGTAACAAACGGTTCTGTAATGAACATCCTTGTAGCTGTCAGTTTGCATGAGGCTCCCTGGGTCTAGGGTGCACACCGGGGATGGAGCTGCCGGCTGTGTGTCTGTGTGGGGAGAAAGACACGGCCATACTAGTGGCAACGCGGTCACCAGCTCTTCCCTCTTGGCTGGTGCTGGTGACTCGCTCTGAGCACAGACTCTGCCTCTTGACGACAGGAAGAGCACTGATGTGCGTGGCCTTAAGCAAATCACTACCTTGGCCACCCCAGGTCCCCACACTTGCTTCCTTTTCTGCAGGCTGTACTGAGCTCCCTTCAGGGTCAAAGGTCCCTTGCAGGAAGACAACTGTGGCCCCAAGACCTGTCCCTGGACCAGCCATCCAGTAGGGAGGGAATGGGGAGCCCCTGTGACCCTGCGAGTCCCCCTCTGGGAGGAAGGGTCTGAGTAGGCAAGATAGTCATGGTGTGGAGGGTGTGACTCTCCGACCTACTTCTAGATCCTTCTTCTCCAAAGAATTCTTTAGCCCTCTGTGTGATGAGTCCTGAATGCCTGTTGGTGCTCCCAGGGAAGAGCCTGACCAGTGTTTCCACAAGTGCTGGGCTCCGGGTGGGCTGTCCATGTGACTGTGCGGCAACAGGGGGAGAGAGAGGGGGCGTCACAGAGAACAGGTGTCGTGGAAAACCCGTGTAAGACCTCCTTCAAGCCCTCCCTGGGCCAGGTAGATAATAAACACAGTGCTCCTCACGGGTACCGAGTCAGCTTGCCCCCAGAAGCTCTTGCAACACACCAGGCTGTGCCCATCACATTCGTCCAAGGCCACACAAGGTACCAGGCTCAGACCACTGCCCCAAACCCGTCTCCACACCAACTCCATCCGGCGTCGCCTCCAGACTAGCCCAACAGTGTGGTCACATCTTCTGCAGTGGCTGATTGTGTCACCCCAGGCCAACAGTCTGGTCCCAGCAAAACATCACCCACAGCATAAAACTCCAAAATATCTACCCAGCTTGCAAAGATGGCTCTTAGAGCTCCCGTCTGTTTAAAAGTCAGATGCGGTTATCAGCCTCTTATTTTTTGAGATTGCTTTGGAAAAATGAAAATCATGACATGTGTACAAAGTCTCTCTTCTGCCCACACTGTCATCATGTTCTGCCCAGTTCTAGGGAAAATGTGCTCATGTGGGCATCTGTCTGAGCCTGGCTCGCCTCGTTTCTATCCCAACGGATGAGGCATCTCCCGCCTGCCCGCTGGCTCTCCCAAGGTCAAATGGGGGTGAGCCTGTTTCCTCTCAACCTGGGTTTCTCCAACTGCAACTTCAAGGAAAGGCAATGCCGAACCTACACCATGGTCCCCGTGCTCCCCCTGTGCACATTGCCTGTGCCTCAGGCCTTTTCGGGACACCCCCATAGCCCTGCATTAACAGCCACGTCTGAGAGTCAAGAGGACCCTTGGCTGTGACAGCTGATGACCCTGGTAACCGAGTTCCTCAAGTCGAAGCAGGGTCTTCAGAGCCCTGTAGGGGCTCACCTTTGGGTGGCAGTCTAAAACTTTAGTCATGGAGCATAGACTTTTCTAGATCTTCAGTCAAGGAGAACAGACTTCCCTAGATATCCATTCATGGAGAATAGACTTCCCTAGGCCTTCAGTCATGGAGAACAGACTTCCCTAGATATTCAGTCATGGAGAATAGACTTCCCTAGGCCTTCAGTCATGGAGAACAGACTTCCCTAGATATCCAGTCATGGAGAATAGACTTCCCTAGGCCTTTAGTCATGGAGAATAGACTTCCCTAGATATTCAGTCATGGAGAATAGACATCCCTAGGCCTTCGGTCATGGAGAACAGACTTCCCCAGGCCTTCGGTCGTGGAGAATAGACTTCGGTCATGGAGAATAGATTTCCCTAGAACTTTGTCATGGAGAATAGACTTCTCTAGGCCTTTGGTCATGGAGAATAGACTTTTCCAGCTCATGTATCTGGGAGAGAATGGACATGCAGAGAACGGGGATGTCAGGTTAATGGACTCAGTGTCTATACAGTCCTTGGGATTGGCCATGTTGGGCCTTAAATTTTTTTAGTCACAGATTATTTGGGAGTCCCTTTTTCCCCTTTGAAAAGATTGTTCTCTGAGAGGACACCCCTTCACCTGGAGAGCCACATCCAGAACACATGTCCCTCTTGATGGAATGTAGGACTTGAGTCGTGATCCATTTCCAGATTGGGCCTCACCATCAGCGTTCCTTCCCTCCGTCACCTTCCCCCACGGAGCTGGTCTCCTCTGTCTTCTGTTTTCCAGGCATGTGGAAGACCCTCGATGAGGGAGGCTGAGCATTTCTCCTTGGGAGCAGGATATCCCGTGGACATCAGGCTCTGTGGTGACACTGAGTCAAGCTCCCAGATCTCTCAACACCCCACCCAACCCCGTTCTCCTGGTGGACTCTGGGGCAGGCTTTTCCAGCTCTGCGAAGTCCTATAGCATCCTGCACCCAGGTGGACTGTTCTGCTGCCTTCAGGGCCGTCTCTGTCCCTCCCTCCGTTCCCTCTGTACCTCATTCTCAGGAGTTGGAAACAGTTGACAGCTTTCTCAAGGCAAGCCTGTGCTTCTACCTGCTGGGTGCTCCTACCCGGCCCTTCTCTATACCTCCTCCCTTCAGGCTCCCAGTCCAGCCTTGCCAGGCCCCACACAGCACTGTCCATCTTCCAGGCCCTCCAGCTGGGCTCTGTCTCCCTAGGTCCTGGCCCTCTGTGGCCTCTGCAGGCCGGCTGAGCGTGAGGGCTCCAGCCTCTCTAAATCTCGTTCTTCCCCATATTCCTGGTTGGGCTGCAGGACAGAAGACTTTTGGCCTGTCCTGACGGCCTAGCAGGTAAAGCCACATGCAACCCAAGGACGCAGGTTCGAGACCTGGGCCAGGGGTGGGGGAACAACCAAGATGAAGAATGAAAAAAAATTAACTAAAATGCTTTCTCTTCTCTCCCTGCCTACCCTACTTGCCTTCTCCCCTGCCTGCACCTCTCCTTTTAGAAAAACGGCTTTTAAGCTGACTCCACATTTTCTTGGATTTCTTCCTGGTGATTCTCCTTACCTAAGTGAAGATGAGTCTTAAGGGTTTGGGGTCCCCTGCCCGCAGAGCATCGTGGTCTCCGACTCCCTACCTTCTGGGGTCTTTGTGCCAACTGTTGAGTAGACACAGACTTTGGAGCCTCCCACCTGTATTTTGACACTTTTCCTTCAAAGGTGGCTAGTTACCTCACCTCCTGCAAGGTTCTGGCTGCAGACAGCAAGGTCGCCTGTCTCGCACTCTCAGTGGTCCATCCTGCTGCCTGCCTGCGTGGGGCTCAGGGTGCAGAGGGCACAGCAGCAAGGCAGGAGGGACGAGGGGGCCCATTGAGTCTCAGGACAGCCCAGAGGGAGGGGCGCGGGCTCTCTGGCTTCTGCAGGCACAGGAGAGGGCTTAGTGGCCGAGGGACAGTCAGGGGACTCGGACTGGCTCTGGGCCAGCCTCTGCATGCCCACTTGTGCCTGAAGCCGGCATCAGCTCCAGCCGTGGGACCCAGCAGGGAGGGAAATAAAGAGGCTCCTTCGCCAGCACGTGCCAGCTTGGCCTGCCCCACCCCCCACCCCTCCGGGTCTCACACAGCCATCTGGCTCTCTTTGCTGCGGTCCAGCCCCTGCAGGCCAGGCCTTCCTGGGAGGGGCTCGTGAGCCTGTGGGAGGCCAGGCTGGAATTTCTGAAATGTTGAGCCCAGGCCTCCCGTGGGGGCCAGTCCTCGGTGTCCTTCCAAAGCCATGCCCGAGGCAGCCCGGTCTCCCTCGGAGAGTGCCACCGGGGAGCAGGGATTCCAGCATCTTCTTCGCAGGGATAGCACCTCCGGGCCTGTAGGTTAAAGCACTCCAGAGTCCACTTCACGGGCTGGCAGCCTTATGGATGGCCCCCTCTCTTCCCCACACACATCCCCCCAATCTTAGTTTCTGGAAGATAGTAACAGTGGCATTAAGCTTTTCCTTTGTAAGGTTCCAGTAAGGGAATTATTTAAAGGGACCACAGGATGGAATGGCCCCTCTCATGGCAGGTGGGAGAAAGCTGGGGAGGGAGACAGCCTACTCCCACAGACTTGGGGGTCCCCCCTGCCAGGCTGTAAGAGCTCCTTCCAGGGGCCCCCCAGCCCCAGGGTGGTAGGAGGGGCAATTCACTCCAAAGGGGCCAACCCCCAAATGACAGACACTTCAAAGAGAAGAAGAGGCAGGATGAAGGCCCTCCTGTCCCCACACGATGGGCACACCCAGGCTCCTCCCCGCTCCCATCTGGGCTCCCAGAGGCGGGATGTGTCTACTGGGATAACGTGACCAGTGACTGCACTCTCTGAGCTCAAGCACTCGGAGGGGCTAATTAGTGCTTTTAATATGCAAATCAGAGATTAAATCTAGGGAAAAAAACAGCTGGTGAATATGTTATTTTAATTATTACTCCAAAGGAAATGTAGGCCTGGCTCGAGAGGCTCGCAGGCGAGTGGGTACAGAGCCTCCGTGGGAGGACCCTCGGGTGAAAGGAGAGTCTGCGTGTGCACAGGACCCGGTGCGGCGTCTCCGGGTGGGTCTGGCCCTCCAGCAGGTGCTGTCTTGGGCGAATCACTGGAGGCCTCAGTTTCATCACGGAACCCACAAGATGATCGAGTCACTCCTTCATAGATTTCTTCTTTCAGTAGCTATTTATTGCCCGCCCACCACATGGCAGGCATTGTGTGAACAGCGGGGGCCCCTTGTGGGGGCTGCATGGTCGGGGAGGCTGGCAGTCAGCAGTCACAGATAAATCCAGAGTGACTGGGACCCGGAGAAGGGACTGGGCGAGGCCACTGGAGCAGACACCTGGAAGGGGAAATGGGGCCTGGGAGTGACGGCCTGGGAGTGCCTGGTCATTTGGGCAGCCCTGACTGTCCCCTGGTATTCCCGTCAGATCAGTCTCACCGAGCTCCATCATGTTAAGGACGAGACGTCCTCAGGGTGGACAGAAAACACATCCGGTGAGTGAATCCTGACTTGGTTTCTCTTTTGAAACAAGAACAAGAAATGAGAAGTCATCAGGGGAAATGTGTTTCCCTTTATCTTCCTTATCACATCAGCTCCAATAAACACACATGCGGAGATGGGCGAGACCCACACAGAACCGCCCTCAGTGTGTGCGTGTGCGTCTCTGTGTGTGGCGCACGCATGCACGTGTGTTCGTGTGTGCACGCAGGCGCGTGGTGCGCGTGTCCACACAGTCTGTGTCCTTGGCTAGAAACACTGCTTCCAGCTCCTGCATCCTTGGAAACTTGGAGAAACTTTCTAATAGGTCTCACCCTCCCGCTGGGGACTGAAACCAAAGGCAGTTCCCATCTCCCCCGACAGCGGCAAGTCCAAGTCCACCGCCCGACAGGCCTGAGGCTCCGCCGCCCCTGGCCTGCTACCTGCCTTCCCGAGTGGGATTGGCTTTTATGGCAAACGACACAACAAAACTCAGAGATCAAGGTGAGTCACAGCTCTAGTCACCTACAGAGGGACCTGAGCTCCGCTTTCTTAGGAACAGGAGCAGAATAATGGGAAAACAAATGAAAAATTCATCCTTCTCCACCAGCTTTGCCTGGAGGCAGCAGGGGAATGTCTTTGCTCAGGGTAGAGAGCAGAGGAAGGCTGTGTCTGATGAATAAAAGCGACACAGAGGAGAGAGAAAGAAAGGGAGGAGAGGGAAAATTGAACAAAGCCACAGCAAGACGGATTAGAGGCAGAGACACAACGTCAGCTGGCGAGGAGCGCGAAGAAGGAGGAGGAGGCGAGGGGCAGCGGGCATGGGCCGGACACACCCGTGTGAGTGGGAGGTAAGGACTCCAGCACCAGCTCCTGCCAGCACACCTCCTCCAGCCCGCAGGCGGTGCACAGCGCCACGGACACTGCACAGGCGTTGCAATGCCAACCGGCCCGCTCACGCAGGAGAGAAAGCAGAGGTCCCGGGGGTGGCTTGTATCTGGTGAGTGGCGGAGGGTGGGCTGACCCCCGTCTCCTGTCTCTCTGGAGCCTGGTCCGCAGGCTTTCACCGGTCTTCCCTCATTTTGCTCTGGCATGCCACCATTAGTTACGATCAAGCCTTGTTTTCTAGCCGGACACATTTCCAGATGACAGGAAGAGGCCCAAGAACACAGCTCTAGCCATTCTCCTCTGTGCTCTCCGAGCAGGACGTGGCAGAACAAAGGCGCCTGGGCCAAGCGGGCCTGCCGCGTGCTTTGGTAAATGAAGTTTTATTGGAACATTGGTTTGCATCCTGTCTGTGGCTGCAATGGCTTTACCTCATCAGATGTGAGTAGCTGCCACAGAGACCGACTTGTCTGCAGAGCCTGAGGTATTTGCTGTCTGACCCGTTATATAAAATGCTTTCCAACCTTGTCTCGCTCTGGTCTAAATATTTGTGTCCCCCCAAATTCACATGTTGAAGTCCTATTGCCCAATGGACTGGGATTAGGAGGTGCTTAGGCCTCCTAAGGGGAGCCCCACGATGTTACTAGTGCTCTTACCAAAGAGCCCCCACAGAGACCCCAGCTTCTTCCACCAGGTGGGGACACAGCAGAAGACCAGGAAGCAGGTCCCCCCCAGCACCCGGCCACGCTGGCTCTGTAACCCCGAGCTTCTGGCCTCCAGCACTGTCAGAGACAAGTATGTATATAGTTTATAGGACGGCCAGGCTGCGGTATTTCGTTACAGCAGCCTGCGTGGAAAAGGCACGTGGGTAACCAGGCCCTGCTCAGTGCATACTTGTGAAATGAGTGAATGAGATCCAGGGAAGAACATCAACGCCCAGAGAATCCACTTCGTTGTGTTGGCAGCGGAGAGCGTCTGACCTCCCTGTGATCTGGAGGTGCCTGAGAAGAGGTGCGCTGCGTTGGGAGTTGAACTTTTCTCCGTGAGGAGCTACTGTGAATTGCCCTCTCCCGTCTAGGATGGGGCTGGTGTGGGCGATGGGTGGGTCGTGCCCCAGGGAGCGGGCTGCCCCCAACTCGGGGCCTCTCAGAGCCCAGTGGCCTGCCAAGGAGGAATTTGGAGCAGGTCATGCTCAAGACCGGGCGCCGACATACAGGGAACACACACGGTCCCCAGGAGTGTGGGTCCGCACAGCTTTCAGGTGAGGGAGGAAGCCTGAGAGGGCAGGAGCCGCGGTCAGCGTCGGCCCCTCGAAGGGTTTGTCCTCTGAGGCTGATTGGCATTCAGTACCATCACAGGCTGAGCATCCATGAAGCACCTGGTGGGCTGCAGTCAAGGGCACCGAGAGCGCGGAGGGGCCTGTGGCGGCCACAAGGCGTGGCAGTGCTCCAGAGGCCAGGTCAGGCCTCGCTCTGGCTGAGGGCTTCTGTGTCGGTCAGAACGTCGCCTCTTCTCAAATCACTGTCAGTGGGAAGCTTCGCGTCAGCTCAGAGCTGGGAGGTTCGAATGTCACCTACGGATCTTTTCTTCTGAGAGGCGCCTTTGTGACTGCCCAGGTTAATCTCTCTCGCAGGCCCGGCTGAAGCTTGAAGAGTCTCGGGGCTCGTATTCCTCTTTGGAACATTCCTTTGCTGACCCTCTTCCTTTTGCTTGCCCCAAGCGTGCCTCCTGCAGTGTCCACCCACGGGTCCTCCTCCTGTCAGCCGGAGCCACTGGTAACTGGGCAAGGGGTGTGGTCAAGCAGTGGTCACAGCACTCGGGTTGCCTGGTGACACTGTTTCCCTGATGCTGAGGGATGTGACCTGGAGCGAGCCACTGAACTTTGTCATAGACTCCATTTTCCTCATTGGAGTAGAAGCAGGATGGTACCAGCTCACAGCGGTGTTGAGACACAAAGGAGAGACTGTATGAGACGTGTCAGGGGCAAGCCCTATGCCCCCAAAGGGTAGCCATGTGGGGGTAAGTTGCTAAGGTGACAAGAATTAGAAAACGAGGCCAAGAGAATGAGCAGCTGCATGTCAGTGGACAAAGCTTGGCGCTTTGGACAGAAGTGTGGCTTCTGAAGTGGAGGGGGGATTGTGTCATTCTGTGCAATCATACAACAGTGGTTGGTATCTGATAAAGACTGCGTGTCAATTCATTTATATACAGAATTTGAAACCTAGGGAAGGGCAAGGAAGGAAGCAGGACTGGGCAGAGAGAGAAGCCAAGGACACTTAGCCTCATGGTGAACTTTTTTTTTTGCATTCACCAACTTTTTCATTCATAATATTAGTCACTTTGTAAGAAGCTATAAGCTAGCTTTTCTTCCTTGAAAAATTTTAGGACTGTTTTACAACTACCATTTGATAAGGTAGTCATTTCATGTTATTTTATTGCATTATTTTTTATTGTAGTAGTTATTCTATGAATTAAAATAACTTCCTATGTACAGGTTCCCCATTTCTTAGATCTATGTCAACACACCCTGCCCTCCACCACATCACCATGCTCTCCCCCACTGTCCAGGGGGGACACCACTGTTTGCTCCCACCCACCCCAGTCCCTTTTGGTCACCTCAGTTCTGCTGCAAATGTTTCCAGGTTGGTTATGTTTCATCTGGTCCTTTGTTTTGTCTGTTCACATCCACCTATGAGTGAGGCCATCTGGCCACTCTTTCTTCTTTTGACTGTTTCACTGAGCATCCTCCCCTCCAGCACAGTGAGCTGAACTAAAATGGCCCCTCATAGTTGCCCCAGGATGGACTAGAATGAGAAGCCCATTGGCCTCTTACGTGGATCGCTCATTGTGTGGCCCGCACTGGAAGGTGGGGACCTTGGCTGGCAGGACTGATGACAGCGGAAGCGCCCCCACGAGGACTAAGAGCAGAAGGCTGTCTGCTGACAGCTCCCCCAGGAACTGGGGTACAAGTCTCATAGAAGAGGGATCTGACTGGCACATCACAGTGTCCATGACAGTCCTCCCCTTACACCTGTGAGGTCTACTTTTCGTATGTGCATTGGGAGTCCCTCCTCTTAGACCTGGTGGGCTTCTGTCCCTGGAGGAGATTCAGAAAAGGAAGGCCAGTGGGACAGCCCTTGTGCTGTGGCTAATCTGAAGGCCACCAACTGAGACTCAGAACCCCATCTCCCTCCTCCACTGTTCTCTACTCTCACTTAACACGTCGTTTTGCTGGTCCCAGAGACTTATCTGCTGGTGTGACCTGGACCCTCACCCCTAAGGAGTGTGTCTCCTGGACAGCCAGGTTACTGTCCTTTACTATTTACCATCACCAGTGGGCAAGGGAATAGCAAGCGCCTCTCAGGTGGACCGTGGGCTGCCAGATGTATTCTTCCTTGTGTGACAACCACCCAACTCTTCTTGTTGACCAGGACCAGCTGGCCCCTCCAGCATGGCGATGCCACTTCTTGCTTGCTGAGTCATTGGTCCAGGAAGCCTGAAGCGGCCAGGTGGCTTCGGATTTAATGAGAGTCTCGCTGAACCCTGGCAATCGTTTCCCTTGGCGACTGGGACCGCTAACCCCATAGAGCTCAAAGTCGTGGACTCGGAAAGTACAAAGTCTCCCAAAGAGTCATTGAGCATGGTGGTTAAGTGGGGACTCTCCATGGGGCAGCTCGGGTTAAAAACAAAGTGCTGCTGACCGGGAAGCATAAAGAAGGGGTATTCACTTCTGCAGGGTTGGAAGCTGGAGTTCAAGATCAAGGTGTTGGCAGGGCTGGTTTCTTCTTGGCTCTTCTCGGCCTGTAGATAACCATCCTCTCCCTGTCTTCTGTGTGTGTCTGTGTCCTAACCTCCTCCGACTGAAAGCACACCAGCCATATTGGACGAGGGTTCACCTTTATTGCCTTGTTTTACCTTAATTGTCTCTTTGAAGACTCTGTCTCCACAGTCACATTCTGGGAGGCTCAGAGTTAGGGTTTCAACCTACAGATTTGGGGTGCGGGGAGACATAATACAGTTCCTATCACTCTTGCTTCCATCCTTAGCTCTGACTGACCTATCTATTCTTTTTGCTGGGGACACAGCACCATAGAAAAGTCTTGATTTAATGGGCATAATGCATCCTAGAGGATGACCCTCCATCTTTGTCAAGTCCCATCTCCAAGTTGGGGCCTCCATTGTGCCTTTCATAGCTGTTCCAATGCTACATCATCCTGACATGTCGGCGTAGATGCAGCCGCTGGCTCACACGTCTGAGACCCACTCCTACACGTCCTTCGCCATCGAGCAGGCTCCCTCTCTGAAGAAGGTAGAATTCTGTGCAGTGTGTCAGATCTCCATACATCCTAGGATAGTGGTGATGGCTGAGGCCCTGCAAGCGGGAAAAGCAAGACCATCGCTGGAATGCGTGTCTGGCTCTTCCAAAATGAAAGGGCTGTAGGTAGCCCCTTTGTCACCTAGCTCCGCAGGGCGCCGTATTGGGAACTAAGTGTTAGCTGGACATTGTGTGGAGATAGTGGCTAGAACAGCCTCAGAGGTGGGAGCCCATGCTGATGGGACCATTCATACTCCCTGTGGCCACTTTCCTCATGCGTCCCTCATGCCAGCACTAGTGTGACAGCTGATGGTGTTTAACTGATGTCACCTGGCCAAGACTGTTCAATGCTTCTTCTGTGGTGCGCCATGTGATGGGAGATCTTCACACTTCACGCCCCCTCCCATCTGCCCATCACAAGTCTCTTTCGCAGACCTTCTTGTCCTGGATCTGCCAATCTTCCTCGTTAAGAGCTCCTCACCAACCTTCCAGACTTGCCGTTGACCTGAGAGTATGTACATCTCACATTAGGCCCCCAGTGGATGACCAGGGCCACAGCCTGAGCTCTGTACATCTGGAGGGTTTTCCTCATTACTGACTCTGGAGGCCATGGCTGTGTGGGGTAGAGTGAAGCTAATCTGTTCAACTTGTCCCCACATTCTGACCCCTTGGCTGCGACTCCGACCCTTTTGTTTGTTACAGCTTTGTCCTCCTGCCTCTGGTGGTCCACACTTTTTGGCCTTTAAATGCCTCTTGGACTGCCCACTGTGGCCACCTTCCTTTCTGCTCCTTTAGCGTGGATGTGCCATCTTCCATACTTCCCGCATCATCTGAGCAGTGAGTTCACAGCATCAGGGGGCGACCCCATCAGGCAGTCACGTCCTGAGAGTGCACTCACATTGATATGCTCTCCCCTCTGCAGCCTCATCCTCTGACCCCCTCCATCCAGTACCCGCTACCGCACATGCTCTTCTGACAGCCTTTCCCAGTACAGCTGGGTCTTGCAGTTTCTTTGGTGTATAATCCCAGTTCCAGCATGTTCTTCCCTGCGTTATGTTGAGATTCAACCCTGATTGCAGGCTGGGTAGCAACAGATCCTGAAGGGGACACATGCTGTCTTGAAAGGAAGCTTCTTCACTGTCTCTAAGCAAGGGACACCAGCTGACTCTTCATGGGTGGGGGCCAGGGAGGCAGGTCACTTTTGAAGGGGACTGGAGTGTCTGATGAGTCTAGATGTGGGGGAACAAGCATAGATGTCTCCATCCCATGGGTCAAGGTCATAGTCTTTTCTAATGGGCCCCTGACCTTGGTTGTAAGTGTCACCTTGAAACTCAAGGACTTAGAAAAAGGATTTGGAGCACAAGAGGTACATAATCTGAAGTGATTTTTAACAGGATCATGGAACTGTTGCAAAACTCAATGTGCCTTGTGTCCTGGGCCAGGGTGGCAGTGGGAGGTGCCAGGCTGATGTCCACCAGGATCAGGGTCCTGCTCTGTGGTCTTGTTCTCCAGACATGTACCTTACTAATTGCCTCCCTACATGAGCCACCTGGAGGCTCCTTTCAGGGACAGCTGCTCCTGCACAGGACCCGCCAGCTCATTCCAACCGCTGTTCTTTCGTGTGTCCTTGCCGCTCCAGCCAGTTCCTTCCCTGGTGGTGTCTACCTGCCTGCCTCCTGTCCTTCCCAAGCAACCTCTGAGCCTTGGCTGAGTCCCACGCAGGCTGGATGTTCTGGGGTTGATGGTACCTTCTGCTCTGGGTCCTGGTGTGAGAAATCTTCACTCCAGCACACCGGGAGGGAGACGTCTGTCTCCTCAATCAGAAACCCTTTAGTCTGGCTCTAAGTGGCAGCTCTCTTGCGAGACTCTCAGGCCCCAACAAAGAGTGGGATGGAAGCAAAAATGTTCTTTGTTCTAGGAAGGCGTGTCTAAGGTCTAAGGCAGCAGGAACCACCATAGGAGGGATGAGCTTTCCTGGATGTGGTTTCTCTGCCTGTCTCCAAGAGAAGTCCCTTTTGGGAGCTGGGTTTACTGAAATGGTTTAGCTGGTAAAGAAAGTCCCACTTCTCAGGAGGGATGAGAGGCTGCAGAATTAGAAAGTGCATGGGCCTCACCCATCAACCTGGAGCCCTGATCCCATCCCAGAGCTTGATAAGCCCCTTAGGCTGAGGCCTCATAGCTGCTGAAAGACTCAGAGAAGGTTCAAGGAGAAACAATGCTTGGGAACAGAGGAAGCTCAGAGGATGTGGGTGTGATCTTTTGTGAGATTTCAGCAAGTTCCCACATCTTTCGACCTTAACCTCTACCCCTTCAGCCTTCTAATTCCCTTTCTGCCACTGCCTTGATCCTATCTTTTCGGTAAGGAGATTGTGTGTTTTCCCACAGCCCGTGGAGGCTGAAGGGTCAGATCGACAAGGGAATGGGTGCGTAGAGGCCACCATATTTGTTTCAATCCCGAACCAGGGTGTTGGTTTTACTTTATTTCTCCTCCACCCTAGTTTAGGACTTGTAATCTGTCCCAAAGTCGCTAGTGCAAACATCACAAAACGTTCTGCTGTCTTTTACATCCTCCCCAACAACTGCAAAAACCACTGATTTGTAGGAAAACATGGTTTTGTACATGGGGAAAAACAATCTAAATTCAAAACTTACAGAGAAGTGTTAGCTCGGTCACTCATCTCTTGAAAAAGTTGACAAGAAGATCCAGTCAACACCAACAGGGTCTTTGCCCTTGAAATGTGACCTATGTGGATTTCCAAGGAGACCACAGAACTTATGCTGTCTTGAAATGTCCTCACAAATCTGTCCTTGTGACTTTTTTTGGACAGCTTTACTGAAGTAGACTTTAAATGTCATAAGATTCACTTAAAGTCTGCAATTCAATCATGTTTGCTAAATTTGTAGAATTGGTCATCACCAGAATCCGATTTGAGAGTGTTTTCCTCATACCCTGTGCCCATTTTCGGTCATTCCCAGCTCCCACTCCCTCCTCTACCGCATGACAGCCACTAGTCTGCTTTCTGTTTCCAAATTTGCCTTTTCTGGACATTTCATGTAAATGAAATCATGCAATATGTACTCTTTTGCAACTAACTTCTTTCACTTTGCGTGATTTTTTTTTTTTTTTTTAAGGGAAGGTGCAGGCAGGAATGAAGGCGAGTAGGCAGGCAGGAAGTGAGAGGAGGAAGAAGCATTTATTTTATTTAGTTGTTCACACTGGTTGTTCCTCCCCCAGCCCAGGGTAGCAAATCTGGGTTTTTGGGATGTACGTTGACTACACCAGCTGGTGGTAGCTGACCTAACTGCTAAGCCATCAGGGCGTGCCTGCATGATGTTTTCGAGGTCCATCCAAGTTGTAGCAAGTTTGAGTAGTTCCTTCCTTTTTATTATAATTCCATCATAATGCCATGTCACATTTTGTTTATCCATTTACCAATTGATGGATATTTGAGTTGTGTATAGTTTTTTTAGCTATTATGAATGATGTTGCTATGAGGATTCATGTATAAGTCTCTGTGCAAACAAATGTTCTCATTTTTCTTGAATCGATACCAAAGAATGCTGGGCTGTGCGGTAGGTTTATGTTTATCATTTGAAGAAACTGCCCCACTGTTTTTCAAAATGTGCCATTTTGCATCCCACCAGCCATGTGTGAAGATTCTAGTTTCCCCACATCCTTGCCAACTTCTTGTTGTCTTTCTGGTTATATTCATTCTATGGGGTGGATAACGCTCTCATTATGGTTTTGATTTGCATTTCCCTAATGTCTAATGATGCTGACATTTTTCATGTGCTTATGAGCCATTTGTATATCTTCTTTGGTGGTGTCTATTCAGTTTTGTATATTTTTAAATTGGATTTTTTTGTCTTTTAATTTTTGAGTTGTAAGAGTTCTTTATGTATTTTGGATATAAATCCTGTCTCAAATCTATGACTTGAAAGTATTTTCTCCCAGTATGTGTCCTCTTATTTCATTTTCTTAATGGTTTCTTTTGAAGCATAAAAATTTAGTTTCATGAAACCCAATTTATCATTTTTTTCTTTCATGAATTATTCTACTGGTCCTATACATAAGAACTCTTTGCTCACCTAAGGTACACAGTTTTATACTGAGATTTTTATAGGCATTTTATAATTTTAGCTTATATAGTTAAATTTATGGTCCATTTTGTATTACATTTTGTATATGGTATGAATTGAAGGTCGAAATCTATCCTTTTGCATATGAACAGCCAATGGATCTAGCACATTTGTTGAAAGTACTACTCTTTGCCCATTGAATTGATTTGGCACCTTTATTGAAAATCAGTTGGTCATAAATGTAACAGTTAATTATCTAGAATCTCAGTTCTGTTCTTTTGACCCTATTCCTATGCCAGTTCAAGAGTATCATGATTAGTACAGTTTTATAATCAATTTTGAAGTCATAAAACCCAAGGACTTGGGTTCCTCACCTGGGGCTGGAGGTGGAGGTGGTGAAATAAAAAATAAGTAAACAAGAGTAGATTTCTAAATGATATCAACACACATGTGCATGCACACACACACACACACACACACACACACACACACACACACTCGGTAACTATGTGAGGGAATGGAGTACTAACTGACCTTACTGTGGTAATCAGCTGCATTGTATGCGTCAAATCATTACATTGTACTCCCTCAGCTTAAATATGCTGTGTCAATAATATTACAGTAAAACTGGAAAAAATTTAGGACATCTGAGGGGAAAAATGGTTAATGGCGCTGTCTTCTGTAGTCTTACTAATTTGTCTCATTACCCTATCAATTATTGAGTGCAGGGCATGGAAATCTAAAACTTCTATTATCTTTAAATTTAAAGAAATTTATTTTAAATTGTGGCTTAAAATAACAAAATTTGCCATCGTCACTATTTTAAGTGTACCGTTAAGTAGTATTAAGGATATTCTCATTGTCATACAACAGTTCTCTAGACAGTTTTCATTTTGTGAAACAGGAATGTTAAATACTATTTAATGTCAAAGACTAACTTTCCACTCACACTCCCCCGACTCCAACTCCCAGAAACAACCGTTCTACTTTCCATGTCTATGAATTTGAGAGGCCCCTGTAAGTGGAATCGTTCGGTGTTTGTCTTTCTGTGACTGCTTCATTTCTTTTTTGATCATGTCCTCAAGACTGATTTGTGCTGTAGCATCTGACAGGATCTTCTTTTTTAAAGTCTGGATTATAGGTATATATACCATTCTATTTATCCATTTATTCATTGACAGATATTTTGTTTACATCTACCTCCTAGTTATGATGAATAATGCTGTAATAAATGTCCCTTCCATTTTGTTAATTATCCCTTCATACATTTTGGCATTTGACTGTTAGGTGTGTGCACACATACAGTTATTATATTTTACCAGAAAGTTGATCCTTTGAATCATTATGAAATGCAGCTCTTTGTCTCCAGTTATATTTCTTGTCTTAAAGTGCATTTTATCTGATCTTAGCATAACCACTACTGCTCTATGATATCCACTGCTTGCAGAACTTATATTTTTCTGTCCTTTTTACTTTCAATTGACTTGTATATTTGAATCTAAAATAAATTTCTTACCAACAGCATGTTGATTTTTAAATTTAATTTGGTTGGACCATCTCTGCGTTTTTATTGGAGCATTTTGTCCGTTCATGCCTAGCATAATTGGAGTGTGGTTGGACTTAGATCTTGCATTTTGCTAGTTGTTTTCTACATGTCCCATGCCTTTCTCTTCCATTATTTCTTCTTTAAACTTTCTTTTTGTGTTAAGTAGATATTGTTAGCATACAAATTCCTTTGTTTTAGAAAATCTATTTTGAGATTGTTGTTGGATTTATTTGGGGTGTTTGCTATAGGAATTAGAATGTTTCTTGATAAAAAGTTTATTTTTGGAGGAACATTGTATTGTAACCTTATATAGGTTTAAGGTGTACATTATAGTAAGTCCACATCTGTATAGAATACAGTACTGATATCACTATTTCAGTTTCCATCACTGTGCATTGAATCCTCTTCACCCGGTTTGCCTTCCCACCCTCCCCTTCTGTTTCTGCAACCACAGATTTGCTTTTATTGAATAGAAGCCTATTGTTATTTTTGTTTGATTTAATATATCACAATCTACTTCAGAGTCATACTAACCTAACGTAAAATAGAGAATCTTTGCTTTCTGTTTCTGCCCCCAGCTTGGCTGTCACAGCCATCTGTATTCCATATCTGTTTATGTGTGTGGAAAGCCCACAAAACGGGCTTATAATGACTACTTTCTGCAATCCTCTGTCTTTGAAAGAAGCTAGAAAAAGATAAGAAAAAATACAGTCTGTATTATCTACACATTTATCTTTTCCTGGTGTCCTCATTTCTTTGTATGGATTCAAGTTCCTGGCTGATATGACTGCCTTTCAGACTGAAGGATTTCCTTTGGTGTTTCTTGTAAGGCAGGTCTTCTAAAAACAAATGATCTTAGTCACTGAGAAGTCTCCACTTCACTTTTATTCCTGTTTTTTAAGAGGAAAGGAAGCAGGTAGGGATAAAGAGAGGTAGAGAAGGGGAAGAAACATTAAATCACATTGCTGTTATCCTTTATGGGATGAGTCGTTTTTCTCTTGCTATTTTCATGAGATTCTCTTTGTCTTTCCATTCAGTATAGTGTGTCAAGAGTGGATTTTTTTGTGTTTATTCTACTAAGGATTTATTGAGCTTCTAAAAGACGTTATGTTTTTCATCGGATTTGGGGATTTGGGTCATTATTTCATCACTATCACCCCCAGCATCTCTTTCTCTCTCTCTCTTCTCCTAGGATTCCTGTTACACATGTATCAATGTTGATGTTGTCACATATTTTCAAGGAACTGCACATGATTATTTGTTTCCCTTCTCTTCTGCAGACTGAATACTTTCTATTGATCTACATTCACATTTGTTGACTCTTCATTCTATCCATCTCAAGCACAGTGTTGAGTTTCTCTTTAGAAATTTTCATTTTAGTTATTAATACTTTTCAACTCCAGAGCTGCTTCTTTTTTAAAGAAGTTGTTTAATTTTGCTATTTATTGACATTCTCTATTTGCTGAGTCATTTTCATGATAAGCTCTTATAATTTTTAGAAGTTTTCTTTCGGTGTTTTGAATGTATTTATAATAGCTGCTTTTATGGATTTGTCTGCTTAATCTGACATCTGGGTCCCGTTAGACAAACTCTACTGACTGTTTTCCTTCGTATGATTCACAATTTTCTGTTTCTTTGTATGTCTCATACTTTCTTACTGAAAAAAGAACATATATATATATATATATATATATTTTACTGTAGCAACTTATTCTACACATTAAAATAACCTCATATATGTAGTTCCCCATTCTTCAGAAATATGTCAACACACCCTGCCCTCCACCACATCACCAAGTGTTCTTCCCCACTGTCCAGTGGGTTCCACCACCATTTGTCCCCCTCTCCCATCCCAGTCCCTGTTGGTAACCTCAGCTTTGTTGCAAATGTCCAATGACTGGTTTTGTTTCATCTGTTCTCTTGCTTTGTCTAGTCAGGTTTCACCCATGAGTGAGGTCCTCTGGTCTCTATCTTTCTTCTTTTGACTTGTTTCACTTAGCATCACCCTTCTAGTTCCATCCATGTTGATTCAAATGACATGGTTTCATCTTTCCTAAGGGCTGTGTCGTATCCATTGTGTATATGAACCACATCTTCTTTATCCATTCACCTGACGTTGGGCACTTAGGTAGTTTCCAGTTCTTAGCTATAGTGAATAGGGCTGCAATAAACATGGAGGTGCTTGAATCTTTACGATTCAGTGTTTTTTATCTCTTGGGTGAACACCCAGAAGTGGGATGGCGGCATCATATGGGATTTCCATCTTGAACTTTTTGAGGAATCTCCACACTGTTGAAACAGAGTATTTTCAGATTATGCTGTCATACATATCACAATGACAGGGATATGTTCTGATAAATGCATTGATAGGCAATTTTTTCATTATATAAACCTTATAGAGTGTCATCATGCAAACCTAGATGATGCAGCTATTCCACGCCTAGACTCTCTGGCACAGCCTATTGGGACCACTGTTGTGGTCATATGTGGTCTGTCATTGACTGAAACATCCTTTAGGGATGTGTGGCTGTATTTTGTTGCAAGTATACCCATGACTCTGGATTCTGATCCTCCTTCTTCCCCCAGGATGGTGGCTGTGGCTGTGTGGCTGCTGTTTCATAATCCTGTGGAATCTGTTTTCCCAAAGAGTGCAGCTACAGATGTCTCTGCTTAGTCTTTTTTCTTTTTCAATTTCACTCTTTAAGTCTGGCTACTTAGAGCCTGCTTCCATATCTCTATAGCCTACTCGCTACCTGAGGATTGACCAGAGGTTATGCTTGAACACCTGGAGCAGGTAAGATTTCAGCTCTCTGCTGATGGATCACCCCTCTGACATGAAAGTAATGAGTTTCAGTTTTCCCCACCTTGGGAGAAGGATCCACACTACAGACCCAGGCAAGACGGTTATGTGCGTCACTGTTGGTGCCTGAAGTGTGGTAACTTTTCATTAATAACCACTTCTCTAGTTGCTGCGTAGCTTTGGTTGGTTTACAAATCTCTGAAGTGGCAGTTTTTGACAAGTTTCTCAGGTTTACCATGCTCCTTGCTCTGTTCCGCTGCAATGTCCTGCCAGCATGACACTGAAGGCCTCAGTTACAGGTTCATACTTGGGATGACCTTGGGGCCATTTGCAAGAACAAATCTTCTGAAAGTTTCTATATTTGCAAATTCTGTCCCCTTGGGAATGGAGAGAGGAGCCATGGAGAATCCTTGGGTTTCTCATCCATCCATCCATCCATCCATCCATCCATCCACATCCACCCATTTATTCATCCATCCATCCATTCATCCGTATATACATTCATCCACCCAACCACTCAACCATCCATCCATCCATCCATCCATCCATCCATCCATCCATCCATCCATCCATCCATACATACATACATTCAACCACCCACCCACTCATCCATTCATCCATCCATCCGTCCATCCATTCCTCCATCCATAAATACATCCATCTATCCACCTGTCCATCCATCCACCTATCCATCCACCCACTCACCCATCCTTGTTAAACCTTTACCAAATATTCACTCTGTCTCAGGCACTGTGCTAGGAATTTAGAGAATAAAAATAGCTAAGATAAAATCCTTACTTTCCAGAAAAGCCAAAAAGAAAGTCTTGATGATTGTCACTGCCCCAGTGATAGCTCTGAGAGTCTGCATAGGGGCAGGTAAGAAGGGTGGGTTGGAAAGGAAATGCAGCAGAATGGGGTGTCTTCTGGTCCTTCCCAGCTTCTCCGGCCCCTGCAGCCCATTCCTGCCCGACAAACACCATGTCTCCCCTGGAGACAGCTGCCGTCGTCTCTCTCACATCTGACATGGAGCCCAAGTTCCCTTGCGGGGGGTTGTCTTCTCTGCTCCCCTCAAAACTCTAGGCAGCAGTTCTTTATCTTCAGCTGAGAACTGTTCCAGGCACGGGAAAGGCAAAGTGTGTGCATGCAGAGGTAAGCGGTACTTCCACATTTTTGTCTACAAAATTAATGATCGGCAACTACAGTGAAACCACCATCTCCTGTCACCACTGGGGACCACAAGACATTTTGAGCTTATGAAACAAGAACAATGGCCCAAAACCTCAATGGCGAAAAGTGCAGATGTTTTTATTTTTCCTCCAGTAGTGTTTGCATCTGTTAGAAACCTGGAATCATAAAATGCGGTGGTGGACAACTCCTGGGAGATTTCTAGCCCCAAACCTTTATTTCACTAGCAGGGAGAGGAAAGGGGCATCCCAGGGTGCTTGGTCAAGGGCTCCGTTAGGTCCTAGACTGGGCATCACCAGCATCAGACTAGCTTTCTGTCCTTCAGATGCCCTGCAGTGAGTTTAAGTTCTCAGCTGGAGAAGGAAGGCCCAGCCCAGTCCTGAAGAAGCTGGATGCCTGGGTCCCCGCAGTCCTGTCACCTCCTGTGCTGAGTGCAGGCACTGATCCCTACACAGGACTCTGCTCCGGGCTGACCCCTTAGTCTTGCCTTCAGACCCCTGGGAACCCCACGGCAGTGAAGGGTGAGTGGTTCAGAGTGGGTCAGGTCGGGCTCTGCCAGTCAGAAGGTTTCGAGGACCCTGAAATCGGTGCATTCCAATGGTTAGTTGCTGTGGCCTGATCCCTCCAGGGTCCCCTCCACCTTCCTGACCATTTGAGACCCGGCACGTGGGAGGTTGATGCTGGCCGGCTGGGGATCTCAGGATACTGCTCTGTCCCGCAGGCGAATACCTCCTCTTAGATCCTGCTCATTGCTACCTACTGTGGGCACCAGTCCTGGTGAGGAGCATAGGCTCTGGGGCCAGCGGGCTTGGCGGAGACCCTGGCTCCCCTCTGGCTCTGTGACAATGAGCAGGCTGTTTAAATTCTCTAAGCCTCTTGTTTCCTTCTGAAAATGGGGATAAACACACAGCCGGAAAAACAGCTTTGAGATTCATCCGAACAAAAATTCCCTGCCTTCGTCTGGCAGGTTCTTCCTGCCAGCACGTCATACTTTCTCTCTATGTCCCCCAGTCGACAGTGAGGATAACCTGTGGGCCCCTGTCTTGTCCACGGCAGTACACAGTCACAAGGAAAGAAGCACACTGCTCCAAGGCTTTCCTCTCCTGAACCTCACTGGTGATACCTCTGGCCTCTGAGCCCTGGACCCTGCCTGCCAGGTGGAGAGTAGCTTCCTCTTTATCAGGACCACTGGCTCTGCTTTCTCAGAGCTGGCACTCCCTCACCCTCATCTACCTGCTGCCATGGCTGCTGCCAGCCCTGTCATTGCCTTTGTGAGAAGTGGACAGAGATGCCCCTCTGGTCAGGCATCTATGACTTGGCAATTGAACCATAGGCTGGATTGCAGACCCTGATTCCTGCTTTGGTGATGCTCCCTTTGTGCAATGCTCTTCCCGTGAGACTGTACTTGGCATCCCCACTGGCAGCACCCAGGGGCATTTAAGAAGAGTGCCATAGATGGGCAAACAGAGGAATGTGGAAAGAAATAGTCGTGGTGAAAAAACAAAACAGAAATGAACTAAAAAAAGGGAAAAACCCACTGGAACACAGCAACAAAGAAATAAATAGCAGTAATTGTTAGCGCCAACTTTGCTTTCCATGCAGTCAGTCTACTGACAAAGGAAGTGTCCTAAACTCTTCATATTACTCAGTAATCATTTTTGTTGAGTGTGTTCTCTCTGTCTGACTCTGAGAATACAGACCAGTATGTGAATTTGATTCTTGAGGGACGCGGTGTCTGGGAGAGGCAGCCGTGTAGACCCATTGCTCTGACCGGCCTAGACTCCGTGGGATCTGCTCTGGGGTCAGGCCGGGCCCTTCTGGGACTGGAATCAGGAGGCGTGAGGGGCTGCAGCAGGGTGACAACCTTTCTCCCCTCCGTGGGCTTCCCTGCCAGGGCTGGCCTTCACCTCAATGTCCCTGCCGCCTGGAGAAACTCAGCTTTCGTACGTGCGTCTGTGGCCTGCTTGCAGCCCCCCTCTGATCACTGGTGCATTTAATTCTGGGGGGAGACTGAGGATGAATCCTGATGCCCCAGCCTCACTGACCCCTGGAGATGAGCTGTTGCCCCCTTTGGGGAGTGGACAGCCCACTCCCTGTACAACTTTGACCCTGTGCAGGGTTTGCAGATGAGCACGTTTTGCCGACGATGCACGCTCCGGAACGGAATCACCTTTGTACGGTATTAATGGAAAAGTTTCATTTAAAAGACACCAGCTGTGGTCCTACCCAGGTTTATTCATATGGGACCTTCACTGGGTCAACTTAATACTTAACTACTGCTTATTATCCCATCAGTCTTCAGGGACAACCCATGATCTAATTGCCCAGCATTTATGTTGCTTGGTAACCACAAATAGAGAATAATCGCTCTTAAAGGGGCAGTGTGGAATTTCATGCCCCTGCCGTGAAGTACACTTCATTTCCCAGAGCACCCTGTGTTTTTTAATTCAGTGAATAAAAATGTGTAATGAATAATTAATTATGTGCTTGGAGGCACAATAGCTGCCTACTTTTGAATATTCATCAGCGGCATTATTAATTCACTAGAAATCCCAGGGAGGAATGGGATAGGCTTTCAGCTTAGCTGGAGGACTTAAAGATAATGCTTTACCACACGCACAAACTTTCTGAGAGCTAACTTTTCTTTGAGAGACACTTTCTGGGCAATTTTCCTCTTTTAAAAACATTTCGCCTTGGCCTAGATTCCCGTGGAGCTGGTGGGACACAGAGACCAGCAGTGACCACAAGAAAGACCCACTCTGGACGTCCTACCTCAAACATGCATTAATAAGGAGGCCCACACATCCCCTGTGGCCCAAAGAGTGCTCATGGGAAGTCGGGGCCTAGTTGGGGAGCTGGGGGCCATGCTGACTTCCAGAAGGAAAGCAGTGTGTTGGACAGGTTTGCGTTTTGCCACTTGGGACCTTCTCCTGTCATGGAGATGGGACCAAGTTTTCTCCTCTGCCTCCTCTGATGGTCTGATCCGATCTGCAGCAAGCAGTCTGCATGGTTCCCATGTCACAGCCAGGACTGGACTCCTGAAGTCCAGACCCTCTCATCCAGGCTTCTTAGCACAACCGCTCTGCCTCAGATGGAGGGTCGTGAGCTGCGTTTCCTCCTGAAACTTCTCCTGTAGGTGAAACTCCTAACCCTGCTTCCTCACTGAGCCTGGAAATCTTCCTGTGCCTGGATTCCACCTGCTCACCCAGACCCCATCCTCCATCTACAGTACCTAATATAGCCTCTATCTCCTGGGGCCCAGCTACAAGACTCTGCCTGCCCGCCTCCCTGGCCGCTAGAGATAATCACGTGACTAAGTTCTGGCCAGTGAGATGACGCATCTTAAAAATCTCCACTGGCTGAATGTTTCTCTTCCTTGGTGGTATATAAAATAATGGCCTATCTTATCTATTGACAGCGCCTTAGATATGATGAATGGTGGGAGTTCTCATTTCAAAGCATGAGCACAGCCATGTTGGAATAATCCTCTCATTGACTGTAGAGTTCCAAATTAGAGAACGCTTCCAAACCCTAGCTACAGAGAGATTCCTAAACCTGCAGCCTTCTCCTGTGGAGATCCTGGACCCCAAGGAGACATACAGAATAGGCCTGCAATCTTCCTTACAGACATTCCTTTGGAAGCATCTACTTCTGCTTGAGTTACACAGGCTCCATTTTATTATTCAAGACTTTAACTTTTGCAAGAATGTTTACATATATCAAAACAAAATCCAAGGAATCTAAAAAGAATGTGGGAACAATGACAGAACTCTGAACAGGGGAGCTAGATTAAGACTGGTGTGAAGTGTTATAGAGAAGCTCGAAAATAATCCAAATTAAACACACTAGAGGTTCATTTCTCTTTCATGCGCAAGAAGACAGGAGGGAGCCATTCTGGGCTGGTTCAGTAGTCCCATGGCAACTAGGGACCCAGCTTTCTTCTGTTTTTCTTACCCAACCTCCAAACACATCGTTTCCATCCTCTGGGTTACCCCGTGGTCTAAGACGGCTGCTGGAACTCAACCATCTCGTCTACAATGCAGGCTGGAGGCTGGAGGAGAGAAGCACGGCAGAGGGCCGATGGATGCCCTCTCCATCTCCTTTTAAGAACATTCCCCAGACTACATCTATTAGTAGACTCGCTTAATAAGTCTCAGTCAAAAAAACACAAATTTCTTAAACAGGAAAGGTTTATGGTTTGCAGCAAGTAAGGACACAGACCATTCTCAAAAGACACTGGGTCTCCCTGAGCGGTCTGCTCACCGAGGCTTTACAGGAACTGAGTCGAGGAAGTAAATGGTGATTGGTCTGATTGGTCTGAAGCCATAGGGTGTGTCATGAGGAAGAGAGTGGTGACTGGCTCCAGGCCATAACAGCTGGTCCCTACGTCACATCTGTTCTGTGCTTGCTCAGACTGTGGTGAGGGTCACCTCTAGGGAAGGAAAAATCCTGAAGGGAGGGGTTGGTGTTTTTCCTTATACTTTCAGGGCTGGCCTACTAACACCTCTAGCTGCAAGGGAGGCAGGTAAGTGTAATACGTTAGTCGGATGCCTCGTTGCTTCCGAGCTATATCAATAAGAAGAAAGGAGCGAATGCAGGCTAGGCAGGTGGCAGTTCCGCCAACAGGAAGACGTGGACTAAGGGAGGCAGTGGGGCAAGTTGTCTTACCCCACGGGAGACCTCAGAGCACTGCAGGAGGGAACGCTGGGGGACCCTCCATCACCAGGCCCTGTTGTCACCTTGTGGTCATAATGTTCCCTCAACCAGGCCCCAAGTCCTGGGAATGCACTGCCGCAGGGGAAGTCCCAACAGACAGAACCCACCTGGGCAAATCCCTCAAGAAGAGCCGTGAGGGGCGAATTATCCAGCTCAGGAGTCGTGGCTGCAGGATGTGGTGCAGAGTCCAGAACCAGAGCAAGAAGGCGGAGGTCGGTGGCCACCGGAGAGCAGTCAGGGGATGAGAGCTTCCTGCAGGCGGCAGAAGAAAGGAGAGGCTGGGCCACTGCGTCCCTTAGGAGTCAGAGGGTTGTGTCTTTGAGTGGTGTGTCTGACTGAAGCTCCTGCCTGGACCTTGCTGCTCTCAGGGGACACTGACCTGGAACTGGACCTTTGGGGCATAGGTGTGTATTTGACACACGTGAATATCCTTCACATACTTCATTTTTTAAAGTACTGTACTCAAGAGCTACTTTCCTAACTTTTTCTCCTTCACAAGATTCTCAGCTGAGACATGATGGATTCACTTTGAACAATAACCGTGCAGTCAAGGTTTAAAAACCCTCAGCAAAGCCAGGCTTCTGTTCAAGTTTGCCAGGAAGTTCAGGGCCGCACATTTAGATCGGTGAAGATTTTCTTGCATTTTGCTCTTACCTTGAGATGAGAGCGGGAGCAATACAAACAGCTCTCTTTCATTCCTGGGAGTACAGCATCGTGCTACTAATAACTGCAAGAAAGCGAGTGAACTCTACCTTCTAGACTTATCCCTCCCCCTCCTCATGTTTTGAGTAAGGAGGAACGGAATCATGAATAATAAATATGGAGATAAGAGAATGAAACTGGGAAATCAATTTACTGCAAAATATTTGCATATTTTATTAAAAGAAACCGTGTTTGAGACTAGGACAGGGTGGGATGATTTCTATTTTGATTTGATCTGTGTACTTTATACTCTTGGGAGGACGTGCCTTTCCCACTGGTGTCAAACACTCATGCTGTGCTAGGGTTCAGGGATACTTAGATGCTGATGCTAAGTCTCCTGGAGACTGAGGTCTAGAGAAATTATGTGGGTTAGTGGCAGAGCTACCATTCAGCTGGAAGAAATCTTATTGTCCTAAAAATGTCAGGAATGTGCTAAAGAAAAACAGTGAACTGTGTGCTGGTGCAGAGACATGGACTTTGACATTCTTCAATCCAGGTAGGAAGACAGCAAGTCTTTGTCCTTCTGGAAACACACAAACACAGACAAATACACATTTAGACATACTTGAAATCTATTTTGACAGACAAGGAGAAGGACTTTTTCACTCATTATGTATCAGATGTTCTCCACCCATCGCTGCTCCAAGACCAAATTACAGCAAATGGAGCTTTCTTCAGTGACATGGTGGGACCTTCGTACAATATCTCTGCCCTGATTCAGACTTTCTCTGCTACATAATAAAGGTTTAAAAAGTTATATCCTAATAGTTACTGCTGATTGACAATATCTGAAGCTTGGAAATGCTACTCACTTCCAACCAGGAGGCCTGTGATGATCAGTAGTATCTTCCTGTTGAGTTTGTTGGCAGTTTATGTCACCCACAAACACGTGGTCCCTTCTGGTGACTTTCTCTCTGGGTTGATGCCTCCAGGAATTCTCCCCATACTGCTCAGGAACCCTCCTGGATTCCTGACCAATACCCTCTCCCATTTTCCAGAGTCTCTTCCAAGCTTTCACACTGTCCTCACCTTCTTTCCTGCTTAGAGGATGGCCTCTTAGAGGATGACAGATACACAGAAGCTGGGGTTACTCCATCACCTGCTTTCAGCACACAACCTAGCACAGAGAAGGATGGTTGAACTGAAGCAGCAGCCCTAGGATGTGCAGGTCTAGGGGACTCAGGGTTCAGTCATAATGAGCAAAGGCAATGTTGCCACCTCTATGGAAATGAAAGAATTCATTGGGGAGCAACTTGCTTCAAAATGGGAAGACAGGTGTCTAGAGTCAGATCTGTTATCAATTATCCACACGACTCTTGGAAAATAGTCCATTCATCCAACCATCCACCCACCCTTTCATCCATCTACCCACCCACCCATCCGCCCATCATTCCATTCCCCCATCCATCCATCCACCCATCCATCTGCCCATCCATCCACTCATCCATCCTTCCATTCACCCATCCATTTATCTATCCATCAATCCATCTACCCACCTACCCACCCATCCTTTCATTCATCCACTCATCTGTCTATCCATTACATCCATCTACCCACCCACCCATCCATCTACCCATCCACCCACCCACCCATCCATTTACCCATCCACCCACCCATCCTTCCATCCACCCACCCATCCTTCCATTCACCCACCCATCTATCTATCCATCCATCCTCTACCCACCCACCTACTCATCCATCCACACATCCATCCATTCAATCAATCATTTACTCACTATCCCATAAGTAATTTCTCAGCACCTGGCTCAATGTGGGCACCATGCCGGCACTGAGAATATAGAGACAACGAGATGCACGCCTTGCCTGTAAGATGCTCACAGTCTGCTAAGAAGCATGAAAAATGGATACAACAGTGTGAAAACTATAATGAGCACAGTCAGAGAAAACCCAGAAGGAGATTGTACCTGCTAGGGTAGGTGGTTGGGAAAGAGGGTGACCTGGGAACTGCAGCTGAGAAGATGAATGGAATGGGATGCCCTCTCCAGTGGTGCCATTCTCCTCGAGTCTTCATGTTCGCTAGCCTGGAAGTCTCTGGGGTCCCTGCCACTTGAGTTTGTAGGGAGGTTTTATGACAATGGCATGATCGATGAACTCATTGGCTATTGGTTTTTAATTCAACCTCCAGCCCCTCTCCCTTCCTGGAGGTCAGGGGTGGGATTGGAAGTTCTCATCCTTTAGTCGCAGGGCTGGTTCTCCTGGGTACCAGCCCCATCTTACATGATGCCTCCCAAGTGACTTTATTATAACCGGAGGCACCTTTGTCACTCTAAGAACACATGGGGAATTTCAAGTCTTTGGGGACGCTGTGAGCTGGAACTGTGGATGAAGACCAGATAGGTAATGAGAAATCTCTTTTGCTCATCTGAATGACCAAGGAAACATTTCTTAGGAATCACAACACGACCTCCTCCTTCTGTGAATACACCCACCGCCTTCTGGGGCATCACCTCCTTCCAGATGCATTCTGGAAGACGCTGTCAGTCAAAGGCTCTTGCTTTCCAGCAGGAATAAGCATGTGGCCCAAGCTCAACCAATCGGATTCTTTTCTGAGATTCTTAAGCAGAGACAAACAAGTATGAAAAAAGGTGGGTACTTATCACCCCAGAAGCGACTCCTGGAGGGATACCATATGATCCTGGCTACTTACATGCCCAGAGCTGCCCTAGTCCTGTCTGTGTGTTTCCTATAGCTTTCCCTTTACTTCTTCCTGGCCTCAATGAGCTCATCAGTACAATGGGTCATCATCCTGCCTTGCTGAGTTGTTGTCACGATCAAATGAGTCAGTAGGGTGAACGCACACTGCAAACTGTAAAGTGCTCTAGGCATGCAAGAGGCAATTCTTATTATGATTATTAGTATGGATTGGCAGTGCTCTCCGAAAGCACAGCATGAGAGCCCTTGTAAAAGTCCACAGTGGCTTTAACCTGGTGACTTTATCTAAAATGTACTGCAGGGAGGGCCTGGGGAAATATACTCTGCTGAATTCATCGTTTTGCATGCTGTTCATTAAAAAGGAATTCTAAAAATAGGCTCAGGTCAGAGAAGGTGTCCCAGACAGGAACGTTTTTCAGAGCTTGACCCAAATCCCTGTGATCCCATCCTCTGACAGCCCGGCTGCCCGGGGAGATAGACGGGAACCAGCTCCGCTGCAGTGGTCATTTTCTGCCTCTGGAAAGCTCTGGAGCTCCTTCTTGGCACATCTGGGGCATAGAGTCCCATCTGAACCACACCTTCTAAAGTGCTGGAGCCCAGGCGGCTTCCCAGGCCCTGCCCTTCTCTGCTTTAAACCCGCTTCTTCTGCGGCAGCACGTGGAGTCGTGAGAAGAAACCTGATGGCCTCACCTGTGAGTCATGAGCTCAGAGCTGATGGGCCCCAGGATTCTTCAATCTGTGCCTCAGGGTTGGGGCCTCTTTCCTGAGTATCGAACTGGGCAAGCAGGTGCCTGCTGGTCATTTCCTGGAAGGTCCATAAACTCTTCTACAAGTTCATTCTGCACCCACCCGTTTTCCCAAATGTGGTCTCCTGCTCATACTTCCTCCGAACCCAGACATTGGGTGTCCCCCTGAGCTCCCTCCCCGTCCCCGCATCCACTACTGGAGCAAGTCCCTGCTGTGATCCATCTTCCCTTCTGCAAGCTCTGAGTGATAGGCTTGAAGTCTTGTCTTTTCTTTTCTTTCCTTTTTTTCTTTCTTCCTTCCTTTCCTCTCTCTCTTTGCTTTCTCCTTCCGTGCCTGCCTCCCCTCCCCTCCTTTCCCCTCCCTTCCCCTTTTTGAAGGGGATGGAAAGAAAAGAAATGATAGCAAACAGGAAGAGGAAGTCTCTGTAATTCTTATTACGGTCAGGCCCTTGGAGGTTACCCTAGTCCACAGAGGGAGAAAATGCAGTGATGAAAAGTCAATGGACCATGGAGCATCTTTGTGAGAATTAGGAAACATGCCCTTTTTCTGGGCTGACACAGCCCTATTCCAGGCTGTAGGAAAGTCATCATTTGTGCAGTGAACTCCCTGTGTGACCGCACAGGGCAGACTTGAAATAACTCGCCTGAAATCCCACAACCAGGAGGTTGGGAACCCAGGACCTTAGATAGGTTCAGAGTTCTTTTCAGGGTGCTCTTTGAGCTTGTGGGAACCCCTCGTCTCTCCTCCACTGAGGCAGCATTTCAGCAGCAGTAGTGAACCATACAGGCCCAGCCGGGTCTCGTCCTAGCATCTCAGGCCCTCGTGGAAGAGGGTGGGAGCTGTGTGACCACGAGTGACAAGGTGTGGCCGGCACGTGGTCATGATACTCTGGTGGATAGTTGCTGGGTGGCACTAGGGTGCCCTTGGATCAGAGGTTTCTCTTCTAGAATGATCCTCCTGCCAATCACCCATGACATCCAGTGCTGGTGGGGTGTGGTGATTGGCACTGAGTCAAGTCAGTGTGACATGGGACCCTTCCCCCTACAGACACAGGGGAAGCAGGGGCGAGTGATGAGTGCTGAGGCCACTGACCCAGGAGCTGGGTCTGTCTTCAACAAAGCAGTTGCATTTCGACCTCGTTTAGTGCAGAGAAGGCAAGGTGTGTGCCTGCTGAGTATCAGTAAATACAGGTACGTTTCAAATGCACGCCGAGTGTTGACTTTGGAAGGCAGACGACCACTGTTCCTGGTTGTCTGGACCCACCTGCCTCTGAAGGCCGCCCCTCGAGTTGTGTGTCCTGCGTGGTTGATAGGAGTGTCTGTCTCTCATTCACTGCCCTCCTCGCTGCACAAGTGAAGAGCAAACCTTAGCTCTCCTCGAGCCAGGCACAGCGGGCACCTGGAAATGACCCCATACTTCCAGGAGGCAGCACCATTGCCTCGTCCTTCCCTGCTGCTGATGGGCAAACAGGCTCATCCAGGGTCCTGGCCAGGTAAGGGCTATCCTTCTCCATCCACCTTGCAGCCTGAAGACCTGAGCTCTTGCTCCTGTTTGGCCTCTAAGTCTTTGAGCCTATTTTGCCACCTAAAGAATGGGGGAAATGACATCTGCCAAGACAATGTCACAGGTGGTTGTGATTACAAAAAGAAAAAAGCAGGGTAAATCACTCTGAAGGTCAGCAGTGATATACAAGTGCCAGGCATGGTCAGTGGATCCCAGCGCGGGGGAGCCCTCGCAGGCCAGAGTAATCGAGCCCTGCAGGCCTGAGAACATGGAGGGAGGAAGTTCCCCCATAGGGCTGTTTCCCCAACTTCCTTCCTTAACTTCCTGTGATCTGGAGGTGTCCTGAGATTTGGAAACGTAGGGAGAGACAGGCAGTTGTTTCATCTGTTCCTTTTCCTGTTTTCAAATTCTTTTGGTGTCATGGTTTCATGATGAAAAGACTCAAGGTACTACAAAGAAAATATGGAGAAAGGGTCGTTCTTTCCCATCATGCCCTGGGCAGCATTCGATTTCCACCTGCCTCCCTGCTGAGACCAGGGCACATCAGCAAGTTCAAAGTGGTCCCTTTTTCTTCTCAAGTCCCCGATGTCAAAAGGCAGACATTGTCCCCTGGCATGGCTGTCCTGGTAGAGACAGCAGACTGTCCTGTGGGCAGGGGGTCTAGTTCAGGTCCCTTTTGACCTAGAGCAGCCATCTCAAAGGAGCCATTTTGCCCCACAGGGGACAGTTGACATTACCCAGCAGTAGTTTTGGCTGTTGTGACCAGGTGGAGGCAGGGATGCTGCTGAACGCCCCACAGTGCTAGGACGGAGGGTCTCCCTTGCCAACTTCCTGCCAAAGACCTGGCGCCCCAGATGCCAACTGTGCCCGGATGAAGAGACCTGCTCTGAAGGAACTTCCTTTTCCTCCCTGGGCCTCAGTCTCCTCATCTGTAAATGCAGTAGAGGCGCTGTCCTGGAGACGCCGAAGGTCCTGCAGAACTTACGTGGGCTCTCTGTGTGAATCTAATTGTGCCTCTAGCTTGGGGGTGACTCAGAGGCTCTGCATCACCGACTTCCTGCCCTGTGACACCAGCCCCGTTATAGCATCCCCAGCGCCAGGGTGCCCACGGATGTGGCACTCAGCTGGGAGACACCAGCAGGAGGCTCTTCACAGCGACAGTCACCAGAAAATGCCGCCCGCCCGGGAAGGAGGATGCTCAGCCCCCACTCTCCTCTCTTTTGTTTCCTGTCTGCTACTTAAATAGGCACAGGGCTTGTGCGTTTGGAGATCTTGGGTTGATTGGACCGTCTCATCGGGTGAGCATGGGAGCAGCAGGCCCTGCAACTTGTCCCAACTTTCCAGGCGTCCCGTGTTGGCAGGTTTTTAGAGCTGGTCGAAGCCAGGCAGACCTCCCAGCAACGGGTCTTTCAGAATCTCTGTCCTCTTGGCTTTTCATTTGCCCCCCAGAGTTTTCCTGTGGCCCCACCTGGGCTGCCCCAGCCCTCAGGCCCAGGTCTTACCCCTTGTCCTTTCTCATCTGTACCTGAGCCAGGTGCCAGGTGGGGCGTGAGTCCTGACTTCCCTGCTTGCTCGCATGGCAGCCATGCAGGTTTCTGCCCAGGGTCCCCTCCAGGGGGACAGCAGAGCTCACCCGAGACCCTGCCGTCTGCAGCCCCGCCCGTGACCAGCGTGGTGGTAGCTGGAGTCGGACCCATCTGACCACCCGGGACCCTCTCTCAGGCAGTCTCTGCTCCGAGGCGGCCTCTCCCACCTTCTTTGTGCAGGTGGCAGCCCCACCTCTGCCTGGGGGCCTGGACCACTCTGCTCCAGCGCCCTCTCTCCTTTCCCTTCCGGCTGCTCTTGGAGCCCAAATCCCACATCTGAGCCGGTCAGTGAGAGACGCCGCTGGTGAGGCTGCTGTCTTCATCTGTCTGAAGCCCCTCCCAAGCCCAGCAGTCACCCCTCTGATTGGTCCCTGTCTTCTTCCAAAGTTTGCCACCACTGGGGAGTCTCCCGCTGCTCTCCTCTAGGAATCTTGCTGTTTGTGCTTTTGATTCATGGCCTCTTAGGAACCCAGCCACCTTGGGCAAATCACTTAGCCTCCTGCAGTTCCTTCACCAGAAAGTGGGCCAGAGAACGCCCTCCCTGCCCCAGCTGGCAGGCCGCTGGAGGATGGCTGAGAATGGCCACACTCGTTCCCCCACTGGCACCCCTTGCATCCTTTCATTGCGCAGACTTCATTTGCTGGCCCATGATTCTGTATTTGTGACTTGCTTTCACCAGCAGAAGGGAGCAGAAAGGATGCAAGAGTTTTGGAACCTGGGCCCCAAGAGACCTTGCATGCTGCCACTTGCTCTCTGGGCCTTGTGCGGTGTGAGCATCCCAGGATGGTTGCTGGAGGGCGGGGGAGCACAGGCGGCAGATGGGTCACTCACTGGAGACCAGCCCAGAGCAGCCGGCCCAGAACCAAAGGCCGGCCCAGAACCAAAGGCCGGCCCAGAACCAAAGTGGAAAGTGAGCACACATGCTGGGGAGCCTGGCTGAGGCCACCTTGTGGAGCCCCATCTGAATGAGCTCGGCTGCCCATGGAGTCATACGCAAAAGGGGGTCTCTGCTGGAAGGCACTGGATTTGGGGACAGCTTGTTAAAAGGCACACACTAACCGGGACAGCTTGTTAAAAGGCACACACTAACCGATGCGCTTGGAAGAGTGGAGGAAATCACGTGGCACCGAAGCCAGTGGGTGGGGCACCTAGGGCGGGGCTTTGAGATCAGGGGCAGGGAAATGAGAGTCCAGGCGGGTGCCGCCCGCGTCCTCCTCAGGCCAGGGCAGGATTCTCTGAGCAGGAGAGTAGCAATGTCAGGGACCAAAACTTGCATGCAAGCAGAAAAAAAAAAAAAAGCCTGGGTCTAAGGTTGTTATTTATAGCAAAAATGTAAACAGGGAAGCTCTGTCAGTTTTCTGAATTACTGACAGTTGCAGAAATGTTAATACAAATCTTTATAAGACTGGCCAGATGTTCGATATTAAGCAAGCATCTGTTTGGTATGAAAGACTTTCTCTGCCCCCTGCACCGTCTCCCTCTCTCCCTCTCCCCTCCTCGCCCCCTTCCTGATCCCGTGATGGATCAGGGCAAGTGCTGAGGGTAATGGCTTCAGCTAGAGTTTTATTTAGTTTCTCAGTGCCGGTGTCCACGGTGTCAAAAATACACCCCAAAAAATAACCCTGGGAAAGGTTAATAATGGCCTTTCTGGTGTCATATTCTGCACTTTATGTGTTGCAGTAATTATTATCATTAGGGCTGTAAGAATGTCTAGTTATCTTTCTTAATCACATACTATAAAGAAGTACTTCTGAACACATATCTATTATTTAATCAAAATTTCACAGTTATTGGCATTTGCGCTCCACCAGGGCTGTGTTTATTTTCTGTTTGCAGGGGGAGTGGTGCCTCCCAGAGGAGAGGGGCCCGCGTCCATACCCACTTTCATCACTGTCATCACACGTGACACGTGGTGCTATTAATATCGGAGACGCCAAGCACATGGTATTACTCCCCCTTTGGGTTGCCTTCTAGGAAAAGCACTTTTATTAACAAATCAAAGCGGGGAGTCGCCGGCCTGGGATGAGCCCGGCTGCCGGGGAGAGGTTCGGAGTGATGGAGGGGTGAACGTGGAGAGGCGAGTTACTTTCAGGCTGTGTGGGATCACGGGGGTGCCGCTGATGGCCACTGCTGCGCCCTCCCAGGCAGGAGCTAACATCCCCAGAGGCCCTTGCCCCATTTTACGGAGAGGAAAATCGAGACTCGGGGGGTCACCTGTTCAGCTCACCCAGCTCGTGAGCTGGAATGTGAGGCTGCGGTTTCTCAGTAGTCACATCGGCTGGCCCACCTCCACCGGCCACACAGTGGCCACTCTGTGGCCATGTGCCATCGACCCAAAACACACACCAGATTTCCAAAGCACAGTCAAAGGAAAAAAAGCATGAAATTTCACATTCGTCATTTTTGAATATTGATTTCCTGTTAAAACACTACTCACTTGGCGATACCGGGTTTAATAAAGATATGATTGACACGGATTTTGACTTTCCCTTTTTACTTTGTTTCATTCGTTTGAGAGGAAAGGTGCAGCAGGAAGGAAAGCGAGTGGACAGGCAGGAAGAGAGAGTAGGGAGAAGCATTTTATTCATTTTATTTCATTGTTCCTCTCCATTGTCCTCCCGGCCCTGGGTCTCGAGCCTGAGTGCTCAGCAGGCGTGTGGACTGTGTCTGGTGGCCTTATCTGCTTGGCCACCAGGGCGCTGGCCATTTGTCTTCATGTTTCTTCTCCAGACTCAGTATGGTTTGCCCCTCCTCTGAGCAAGAAGAGAGGTACCGACCCTGCTCCCCTCGGGTCCTGTTCCTGCTGTGGGTTCTTCTCATCCGTCACTCCGGGTCCTAGGGGGCTTGGCCAGGTTTGAAGCTGGGATGCCGGGGCCCGCGTTCTCCTCCACGCTCCTACGTAACTCCATCCACCCTCTCTCTCTCCAGCCAAGCAGCTTATAACCTGCTCTCTGGGGTGTGGCAGGCAGGATTCTGAGGCCCCCCGAAGATTTCCCGCCCTGGTGGATGCACCTGGCATATGTCCTTATGCTGATGCGTGGGCGGGACCTGTGGTTAGGACAGGTGTCACTGACATGATTGGATCACCTGTATGGCAGCGGTGAGGGGATACTGCAGATGTACTTAAGACCCCTCCTCAGCTGTCTGTAAGTTATTAAGACCTTCCTGGGTGGGCCTGGCCTCATCAGGCAAGTCCTCGCAAAGGGCGGGGCCCTCCTGCTGGCTTCCAGGAAAAGTGCACTGTCACGAGGTTGACGGCTGCGAGGATACGAGTTCTGCCATGTGGGCTTGGAAGAGGACCCCAGCCTCGGCTGAGACTGCAGACTCCAGCAAGAGCTTGACCGAAGCCTGTGATCTCGTGAGCGAAGCACCCACCCACATATCTCTGGAGTCCTAACCAGGGCCAGCGTGAGACCCTAAGTGAGTGGTTTTAAGTCCTGAAGTTTGCAGTAATTTCTTATTCAGACAGAAAACAAATGCAAATGTGGGGAGCCGATTTGGGGGAGTCCAGAGGCCTCCTCCACACGCGGGGTCTCCTGGTTTCCCTGCTATTCTCTGGTCTAAGCTGTGTCACCATGGTTCCTTGCTGCTGGCCCAGGAGGTGACTCCCAGCCGAACCCTGCGCCTTCGCACTTTCCAGAAGCCCTTGGAAAGCTGTGTGCCTGCAGAGACTGGAGCAGCAGGCAAGAAAGTCCCATCTCTGGTGGCCGCCACCCTCATCCTGGGCTGGAGAGCCAACCTCTGGGTCTTCCCAGGCCTCTTTGAGCCCAGAGCTCCCGACAGTCCCTTCCAGGACCTCTGCTCCTGATCAACAACCTGATGCTTCTCGGGGGCCTGGGCCCCAGAAGATGCGCCTTCCCACCACTGACCTCCCCAGGGAGCTTGCTGGGCGGAGCTGGCACATTTGCTGGGAAGAAGGAGGGAGACCGAAGGAAAGAGAACGGGGAGCAGGGGTGAAGTTTGACGAAGGAGAGGTGCCCTCTGGTCTGGGAACTCTCCTCCAAACTCTCCTTCTCCGCAATCCAGAGACGCACATGCACTCGGGGTGAAGCTCTGTCTTTCTAAAGGTCCTTGTGTGGGGCTGCATTTCCCGTCAGGGACAAGAGGATACAGCACAAGAGGCAGAGTCTAAGGTCCCTCGGAAGTAGCAGACGTCTAGGGAAGGAGTTGGCTCTCTGCTGCCCTTGTTCTCAAAGGTCAGAGCAATTCACAGGCAGCTGAAAAATCAGGGGGCTCGCACAGCAACCAGATCAGAGACCCGACCATTCTCCCTCCCCCAGCGTGCCGCCCTGCCCCTGAGCACGGACCGCAGGGAAGGGAGGCTCTCTGAGAGCCCTGCAGCCCGAGTGTCCACTGTAGAAGGTGACTGCAGACATTCTAGAAGGTTCCAAATGGCGACTGGGACTGGACATGGGTTGTACCCCTGCTTACTCTCCCGGAGGCTCTGAGGGCCTCGGGGTAGGGGCAGGGTTGACCTCTGGGTTGGGCTGAACTGCTGAGGGGACAAGGACGCTGCTGAGACAGGAGCACAGGAGCACAGGGAGGAGCGAGTTTGGAGAATGTAGCCATGGGATTTGTGTGTCCTGAGTCCCTGGAGGGCTGTCCACGAAGCAGGGCTCCTTTGTGTGAGGTGGGGGGCTGGGAACGGCGGGTGGGATGCCTGTGTTTCAGGAGCCGTTCGAGGCAGGTCCAGCACAGGCTTGTGCAGGGGCCACCGACGGGCCGTGCTGCGCCTGAGCTCACAGCCGGTGGAGAGGAGAGTCACAGCCACGTCCTTGGATAATCGTGTCCTCTGTGTGTTGTGTGTTAGCTCGGGCCACTCTTCCCACGAGCCTGCCACGGAGGCGCCCTGATGATCGTCACTTCCGTCCTCCCAGATGGCGGAGCCCGTCCGCAGAAGGGCTGGGCGGCTTGTACCCGGAAAGGGACACGCGCGTGGGCAAAGGGACTCTGGCACCCACACGACCACCACCCTGTGTGCACACTGTGTGTTGCAGGCTTTGTTTGCTCCTGCTTTTTATTAAGGATTGAAGGCGAGCAGAGGCAGGCAGGCAGAGAGGCGGAAGGAGCATTTTTATTTATTTTATTTGGCTGATCCCCGCACCCCAGGGCTTGCACCTGGCCCTTGGGAGGAATGCGAACTGCACTGGCCAAGGCGGTGGGCCTACCCACAACTTACCAGGGCGTGCCATAACCTGCGCTTTCTTCACTGGCAAAAGACTCGATTTCAATATTTTCAGCTTCTCTTTTGAAGACAAAGTGCCAATCCTGTCTTTTCACCGATGACCTACAATGTTGGCTCCTGATGTCAGTGGACGTGACACTGAAGGCCTGTCCTCCCTCACATGGCGAGAGTCCCACACTTAGCTTTCATCATTTCATGTCTTCCTCGGGCTGGCTGGGGCTCCGCCCAATACCACGCTGGTGCCGGCCTTCTTCTGGGCCAAGGCCACGGGAGAAGGTGTCCAGGAGCCACATGGGGGTGTTCTCGCCCAGGTAGAGCGCACCCTCTGTGGCGTGACATTACGATGACATGACATGTTCTGTGTCACACCAAAAATAATGCTACAGCTTAATCACGTCGCACCCAATATTACGTGGCCTATGATTACAGTCTGGGGAAGTCAAAATACAACCCAGGATGCGGGAATTGTTAAAGTGATTGAAACATGGAAATGAATCTGAGCAGAAAGGTCTAAATCTTACCTGGGTCCCCATTATTGTTATAATAAATAATCATAATAATCCCATACATTTTATAGCTTACCGAATCCTTCTTCTACATCACTTCATCTGACTGGGTAAGGGAGAATAAATATGAAGGCTTAATTTTGCTTGGAAATATCAATCTCTGGTCTCCACCACACCAGGCTGCCTTTTTAATGGCCCCAAAGCATGGTTTTCCCATCACTCCTAGTTCAAAAACTTCAAAAACCTCTCATTGTCTAGAGAACAAACTTCCCACCCTATGCTGCCTTCACATGTGACCCCAGTGCATCCTGCTGCCGGGGGGCTCAGCACTGGGTCTGTGGCTGGGCGGCCTGCACCCTGCATGTGCCTCCTCTCTCCTCCTCACCCCCCTGCAGGGTGCAGCCTCCTGACCCTTCTGTCTCCTGTCTCTGTCTCCTCCTATCTCTGCAGCCTCAGCACTGGCCTGGAACTAAGGAGGCTGCCCGGCACGGGAACAGCCCACACATTTTCGTTCAGACTTGGAGCAACTTGGGACCTGAACCTGACCTTGTTTTGTGTTCTCTGTGTCTGCTCTTGGGGCTCCCCAGCCCCCCCAACATAGTGCCTAGCTCCAGAGTCAGCAAAACTTTCTGCAAAGGGCCAACGAACAAACACTTTCAGCTTTACAGGTGGTCTGATCTTGACTGGACCATCAACCCTGCCAGTCTGTCTTGAAGGCCACGTGGAAGCAGAGGGGCAGCACTGGCCCATATACTGCTATTTACAGAAACAAGCATCGGGCTGGATTTGGCTCACCCGCCGTAAGCTGCTGACCCTTAGTTCAGTCAAGTGTCTAGCAGAGGCGTGACCTAAATGCTGATAATTACTGGGTGGACAGCTGGGTAGATGCATGAGAGAAAAGAAAGTGTATGTGTATTTGGGAATTGGAGTTACCTGGCTGCCCCAGACCCACCTGCACAGGGGGAAGGAAAGAGTGCCCGTGCCCAGGGCATTTGAATGCCAGGAGGGGACTGGTCCCTGAAGGAAGCTGGCAGGGCCCCTGGGTTTGGTGCATCAGGTTCGAGGACACAGCAAGTCCAGCCTCACGGGTCCGTTTTGTGGGAGTCGTCAACACAGAGCCGTGGGGGCTTTCCCAGCTGCCATGCAGGACCCCAGCCCCTGGCTCACTCTTCAGGCCCCTTTGCGTCTGGACTGGTGTCTTGGGGGTGGCTGCTTCTACCAAGTAGTATCAGACTATTAGCTCCTGGTCTGTCTTGAGTCAACCAAGGGCCAAGATGGTGACCTCACAGTCCTGAGAACCAGGTGGGGGGGCCCGGATGACCCCTCCTCACTCGATCCTCCTCCCGACATTCAAGGTCAGCAGCGACTGTGCAGAAGTTGGCACTGTCTTCTCTTCACCAGGAGAAGCAGAACTGATGGAGGGATCCGGACAGCCCCTCCCGGCCTGGAGGAATTGGACTTGCGTTTTGTCCGCCAAGGCAGGGCCATTCCCTAGTGAAAATCACAGTGATGTATTCTGTCTCGAGTCCCTTGGCCATCTTGACACACCGCCATGTTTACCTGCATGACTGCCTTCCCCCCGTTGGAAGCTCAGTGTGTGGGGTGCGCCCTCTTTCAAAGGGCTGAGACCCCATGACAGGCTCAGGTAAGGATTTAAAGGGGACCCAGGTGCGCTGAAGAGCACAGGGAACCCCGGGGGCTCGTGAAAGGAGAGACTAGAAACTGATGCCCCAGTCCACCGTCTTCAGAGCTGAACGTGTCCCACTACTACTAAGAGTCCATAGTTGTTTGGAGCAACATTCTCCCTCTCTCTCTCCTCTCTCTCTCTCTCTCTCTCTCTCTCTCTCTCTCTCTCTCTCTCCCCCCCCAACACTTTTAGTGTTTAATTTATGGCATTCATTTGTTTTCTATCTCTTTACACATCATATGAGCGATATCATATGATGTCTGTTCTGGTTTATCTCACTCAACGTAATTCTCTCCGAGTTCATCCATGTTGTTGCAAATGGTAGGATCGCTCCCTTTTTGATGGCTGCATAGTATTCCATGGTGCATATGCACCACATCATCTTTGTCACTCATCTGTTGCTGGGCATTTAGGTAGTTTCCAGTTCTTAGCTATTGTAAATTGTGCTGCAATGAACATGGGGTGCATGTATCTCTTCGGATAAGTGTTTTTAGGGTAAATGCCCCTTAGAGGAGTGACTGGATCATTGGGAATTTCTGTTCTCAATTCTAACGGCAAATCAGGGAGAACCAAAGTGACAGGAGAAGGGAGGGGGAAGTGGGATGAAGGGAATTAACTGTAAATGAAGGGAGATAAAAGAAGGAAGGGTGATATGGGTAAACTTACTATGCTATATGTAAATGTAAAGATATTATTATATATACCTCAAAACAAGTTAATCCCTTCAATAATAATAAACAAAATTAAAAGGGAAATAGCTACAGTAATGATAATAATTTTGAGAGAAACACGTCAGTATAAATAGATTAAAGAAAGAGGATATGGAAAAAAAAAAAAGCTGAAAGAGGACAATTTCCACATCTTACCCAGGCCACCAGTGACCCGAGCAATCACCTGAATTTCCTTCTCCTCCCCCATATGAAGATGGCCCTGAAAGAGAACTGGAACCCACGGCTCTTAAGAAGAGGCATCACCGTAATGGAGTGATGCCATCATCTCCCACCCACGGTTCTCTGAGTAAAAATGCTTCCTTGGACCTAAAGAGAGTTGAGTGTCATTAACACCTCATGGCTGTTTTCCATGTGCGCGAGGAGCTAGTGATAACATCAAGAGATCAAACATGGAAAGAAAGTCTCATCTGTTTTCGTGTCAGACGGGCGAGTTCAAACCGTTGGCCAATGTTGGGAAGAGAACTTTAAAGGACCTGCTCCATACTTAGAACAAATGAAGGCCACTCCTTGCAATCTTTGTTATTCTGATTGTTTTCTTTTTAATAGACAGAAGGAAAAAGATGAAAAAATTGGGGCTGAAGCACAGAAGGACCCAGATGGGGCGAGGTGCTCTTTCCTCCCCGGTTCTAGAAGGACAGCAGTGTCCACTCTCCTCACGA